>CM046865.1:23445044-24045044 GCA_025617745.1 Heliocidaris erythrogramma | reverse complement strand
CCTGGCCACCCGCCTGAAAAAACGGGGTTTCGTATATTAAAATATTGATAATCAGAGCCCTCGTTGCTTCCTGTAAGAAGTCCAGTACGGCAGTGAATGGCAGTAGCAGCCCCCTTGCCGGAAGGCGACGCCCTAATACTACCATGACTACGGCATAATTCAACAACAAAAAAAGAGAAAGGCATAAAGTCTTTTTAAAAAATAGGGTTAGTAATTCCGAAAATTTATGTAGTCTATTGAATTTTCGGAATTACGAACCGTAGGAGTAACGAACCCTATGCATTATGACATGAAGGACAGTCAGGACACCACCCAAATAAAATTTAGTAATGGGCTTGAGTGAGATATGCCCCCTGTATAACAGAAAAAAATGTACGACGATCGTAACGATTAAACATGAAGCACTGTGGTGATCAAAGTTTACGTTCTTCAATATTTTATGACAGCATTAAAACATTCATTCTTGTATTTTCTTTCTTGTACATGTTTGTTTCTTTAAAAAGTAAATACATCACTGTAATATATCACCACACACTTAAAAATATATCATGATTTAGTAAATTCACTTTAAAAAAAAAAGACGTATTTACAATAATCTTGCTGATTCGGATAAACTTTCGATAAACTTTTATCTGGTGTTCATCCTAGAAAAAAAGAAACCACTGACAATTATTTTTGTCAAACTTGGCGCACATTTCACTATTTTAGAAATGTTATATTTTATTCATGATTCCTCATAATCTAGAGAATGTCAAGTAAACCAAACTCCAAGCAAAATGTTAAGACTTCAAACGGGCGCAACTAGTTATATTTTAAAGAAAATAAAGGATATCCCGATCTCAAATTGCGATGTCGTTTTGCTAGGCAACATATAAAAAAAGGTACTAAAACAATAACTCAGCGTACGTCAGTTTATTATCTATTAAATATGAAGAATAGGGCGCAGACAGGACGCAGAATGTAAAATAAGTAGATCCGCGTTTATTCAGCAACCTATCCACATAATCTCGAAAGATTCTATTCACTGTCTTCTAAACATTTCCCGGCGTTTCCGCACTTTCGGAGAGGGCAAAATTTCCGCGTCCATATTTTTGGTCGGGACCAAAATTTGGATGTGGAAATGAACTTCCCGACACCTTCGACAACTTAAATTATTTCCTAATATTGTCCTCATATATATCTAAATGGTTGTCGGGAAATTAAATAAAACCCTTTTTATTACAAAGAGAAATACTCTGTATTTTTTCGGACGAAGCCACGCAATCTTTCTTCCTGAGGTAGCGTTATTTTTTAGTCCAAGTACCCTCAAATGTACGAGTATTTCCGCATTCACGCACGACTGACTTTGAGGGTACCGGACGCGTCCGATTTTCGTCTAAGCGCGGGCAGGTCTCGTCCATTCTTTGTTTCGGGCGTGACGTTGCCCGCGGGCGGAACTGTACTGCTAGTTTTGAATCATTATCTGAAAAAATATGTACGACTAACAACTGCAGAAACAAGATCCTCCTCCTATCACAAGTCCCCCAAAATGAGCATATCACATGAGCTTACTGAGATTTCAACATCTGGTACATCCTGCACATTAACTCCTCCTGGGGCGTTATCAACGACGATAGTATACCTCAAGTACCCTCCATACGATGACACCTGTTCAAGAAAGACAACAAATTACAGATACTTGTAGATGCAATCAGAGTTTTGTAATAAAGACAGTGGGGGAGAGAGAGAGCACACTAAATATATTTAGAAGTTTTTTTCCATGATAGATGCTGTAATATCTAAATAATAAGGAAACATCTTAAAATTTTTGACTTAATGTACCACGGCTGCATATCCACATATAAATGGCAAATCTCCAAGAACATAAATGTCTTTTTGTAATAAAATAATGACAATGCAAAAGTTTCTCCTCTTTCTCCCTTTCACTAATCTCCAATCCCTTTTCCTTTGTTCATCTCTATAAACACCCCTCTCTCTCCTTTTGTTTCACTCTACAGCCTTACCTTGTCACCCAGAAAGCGGTTAGGGAGTACCCAGAAATAGACGTCAGCAGGAAGGGTGTTGAAGGCACCATAGACAAGCTCCCTCTGTCTGTAGTTTAGCGTCAGTTCCTGGGAGGTGACGTTTTCAGTGAACTCTCGATTGTTGAGGGTGAGCCCCTGGTGATCACGGGAGAACTCTGCATTGACCTGGTGAAGTTGGTGCATGAAGAGAAGTCATTTACGTTTTTCGGAATCTTTGGTGGGATTCAGATGCTGATTGTATCATTTTCTGATCTGGTTGGTGTTTATTCAGTCATCTAAACAGCTTCAATGCAATTTGATGATCCTCTTTATACTTTGCCTTACTCACACCCATGTCCAATTCCCACAGCCACACCCTAACCATCACTCTCACCATCAACATCACCCACACCCTAATCCTCATTTTTAACAACAACCTCACCTTGAACACCACCCTAAACCCATCTTCAACATCACATGTGCCACCACCTTTGCCCCCACCACCTTCACCCTCACTCTCAATATCATCTTCACCCTCAGATACTTTCAACCTAATTGCACCCCTCCCCCCTTACCCAAACCAAACCCACACCCACACCCTCAACTTCACCTTCACCCTCAACATCACCCTTAGGCCTCACTATCATCCTCACCCATGCCCACACCCTCACCCTCAACATTACCCAAACCCATACCCACACCCTCACCCACATCCACACTCTCGCCGTCACCCTCACCCTCTACATCACCCTTACCCTCGGTCCCATCCTCGAGCACAGCCAAAACCCTAATCCCTACCCTCACCCTCACCCATACCTTCACCCACACCCTCACTCACATTCTCACCCTCACTCACATTCTCTCCCTCATCCCCACCCCCACCCTCTTCCTGAACTGGACCAACGACCTCATCCTCGACCTCACCCTCGACAACACCATTATTTACAGCATCATGCACTACCGCCACAACATCATCATCATTAACAAAACCATCATCAAAATCGTCGGCAACATCACCTTCATCACCAACATCAACAGCTTTATCACCTTCACTATCCTAACTGCCCAAGCCACAACAATTGCCATCTTTATCACTGCCATCACCATCCCTATCCCCATCATACCTACCTGTGATCTATACTGTACAGTACTGTCACAATCAAAAGTGATTCCCATACAGAAGCATCTGATGCAGCCATACTGGTGGTCTGGGGCCAGGTTAAATGTTCCTGCTCGACATTGATCACATAGAACTCCTTCTGTGTTATCCTAGATATATAAAAGAAACATAAATATGTCAACTGTAATGTCTTATAAAGAGAGAGGAAAAGAGAGGGAGAGGGGAAAAGAAAGAGGAGACATAGAGAGATGATGGAAGGAGGAGAGAAGGGGAGGGGAATGAAGGGGAGGGAGAGAAGGGAGAGAAGGGAGAGGGGGAGAGGAAAAGGAAAAGGGGGAGAAGAGCTAGATATGACATGACAATACATATAAATGTACGGATGCAAAAAAAACAAAAAAACTTGTTAAGACTCACTGAGAAAATGTTAGAAAGGGATGAAGGGAGAACAATAAATTCATCTTACTCTACAGAGGCATTCCGATCCTGTCCATGCCAAGCTACCATCAGCATTGCAGTCACCTAGGCTATCAGGGACACAGGAATCTCCAGGCACTGTGGGGTTGCCCATGTAGTTAGCAGAACACCTGGAGCAAAGATGGGAAAAGGAATACATACATGGACTTTTCAAACGTATCTTACTTCTTATGGTGAATATTAAATAATCCAAAATGGAAATAAAGTGATGTCACTTGAACCTACTTTCTACCAACTGATTCAAGTGACTTTGTAACTAAGGAATAATTTCATGAAAGACAGATATAGATATCTATATCTTTAAATCACATTTAAAACTTTAAAACTTTAGAACTTTAAACTTTGAAATCAACTACAGTCAGGTACAGTCCTTTAAATGCAAAATAGAGGATGTAGTTTATCCTAACTGGTGTGAATTTTATTTTTCCTTCTATTCGTAAAAACTACATGTACATTACAGACAGATATGTTTATTAAAGCTATTAAAGATTAAGAACATCATACACACATACAAATAGACTTACAAAAATGTGCATGTATAATGCAAAAGCAAATATACACCACGGTAAGAACCAAAGCAACATTTTCAACATCACAATAACACCTTCTATCAATCTACATGCATCTTCTTATCCTTCTATCCATCCATTCCATGATCTTCTACTTACGATTCACACTGCCTTCCTGCATATCCCTGCGGACAAGCATCACACGTAACCCTTCCATCAGTATCCAAAATACATGTTGGTGAAAACCTAATTCAATCAAAGACAACAACAATGTACAATGTCATATGTTATTCATACCTAGCAAAAAGATACACCTGCACACAAAAAAACAGGGATTCATTAAATCATGTGCCAAATTTTGAGAAAAACGCATTCCTTAGTGTTAACCTTCCACTGACTACATCTAAACTACATATTTATGGCTGTATATTATTCACATTGTAGACATTGACATTATTACTTTAGAAATCAAAACTTAGCATACCGTTGATATCGTTTATATCAATGGGACCCGTTTTTTTTTAAAATGCATTAATTAAATCCCTCAATTAAATCCCTCATTGCGATGCTAACATGTAAGGAACATTCATCGTTCAAAGACATGGCATATTTCAACTTACTGGTTTGGTCCATCTGTGAGGGGACAGGGGCAGGTCAGACAAGGGACCCCATTGGGTGGATCCCCGAAGAATCCCTCAGCACAACGCTCACAGTTTGGTCCCTCTGTGTTACCTGTACACTAAAGGAACATATTTAAGGAAAACAAAATCATTACATGTACACGATAGTACACAAAATCTATAGAGTTCTTCTATTATTTTACTTAAAAGTGCAATTGGAATATCATGGTTCTAAATGCCATGAAGCAAGAGGTAGATAACATAAAATGGAATTCATTTTTGCACTTTGTGCAAAAACATTCCATAAGCTCTCCTCTATGACATCACAAAGAGTTTTACCAATATGAGCTACACATAAAAATGTATTCAATATCATAACATATAAAATGCACATCCTTTAAATATATGAGACAGTGATAGGGCCGAAACCAACCTCAGTCTCAATTTTTGGGTGTCTTGGTCTCGACCCACCAGACCTGATATGAAATGAACATAATCATAAGTTTTCCTCTTGATCTTGGTCTTAAGACCCCTAGTCTGGACTACAATACTGATAAGAGACCATATCAAGTACTTTAAAGTTCACTATGGCCATTAGTGTGTTTTAGTTTAACCCCAGAAAAATGTCTTGAAAAGCAAACAGTTTAATTCCCTGTTAACTAATTATTCAACAGACTCAAGCATATACATGAGCTCAGCTAACTTACCTCACATCGCCCAGTCACTGGGTCACAAGAATTTGATAGACCGCTGCACTGACAGGGCTGACATGTTCCCAGCGTTGATGAATCTGGACCTGGTAATCTGTAGTAACCAGATGCACACCTCTGCAGAGGATGAAAAATATATATAAACGATATAAAGTGATATATTGTACATGGAAAGATTTTGTTAATTGGCATTTAATATTTAGCAGATCAATGAAACCTGTAAATGCCTCACTAGCAGTTTAAACATATTTTAATTCCATGAATTACATTTGCTCAAGAGTTTATAAAGTAAGAAAATTTTATATCATAAAAAGAATAGTAATAAGTTGAAAAAATTGAGTGAATATTTTCTCCATGGTTCAATCATTCTAAGACTTACAGCATTTTCAATTTAATAAAGCAACTCAACGTTTTAAATACCAAGCCCCATATACCTTGGATAGGTGTCTATGTATTATGCACGTTATACCAAAATAGAATAGTTTCCAATGTATTACGACAGAAGCCTACAGTAAAGAATTTAAGAATTTACAAGCCTTGAAACCAAATCCTGAAAGAAATGTCAAGTCTCATCATTCTCTCACCTCGCAAGACAATCCTTCATATCCGATCGGACACCTGCATTCTTCCACTTCTACAGCCCTCTCTCTCCCTGTTTCCTCTGGCACAGCTGTGTCAAGGACTACATTAGCCAAACTAGAGGAAAGAATGGAAAATTAGACAAATGTTCATAACATGCTATACAATTAACTTGTGGTAACCGAAAGTGTTACCGCATTGTTGTTTCGGCAGAAGGTGGGTGTGTTGCCGGCTTCTTCTTGGTGACCTTGGTGCTATCCTTCTCAGCCATCTTGGTAAACGTTGCATCTCGAAGTGAACAAAACAACCATCATATTAGCAATGACAGAAATTATACTGAAATAGTAGGAAGCAAATCAGAACACCAAGTCACAAATATTTGTATTGTACGTATACATAGGGTACTATGAAATCCACTTGATAATACACCTATCTACATGTACATGTATATGTTGCACAAAATTCTTCAGGTTTGGGGAGCAACATATGGTTCAAACTAGCGGTGAGAAATTTCTATAACATCTATGTTTACTTTTTTTGTTGTACATGTAACTAATCCCAATTCTGACATATAATATATTTGGTTGCTTAATTTCATACTTCAAATAGGATGGCATCAAAGCTGGCACATATGATTTGGGGTTAATCAATCAAGGGACCTATGTCTGTAAGTTCTCCCCTGGGGACTCACCTGGTTTGGTACATGTTATAGGAGTAGGTGGCCTTGATGAGCATGGACTCCACATTCTGTAATGCCAGCATAAAGTCCTCTCTTGTAGCATCCACAAGAATCTCGGCACCAACATCACCTCTTCCTCCACCTCCAACAGTTACTACATTTTTCCAGCCAGCCTATACACAAAGATGGTTTGATATTATTGCTTGATTAATAATAATAATAATAATAATAATAAATAACATTTATTTATATTGCGCTTAATACAATGTTTCTAAGCACCGAAGTATTATTACCCTGGCTTTAGCCCAGCTACCCTATGAGGTGCTATAAGCATTCAAGGAATAAAATCCTACCAGGTACCCATTTACTACACCTGGGTGGAGAGTGGCAAATGTAGATTAATGTCTTGCCAAAGTACATTAGTGCCGCGGCGGGACTCGAACCGCGAACCATGAGATCCACAGTCCGGTGACGTATCCACTAGACCACGACACCTTGATTGATTTGTGCATGAATCTGGTTTTAATTGTATTTATCCATTATTTTCCTCGTGTGTTCAAGTGAATGTGAGATTAGCATAGAAAACATTTTAGTCAAAAAGAACTGACCCTTGTTTCCATATTGCCTTTTCATTGATGACACTATCCCTACTAATACTTGTCTACTACCGCGAACACATCCTCTATTCCTATGACTACGATTACGACATCCAATATTACTACCAATATCACACTATCAAAGACCACTGCTTTTAACTTCTCTTACCCCTATTCTGGTCAGCAATATATCACCACAGGACTCTCAACATACCACAGGCATTATATCAATGGCTCTGAAGAGAGCTTTCCAACCATATCTTTTACATCTTAAAATGGCATTGAACTGGCAAAACTTGAACAGCACCCCCTTACAGTAACTGCTAAATTGAGATTGAAATTTGAAAATTAATTGCATTTATATTTTGAATTTCGACAAACAGCTGTTAAATAGGTACATTTTATATTTCAAACTATTATTTTTGACGTTGCACATGTGGGAAATGGCCTACAGATGCATTCTAAGCTTCTACTAACTAGATTGGGGCATGTTGGGAAAATTAGAGGCACAGACACTTATCGAATCCTGTTGAAAGATGGTGCCATTAGGAGCTTCAATTTACTGTCACTTTAATATGTATACTTGTATATATCCATATGTTTCAATTTTAATTCCTGTGCTGAAAATAAGACAAAACCAGACCCCTACTTTCACAACCACTACATGTACTTCTACCGCTACTACCACCACTACTACTACTACCACTACCACCACTACCACCACCACCACCACCACCACCACCACCACCACCACCACCACCACCACCACCACCACCACCACCACCACCACCACCACCACCACCACCACCACCACCACCACCACCACCACCACTACTACTACTACAACTACACTACACATGTATGATTTGAAAAGAGAAAGATGACTGCTTACCTCTGTGAGGGGCACCTGACGCTGTGTTGCGACACCCGATACCGGCTCGTCTGCAAGTTGGTAGGACAGAGTCTTGCCATTTCCCTGTATAGAAAAAACAGTGCAAACAAAATTTCCATGGCATAACTGGAATTAATCTATGCCCTCAGTTCAGGTCAGTCCAATATCGTTATGCAGCTAGCATGAGATACAAATGAGATATATGACATATTCACACCATACATTTTGATCCAAATATGAAAATTCTCACACTGAAATTGCACTGTATTCATTGCATTTCATACGATTTGAATTTGGATTTTTCAAGGGTCGTCCAATATGAGAACAGAAGAAGTTCAACAAAGATTAAATTAAAAAGTGCCTTAAGTTTCAACAATATTTTGAATCAAATAACTTTTATTTAGTCATCATTTTTGAGGGTCTTGCACAATAAAAACAAGCCAAAATGCAGAGTCCAGGTATGTACAATCAGATTTTAAACATCCATGATCTATATGTTTCATATTCAACATTCCATTTAATTATTCTTCCATGAGCTGAATTTTGAAGCAAAACCTATGCTAATTAGTGTTAATACATTATAATGAAGGTAAATAATTCATACTTGCCTTGATGTATACATCTGCTACTTGAGCAGTTGAAGCAATGTGGATGAAGTTGACTTCATAACGAAGGTTGCCTCCATAGCTTGTTAACTGAGAGAAACACACAATACGTCTTAAAAGTTCAATTCCAAAATATTGAAATAAGCTGTTGGCAGATACTGTATATGACGAGTGATGTCCAGAATCAATAATACAAACAGAATCTACATGTAAATTCATTTCTCACTACCATTTCCATCAGCATAATCACCTTAACCATTACAATAAGCCAGTTCGTATTAAGTGTGTGGTACAAATGACAATATTCATCATACCAGATTTCCCTGGAAGTCTTCCGGTAGCACCCAGTAGTAGGTGGACGTAGGCAGACGTCGGTTGTAGTCACGCACAACAAGCTCACGCCCAGATGGGTTCACTTCAATGTATCCATCCTCTAAGATGCCGAGCTCTGCACTGGGAGAGGAAAGGTCAGCTACACGCACGCCCTCTAGGTTCCCAACCTCGCCAAAGTATAGACCAGTCTACAAGAGACAGAGTATGATAAGGAGTATGAGTTTAAAGCTTGAAACATCTTCATGATCCAATAATTTACTTTCACAATACCATGAAAAGCATTGCTATGAATGCCTCTCTCAGTTCATCCTGGTTACACCGCTCCATGCTTTGAAACAGATACATGCTCAATGATTTAGCATAATGGTCAGGCTGTCCACCTGTGTCATTGTTTGATTGAAAAAGACATTAAACATATAGGTGTTCTCTTTTATGTCTAATTTTCAAAATGAATGAATGCACATAATTTGTCGCGTAAGTGAAAAAGGGGATAGCGCTCATTTACAGTACATTGGCGTTATCCCCTTTATACACTGATGCTAGGATATGTGGAAAACTCACATTTCTTCAGTGTTAAATAAACAGAAATACAAGTGCTATTTGATGAAAATTTGTTGATAATCATCTTCAAATCACTAAAAATAAAAGGAATACTGAATAGAAAACTTCAACATTTACTCAGGAACTTGATAAGGATTTGGTGTCCACTTCAAAAAATGATATTCCTTCCCATAATACTCTTGATTGAATTTCCGGACTTAATTTCTACAGGGAAAACTTGACATGGCGAGGTCGACAATAACAAGCATTTGGGTGGCTGCAGATGATCGCGATGCGATGCGGGATGCGTCTTTTTATTTGTATCACACACAGTGCAGGAAGCGTCTTTTTATTCGTACTCCAGCTCAAGGAGCGTCTTTTTATTTGTATCACAGCACAGGGAACGTCTTTCATTTGTATCACAGCACAGGGAGCGATTGACCAATTGACTCACCTCATATCTGTTATAGTTACTGCTGTAACAAGTAGAGGAAACACCAAAGCAGTAACAGGCAATGCATTCACTGGTGGTCCTAGCATCATCATTGAAGTAGTTGCCAGTGCAGATGCTAGGTCCAGCTGAGAGGGGAAGTAAGATGAATAACATACATCATGATAATAGTGACAATGATGATCATAATTTAATCTCTTTATGTTTTTACAGCATGTGCTTCATTGAACCAAGAAAATTATAACTAATTTTGTTATTTACTAGATAAATCTATGTATCTACCTATTTGCTAGTTTCCCAAACTATGCCGTCATTCGAGAAAAACTAAGTCTAAAACGCGCAGCCCCTGCCCGCACGCGCGCACTCCCCGTCCACCAATACAATCGCGCCACCGCCATACTGGCATGTCCCAGGACGGGAAGCACGAACGCAGGGCAGGAGTGAAGACGAAAAACAGCTCTCAACCCAGAGGTAGCAAGGCCAACCTCCCCCGAAGGAGCATCCTTAAAAAGGAAGGATGTGAAAGAGAAAAGGGAACGCCAAAGGCAGCCCGCAAGATATCTCTAGGAGGACCCTCAAACAGAAGAGCCTCCCCACCCGCAGCTTGGATAGCCTTGACAATCCAACGGGAGATAGTCTCCCACGATGCTGGGGAAAAAGGGCGACGGGAAAGGAAAGAGCTGATCATCCTTACAACAACCTTAGTCCTATCCAAGTGCCATTTGAGTGCCTAACAGGGCACCAAAGACTTGCCCTCAATGACAGAAGAGAAATCTGACAGAGGACTCAAGAACACTTCGATTAAGCCAGAAAAATCTGTCGGATTTTTGGCAAAAAAGAAGGACGAGGGACAAGACTAACACCCTGCCTTTCCAGCTGATATGCCCGGGCGCCGTAGAGAGAGAGCCTGAAAGTGCTTCTCCTCTGCCCAAAGGCAAAAGCAACAAGAAAGGCAGTCTTAATGAGGGATGGTGTAACGACACTTTGTACAACAGCTTCAGGGGCTGTTTGGCCAAAACGTCCAAAACCAAAGGCAGGCTCCACGCAGGAGTCAACTGGCTATTCTCTGGTCGATCGAAGAAGAACGACCTCAGTGAAAAGGCAAGAAGGGAGAGTACAAAACTCCCAAACCAAAAGAGCAAACCAAGGTGAACCGCAGCAAAAACTGAACGGAACCCACGAAAGGTAGAAAGAGAGCTACCCTTATCAAGGCAGAACAGGGAGAAAACTCCTGTCTCACCCCACCATGCATGGAAGGTTTCTAACCCCGAGTTGTAATCAGCTCGGGTAGAATCTCTTCTACTCTGGACTATGCACTGGGAGGCTCTCTCTGAGAGTCCTGCAGTCCTCACATCTTCCCCAACAGGGGTCAGGCGGACAAAAAACAGGGCCGCCGGACAAAGGTGGAGGATCCCCGAAAAGGGCTGAGCTATGAGGTCTGCTCTCCGGAAAGGGAGAGTGGCCGACCGTCCAGCAGAGGCAAAGAAAGAAAACCAAGCCTCTGTGCAGAAAAACACGCCCGATGTTCCTGAGTTTTCCTCCAGAAATTAAGGAGACCGGCGGAAGGTGTAACCCCGGATGTTCCCTGAGGGGAGAACGCAACGAGGGCCCAAGCTTCCGGAGCTCGCACTCGAGAGCAATATCTCGGGAGGCGACCTAGAGGGACCCAGACCGAACGGAGGTAAACAAGGACCTCTGGATTCAGTGTCCACTCGGAGGGAAGGCACATGCCCCGGGAAAATCTGTAATCAGAATGTCCTGGCCGGGAGCATAAGAGGTGATCGGAATTACTCGGTGAGACCGACACCACCTCCAAGCTTAGCGGTCAGTTCGTTTAGAGAACGGAACGAGTCCCGCCTTGTCGGTTGGAGTAGGCAGCAACAGAGGTGTTGTCTGTCCAAAATAGGACGGAGCGACCTACAATCATGTTCCCGAAAGACGGGAGACATGAAGACTGCCATCAACTCCATTGATGTGGGGCAAGGTGCACAGGTGTGACCAGAACCCCTAGACCAACCTGGCCGCCCCACCCCAGTAATGAGGCATCCGTCTAGACGGTGACTGACGGAAGGGGCGTGCAAAGAGACTTGCCTTGAAGAAGGCACAACTCTTATGGCCAGGGGAAAGAACCCGGCGTTTGATTCCCTCGTGAGAGGAATCCACCTCGTGAGAGGAATCAACACTGTGAGAGAGTCAATACTGGGCTTTGATAAACTTCAGACGAAGTTGGAAAAAGGCCTCATATGAAGCCGACAGTCTTGGAGGACCTCCACAAGGCTCGATAAGTGGCCCCAGAATTGGAGCCATCGGCCTGCCCGAACTCTACGTAAGAGACAAAGAGATCGAGCTAATAAGACAATCGCTTGAAACCTCTCCCGCTAGGGCGGGTAACTTGGATCACGATGTCTATTTCCTCACCTAGGCAATTGGGCCTGCAGGTAGGAGTCAACTCCGACTTATCCCAATGGACTATGAGACCTACTCTCTGTGTAAAAAGAAGTAGGTCCATGTGAGACTCAAGGACGGACACAGAGCTCGCCACCAGGAGCCAGCCGTCCAGGTAAGTGAAAAATCTCAGACCGCGATCCCGAGGAAAGCGGCTAGGACAGAGACTACTCGAGTAAAATCGAGGTGTCGGTATCAGGCCGAAAGTTAAGGCTCTGAACCGGAAAAGTTTCGCCTTGAAGGAGAAAACTAACGGGTCCCTTGTGAAGGGTGTATCGTAAAAGTCTCAGACCGCGATACCTGAGGAAAGCGGCTAGGGCAGAGACTACTCGAGTAAGGACTCGAGGTGGGGGTTTCAGGCCGAAGTAAGGCTCTGAACCGGAAAAATTTCGGCTTGAAGGAGAACCTAGTAGGTCCCTTGAAGAAGGGTGTAAAAGTCTCACCCTTGAAAAGGGGCAGAGACGGAAGTCCCAAATCGACCCGACACTGCAAAGGTGTCGGGAAGATAGTTCTCCAGCAGCGCTGAGTATCTACCGCCAGGGACCGAAAGGTCTGGGGTGTAACCACAGCCTGTGAAGAGGCATCATCCTCCGAGAATCTCGACTGCAAAGCCTGATCCCAAGAGGGCGGTCTAGGCAGTCCCGAGATTCCTCCCCAGGCGAAGCACAAAGTGCCGCTGGAAGGGGAGTAGTCCCGACCGGACGATCAAAGCTGAACATGGTCGGGAGGCGCCCGAGGGGGGCGGCAAAACTCATGTGTGTGTTGTAACCAACAACACTGAGCCGGATACCTGAGCAGAGGAACCGGATTACAAACAATATAGATCTATATAAGAAGTAACAACCAACTCACAATACGGAGTGGGAATAAACTCCTAATACGGAGTACACAATGTTTGATAAGACCGCTTGTCTAAGCGCGTTGAATCAACCACCTACAGACACGGGGAAGAGCCCGACACAGTGTACTAGTACACCGTCTGTGAATAAAGCCCCGTAAGGGGAAGGAAAAACGGTAAAGTAATTTGATTAATTTACCGTGAAGGAGGTTGACTCAGGAAAAATCCGATACACCAAAATGAGAGTGAAAACTTGGTGAACAGGATTTTTAATGCGAATAGCAACCAAAAACGCTTTTGGAGGTAAAAATCTCGCAAATTAGGTTAAGACTTAGCTTCATAGATGTCACTTCTCTGACGGGCGAGAAAGGAAGAGGAAGAGTATGGCGGTGGCGCGATTGTATTGGTGGACGGGGAGTGCGCGCGCGCGGGCAGGGGCTGCGCGTTTTAGACTTAGTTTTTCTCGAATGACGGCATAGTTTGGGAAACTAGCAAATAGGTAGATACATCGATTTATTGCTGTAAATAATTACGCCAACATAACATTGAAAAGAAGAATGCATCAAATTAAAGACATCTTGGGCTTTAGACAACCTAAACAGGGAGTTGTGACTTGGCCTAGTAATCATACCTCAGGTCATTATTTGAACTGATCCAACTTTGAATCCGAGTCACATCTCTCAAATGGTGCCAATAATGTTTAATTCAAAATGCAAACATTCTTATTTGATTGATAAACATGTACCGTCTATCAAAACAACATCGACACAAAGCCAGCAATCGATGGCCCAAGAAAAAAAACAAAATAATTTTGACTCATCAAATACTGAATTCTGTAATTCCCCTAGGCTTAATACAGAGCCACTCAGTCCTTGTAGGCAATGAGTTAATAAGTAAAATTGGAAGCACTTACAGATGACAGTGAGGATAGCATCAGGTTGGGCAAGGATATATCCCTGGTTGTTCATAGCCTCACATGTGTATGCTCCTTGGTCCGACTCCCTTACATTCTCCAGGACCAGTGTGCCACGCCCATTCTGATTGGTGATGATGGCCTGAAAAGGAGGGAGAAAAGCAAACATAAAAATGTGCATAAAAATGGTGTTTACATTGACTTACCTCAGAAGCACACATAGGCTTGTGGTTACACAACCCATCGTCCTATGGCTCTACGGCACATGTCTGAAGAACTACAGTATACTGCTGTGATTGCCCAGAATAATGTCATTTTGAGAGAGCGGAGACTTTAAAAGTGACCCTAGATATCTTCAATACAACTTAAATGATGTTATAGGCAAATCTTCATAATAATGAATTGGAATAAGATGGAAGAAAAAAAACAGAAACATAGAATTTCAGCAAAAGTGATTGTAGGATGAAAATGGGGAGAAGCAGAAGCAGGAAATTGAAGTAGAAAGGCAAGTAAGAGGAAGAGGAGGAAGAGGAGGAAGAGGAGGAAGAGAAGGAAGAGAAGGAAGAGGAGGAAGATGGAAGAAAGAAATGAAGAAAGGGAGAAAAATGAGTCCTGCGCATGAAAGAAAGCTCGAGAGAAACAGGAGAAAAGGGGAACATGGGAAAAGGGGAACATGGGAAAAGGGGAACAGGAGTTAAGGGGTGGAGGAAATGAGGGGGAGGAAATGAGGGAGAGGAGCTGAAGGAGAAGTAGGAGTATGAGAAGGATAATTGTTGGAGAACAAGCAGCAGTAGGGGGAGGGGAAAGAGAAAGGAGAGCAGGAGCAGCAGCGGTGCAGCGGTTGGAGGAAGGTTTCAACCCCCTTCTAACTTACCCTTTCTGGGACTGGTCCCCAGTTAAGCCTCCATGAAATGATGGGTGTGGGAATGCCCTGTGCTTCACAGATGATCTCCACCCGGGTTCCTATCTGTACCTGGATGATCTCTACTGGTGCCACGATCACTGTTGGTTGAGCTATTTTTCGAGTTTGGTGTGAAAAATGATGGAGTTTGAGTTTCTAACCAGTAAGGAATGTGAGTTCTAGCTCTTGGTATAATGGGTATATACTGCATATTCATTTTGATTTTCAGTTCGTAACACTGCACAGTGCACGCAAACATTGATAAACTATTTAATTCCATTATTATAAAAGTATGGGAAATATACATTTATCTATCTAAGCACGTAAGGTCAGGTCAGTTAATCAGCAGTTAATTTCAGTAACTTCAGTAAGTTCATCTATGTTCTTATTGATCTTGCTCACATGTCTTGTTAATCCTTACAATCATGTAGGCTATCAAAACAACCAAATTTTGTTTTTTTATTTAATTTCATTTAGCTTAGCATTCTCCTCAAAATAAAATCAGATTTTTATGGATTGGTAAGATACAAAAAGTGGAACTACATGTATATATCATTGCATGAACCACGGGAAAAAGACTCATGAGAAAAATTTGTCGCACAAAATCGTGTGATACCATGTTCCGAAACTTTCTGGCCCAGTAGGGAGTTTCCTAGAATAGTTTCCTACATAATTGTAATTCCTTTAAAAATATACAGCATTGAAAATGGCCATCCAACTCTTTAACCATACATATACATGTACATCTACATCTACCAAAGTGGAGTGCAAATGGATTAAATAATAGTAGAGTATACCATACCAAAATCGTTAATCCGTTTCACACAGTGGGCAACAAATCTGGGCCGAGAATATTAATGTTCTATGATCATCTGGATGTGATAATGCTATTTCATTTTATTTTTTTGTCCTGAAGTAGAAACAGGTGCGTCATTGTCAAGGATACTTAAAACCAAACTCAACAATGAAACAAAGATTAAGACAAAAAGATTTCACTCTTAGAAGTTCATTTACGACCAAAAATTTGGTGGCACAACAGGCTTTAAGAACTTACCACACCCAATTTCATCCGAACGATCAATACAGTCCGTTTCACCATCACACTGGAAACCCAGAGGCACACACTCCTCCACAGACAGACACTGGAACTCACTATGACGGCATGGAGAACCAGGTGCAGCAGTGGCTGGAAAATAGACCAATTCAACATACTTAATATTTTTCAGTATTTTCTCCCATCAACTGCTTTGAAGCAACCCCATGAAACCATGGGCCTAGCAATATATATACTGCAGAATTAAACTCGGTGGATGATATCAACGATAGTCTGTCATGAACAACTTTATTAAGATGTCAAAGATAAACGTTAACCTAATAACAGTGGAATTCATTCAAATAATGGCGTGTGTTTCCCTGTCACCCTAACAGTTCTTTTCTACATACAATGTTCATAAAATTTTATTCAATTTTCTTTATTATTCTTTGCAATAATGTAAGAACAAAATTCTACTTCCTTATAAAGTCATCACAAACCATCTCTATAACAGATTTATATTTATAAATACATATTTGACAAAAACACTTAGATTTTTGTAAAGCATGAGATGCATACATTGGAATAATCTATCTCTGTATTCAATATAATATATCAGGATACAAGACCTAGCAGTGAATGAATGCAAATGTTTATTCTTCCTCACGGCTGCTCCTTTGTACATGAATAACCTTTGTATAACCTAAATGTATATTATTAGCAACTGTTAATATTACATTTCTACATGTTGTACACCGGTATATCAATGCAACATGCAACATAAGAGACAGAAAATAGACATCCATTATGTTTATAAACAGATATAAATCATTATCACAAGAGGTAGGTGGTACTAAATCAAACTTGGGAGACTGGGTGGAATTCTGACAATTGTCTAAGGTCAAACCAAGTTCGGGCAAGTGTTTCCAAACTAGTTGAAGTTCATCTCAGTGGTACAGGAAGATCAGTTGGAATGTTCTGAATACCTCCTACAAAGAGCCAGGCAGAATGCAGCTAATTAAGTGTTAAGTTAAGTGGCTTGTCAAAAATGTGTTAACAAAGGGAGGTACAAAAGTCAAAATCAAAAATGATTCACACGCTTCTAAGGGAACCTGTTTATCTATTTGACAATTTCTGACACCTGCTGAAACCATGAAGAGAATACAGCTTTGGTAATCTTTCTTCTACATGAATGGAAGTTATGGGAGTCTTTATCTATTGTAAAGGAAGTATAAAGCACCCCCTTGCAAATAAAAGCTACTAAATTTCATGGGTTCTTTAACATCACATCATGACAATTTAATCACGACCTTCACAGATATTTCATAGATCATTTCTTAAGATGCAGGATACCATAAGCTGAGATAATATCTTTGAAAGTATATGGATTGCATGGGTGATGTACTGATTTCTTCTGCATGGTCAGGAATCGTTTGATTAAATCAACTTCATTCCAATCTTTGTTTGATGACCCATAGGTCTCTAGGAACACAGCCTCCTCAAAATTCAGAGTAACATATCCCAGACATACGCCATAAATTAGCTAGAGTGTAGAGAAGTAAATCTCAACAACCAAATACAAACATGATGGAGAGTATGAATGGACCTTCTCTTTTTTACATGAGGGGGTACCTTCAATGGACAATCGTATGCAGTTGCAGAATGATTAGTGCATTGAGAACTGACCAACCCCTGGCTTAGAATCCCCGTGTAGTTTTGTTAAATCCTACAAAAAAGCTCTTAAATTGATTTCTTTGACTTTAGCTGACAAACAGCAATAAAACAATAAAATTTTAAAAACATAAATTTTATCGCAAATCGGAGATCGAATATCAAAATATGTGACAATGGTGTCTTTTGATACAACATGAGTCCATAATTTAACAACTTTCATTCTGGGAACATGTAGTTTAACAACTGGCATTTTAGTGTGCTTCAGTGCGCTGCTTATTTTCAAATAACTATTCTGATATGTAGATACATACGACAGTCTCTTTCGTCAGATCCATCACCGCAATCATCGTCGCCATCACACCGCCAGATCTTCTGGGCACACAGTCGATTAGCACACTGGAACTCATTAGGCTCACACTTGCGTTGCTCTGTTCATCAATTAGAAACCAGAAACAAAAGTTAGGTTGGACATTTATTTGGTTAATAAATGAGAGTGGAAAGCATTATCCACTGACATTTTACCACATTCAATATAAAGGCCAATGGGGAAACAAAGGACACAAAATTAGTTAAGAAATTAAAGGTGAAACATTGCCAGATCTTCTGGGCACAGAGTCATCTACTGGAACGCATCAATAAAACCAGAAACGAGGGCTAACTAACATATAACCTGAAAGGAGACCCGTATGCGTTTGGGGCCCCATACATTCTATACGATATGAAACCCAAAAAGGCCTGAAATAGATAGAGTCAGAGTCTGAAATGAGGCAACCGCCTAAACTGGCATTCCTAATTCTTGACATAATAGAATAAGAGTTCAGTATGCATTATCCCTGATATCATCATATTCAAGATTGCCATATCTATAAAATGATACATACAGTGTATACTTCAAAAAATTGGCAATTTTTTTCTATAGAGCATCGAGCATGATTTCACCCTACTCTACATGTCTATACTTCCATAATATGGCTGTGCAAAATTATAAAAACACTGATATCTTTAATTCTGATCTTCTCTTAAAGAGATACACCACCAGGCGGCTGTGGGGAAGGTCAGGATTGCATAAGACCCATTCACTAGTACACAAAGTTTGTGCATCAAACGCGTCCGTTGGACTACTGGGATTACTGTACATTTCGGACTGCACGAAGCCGACCGAATCTTGCACGAGAGCTCAAGCTCAGGCAGGGTGTGCATCTTGCATGGTGACCAGTCTGTCCAAAGTTTGCGCCCCGCGGAGCAACGGCATGATCAGGTAACAATTACGGTGCCCTCTCGCGGCATAAAAACGTTGACAATCTGCGGTTGAGTATCCTTTAACTTCTGCATGACACAATGGAATGTAAAATGTTTATTATGTCACTTACGGCATGAATACTCATCAGACCCATCTTCACAATCGCTCATCCCATCACAGAGGAAGTCTCTAGGGACACACCTGATCCTTCCAGACCTGCAGTAAGCCTCATTGGCAGTACACTGGGTGGATGGGGTCTGCGGTGGCACCGGGTCGGTGATGGTTGCTGAGGTGGTGGTACGAGTTGCTGTGGTGGGTGGGGCGGCAGTGGTGGGCTCAGGGCGTGGCGGTGCTTCGGTTGTTTCCCTGGGCCTAGGAGCTGAAAGGATAAAGGAAAATAGTATAATATTAACCAACCTGCTTGGTAACAAACAATCTAACTCCCTCTCTATTTAGGCCTACATGTACAATAAGTTCTCTATGGATCGGGTCCACCTCACACTTTTCAGCTGTTGCTTTGTCTTGCAAGCCTCAGGCAAGCTTCAGTAGATCAAGGGCAATTTTTTAACATAATATGCAAAAAACAAGAATGAACCGGTCTGATGGGTCTGATGCTGCACTTTCAAGCCTTCATAAAATGTGGGCACCATCCATGCTTGAACATCTCTCCCCAACTCACAACCTGATGGACAAGGTCAAGTAAGGTCAATGACCTCCCAAGGGTTATGTCTGTAATGCAGTAAGTGGGTCAGTGTCTTGGCATGCATGACAGGGCAATGCCAGCAGACATGTCGATCTACCACCACAGAGAATGTCTCAAGTAGAGAGAGCAAGGTGTCATTCACACTCTTAAAACATGCAGAGTCCATAGTGTGGATGGAGCCCTGCCTATGTTGTCCTCTTTAAAACAGTTTTCAAAGCTAATAGAAAAAAGAAAAAAAACCTATCTACTACATGTATTTATATTTAAACCAACTAGATGCCCCCAAAGTAAGGAATTTTCACAAAATCCATGACCTTGACAGACACTATATATTACCTTTATTAAAAATGCAACATTTGTTCTGAACTGAAATATCACATCCCATCATTTCATTTGTTTGTTTTTTTTTATATTTTGGGTGGGTTAAATGTACAAGAACTTAAGAGCATAATTATTTTCTACTTGCTAATATAAGCCTAATCTCTGATCGATTTTTTTTTTTCTTCAAAATTTGCAATGAGTTGTCAGTCCCAGGTTGTAGGCCTCTATGTAGTTCAAACAGAAGGAGATCAAGCCCTATCTGGGCTGCCTCACCAAAACTGACATCAATGTGAATCAAAGATTTTCATGAGCTTTCTTCCTGACAAGGGCCCCAAAATGTGAACATGAACTTCCTATGTCCCTCAATAGGGACAGAGAGGGTCAGATTACCTAATCCCTAGAGATAATCCTTGCACTTTGTGGCGGTCTTAGATTACTTTTATCCCTCCTGGGATAATCTGTCTACATGCCTGTCATGTCTGACTTGTTTTGCTTTCTTAAGAAAAAAAATAGACCTGCTGTGGGTGAGTGGGTGAGTGGGTGTGTGGGTGGGTATGAACACATAATTTTCAGAAAGCCTAACCATCATTTAAGCTATTAAAATATAATAAGTTTCAACTGCTACATGAAAAAATTGAAGACTAGATATTTATCACTTTATCACTACACATTGGAGAAGCAGTATTCAATAATTATAATACACACGAACATATTTAAACATGTACATAAAATGAAAAGGAGACAGTCTAGATATAGGCCTACAAGACTCTTATTTATAACGGGTAATTCCTGAATGGAGTTAAGCTAATAAGCATAAGGAGTGGGCGGCATCTACTGTTCCATCTCAAATTAAGCACATTCTGAGAACAAGGAAGATATATTAATTTCATTCCAACTATGTAGTCATATTCCCACCCCATAAGACAAAGTTACATGGGTCTAAGTACTTTTCCACCTGTTCCTATTCTTAAAAAGTGCTAAAAGAAACAGAACAAGGATTTCGATTGACATCATTATTTAAAAAATTGGGTCAGGCCTATGGCTGGTTGCATCTGAAAACAATGACCTTCAACCTCATGATATGAACTATAGATTCCTGAGGATTCGTCAGGTATCAGATTCAGACATGATCTCTTTGATGGCCCAACATTATATTGTCATCTCACACCGATCTGAAACTACAAAATGAATGCAGACTGAATTCCTGAATGATTTTCCTTGCTCATTTTCAGAATGAAGACAAAACAGTAGAATTATCACAAAATTAAATGATATTTTGCTGTCTGGAAGAGTCTGGAAGAGTCTAAAAGTCACATAAAATATCGAAATCGCATGAATTGGAATTTTAGATGACCTTATACAACAGGGAAAAAGATATACATACAGTATTAAACAACAAACTTGATAAAAATGTATTGTAACTCATATTACAATTTAACCCTTTCGAGACAGTTGGACCACATTTTGTGGTTTGGCTCAGTAACTTTTGATTCAGAGCTCTAAAAAATATACCAGAGATATGAGTAGAAAGAGCAAAAATTTATGCATCTAGGATGTCCATTTTTGATGCATGACCATATTGCGTTTGATCCCAGAAATTTAAAAAATGAGAATAAGCTTTAAAATCATTAAATTGGCAATTTTATCAACATTTCGACAGAATTCCTAACCATGTATATTATTTTTACAGACATTGCACCTTATTAGAACGATGGAGCACTAAAAGAAATATATTGTTGCCAATTTGAAGAACATAATTTGATTATTATTAATTTCGTCATGAAAGGGTTAATACTGATTAAATTTGCCTCTGTCTTATCACTCTAGAATGGAATCTGTATGAGAACATTAATAAATAATTTAGATAGTAATGAAAAAGCACAACATGGTTATAAGCAGGATTAACACAAATTGATTAATTGAAAATAATATCCTAATGATCAGCAGGCTACCGTATGATCAAATAAACATAAATATTAACTTGAAAAGCCATTCCATTTTGGCATACATTTCATTAAAAATTGCATTTAATAACTAAAGTTGGCAAATCCCTGTAAAATCTAAGAAAAAATAATTATCGGCAGGTTCCTATTCTAAAAAACAAAGAAAGCAATACTATGAATTAAATTACATGTATGTGAAGGCTTGCTTTTAAAAACACAACATAAAAAGCCATTCTCTGTTGGTTGGCACAAAGATACATGTGCACATACATGTACAACAAGAACAAATTACAAATATACATACATTTACATAAATGTATATCGAGGCAAATAAACAAATTATCAATACGCAAAGTAACAATGTAATGTATACAATGTGTTTATTACTATAACAGGTGCAATTCAAATGTATGGACGTGATTTATGAATGAACAAATATATTTCGATAAGGATGAACTTCCTACAAAAATGTCCGATATGTTGATTATATTACATGTAACATGGAAATTGAAGCGTCCACTTCATTTTCATGGGGTACTTTCAGTTCAAAATTATGGAACCATGAAGGTATGGGGAAACATGACACTGAAAATGACAAGACAGTACTCCTCCAATTCTCGCTACCCCAAATACGCAATTTCGCCAACAGATGGCGTTTGTCATGCAAACCACGCATGCGCAGTGCTGACAATATCCCGACTGGGTCGACAAGTGTTTGTCTTTTTGCATTGAAAATGTACACAGGTATTACAAAAATCCTCGAGTTTGAGTATAAATTAACCGACATGTTTGAAAAGATACCATGATTTATTGAGACAATTGGTTGCATTTTCAAAATTTGAGTGGTTTATGTCATGCGATCCAAAAATTAAGCATTTTAGCACTCATTTTATTCATAAGCCGTAGTATTTCAATACGGACCGGAAGTGAAGTTGACGAAGATGCGGACCATTTCCATGCATAATATTGCCCTCTACGTCAAAAATTGCATATTTGAGGTAGCGAGAATTTGCACCATGGGAGATAGTGGCTGATGAGATACATGTAGATATGCACACTATTTATTGAATCCAGAGAATGATGAATATATCACCCCTCTAACAATAATCAATGATGCATGTCTACACCACTGATGTGATGGGCTTCATCCACTCAATATAAGAATTTGTTTGTATTTGTGATAAATGACTTTAAACGAGAAAGACACACATATGTCAGAAAGCATCTGTTAATAACAAACAGGAAAGGTGGGTGTGTGAGGGTGTGTGTGTGTGTATCATTGAAACAACAGTTTACAGGGATTTACATCATGTCTTCCTTGACAAATCGTGAGGCAAAATGATCAATGTCAAGCAAATAAAACAAGCAAATTTGATAGTTGTTTCTGACTAATGGCTTTTGCATGATGTTTGGTCAGAGAAATGTAAATACCAGATGTTTTGAGAGCTTCATTTCTGCGCATGAATGAATGAAGCTTTTGACTGATTTCCACATCTTAAATACTGAGCTGCAATTTCGCCAAGTTGATGGGCATCATGAACTTTGAGCTACTTCAATGTATAAGTTTGGAAAATCCACAATGCATTAGGCGAAGTGTAGGTGAAGTGTAGTTGCAGACGCACAATTCTTTTTTTTAACACGGTGTGTATTTATACACATGCCATTTTTATATTTTTTGGGGGAACTGCAAAAAACCCTACACAAAGGACAGCTGCATATAATTATGAATTACTTCCTTTCTTGGAAAAGTGCAAAAACACAAACTATCATTTCATACGAAATTCAATGATAATGGATGAACATGTAATATATGGTGACCTTATGTTTGTGAATTACTCTGTCAAATGGTGTTGATTATATGTGTTTGTAAACTATGAATTGACGACACAGGGAAGCAGCAAAACTGGAAAGGGGGTGTGACGTAAAACTGACAGGTTGGAGTGAATAAAGAAATCAAACAACCTATAAAGCTGCAAGTACTTACGACAAAACAATTCGTCAGTTCGATCAGTGCAGTCATACAGGCCGTCGCAGACGAGATTATCGAGAATGCAATTAGTACCACCGTCACATTCAAACTGACCTAAATCACACAGGACTGCGGGACAACAGAGGACGACAAATAAAATGAGCTGGCAACATGTTCTTTATGTCAGCAATGAAGCGTCAAGTCATTTGGTGAGCATTTTGTGCATTCGTGTTAAAGCAATTATTGCATAAAAAGCCAGTGCAAACTAATCAAAGTTTTAGGACAGTTAGACCATTTTAAACCGTGCAAAAAAAAAAATCACACAAAAATTCAATGCTGGGAGCAACCAAGCTAGTTAAAAAGGTTAGTGCATTTTGGAAATTACTGTTTTAAATATAAAACCCACAGAACCTGGACAAATTCAATACAACATCGAACATTATCACATGCTTTAATTGTTACGACTTACGAACTTCACAAACTGTAGTTAACAAAGACATACATCATCCTCATCATACAACAGAAAATTAATCACTGCAGTGCGATAAACATACACCTTTCTCCAAGAGAGATTTGAAAAGAATGGATATCTGGTAAGCATAGAAGCTAGATTTATTTTTTTAAACTGGTGAGTTGGTGATTATGGTGTTAATTATTGATCCAGCACTGTTGTAGCATTACTTACAAAAGCTGCTATTTACCAATTATAAAGTACCGAAGCATATTTAGACATTTACAGCATTGGTGTTACAATTAGAGTTTGCTATTTAGTGAACTGCTTTAACCCTATTTTAACTGGGCCATTTCAGACCAGGTTTTTATGGGGGGGGCCTGTCAATTTGAGTCCCCCCCCCCCCCCCCCCACCACCACCACAAAATCTCAGAGACTGAATGTCCGATTCATGCAAAATTTTGCATGGATGTACATTGAAGTTTATTAGCGACGGGTTCATGTTTTTTGTTTAAAAGATCTAATGTTAAATTATGCAAATTATGCGCATATTTATTACCAAAGTATGCTAATTTTGGCAAATTTTCTTAATTTTTAAAGAAAAACATGATAAAAAGTATTATATTGACTCAAAATGAATTACAGACATGGATAAGCTTGAGATTTAGGAATTTACTTTGCAAAAAGTTATCATTTCGGCAGCAGGTGGGTGTGTTGCCGGCTTCTTCTTGGTGACCTTCTTGGTGCTTTTATTGTGGTTATCTCTATTTACATATTTACATAAGCATGCATGAAATTTGCAGATATAGCTTATGTATTCCTTTGTTTTTCATTTCTTTTGTATTCTATTGTTCATATTTTTATGTTTTGTATTATTTTGACAATGATATTAGATATGACAATGAAAGGCAAGGAAAAAAACAATTATATGGGAAAAATAGATTGTTTTTCACAAGTTTCAGAACATGTCCAATGTATTATACACACATATATATGGAAAAGTCACCGTTTTAGGATGACCTTTGACCATTAAAGATAGAGTAGTGTTCTGGTCATGCAATTATATTGTGAAAGGAACCGTCTCAGAGGGATTGGGAAAGGTGGACCATGTCTACATAAGAATTGTTTTATACTGTGTTGTCTTGAAATCATCAAAATAGATAAGAAATTGAACCAATCTGGCTGAAAAGCACATGTACTACACACAGAAATGGGTATATGGGCCCGAACATTTCAGCTATTTCTAGTCATATTTCGAATATAATAGCATTTGAAGAGCATCCTTTGCAGGGGATGTTTCTACTATGATGTTCTTCCAAACTGTCATAAAAGGAATGAGAATGCTCACAAATTATTTTTCACCTTTCCCATGCAGAACTCAAGATTCCCTTTAATTGTCATGTGACCTTCTAATGCTTGGTCCGAACTTCGCAAATTTAATACCAAAAGTTGCGCAAGACTTCAAAAGGAAAAAGTCATGAAAGGATAAATGTGATATCTGCTGCGGTTCCGGAGAAGTTGCTAAATTACTACAGGGGGTCAAATTGACCACACCCCCCCCCCCCCCCCCCAAGTTAATATAGGGTTAGGCTTAATTCCCACTGTTCAAACGAATACCATGTAACTTGCTGAAAGCTAGAAAGTCACATTTATAAATAGAGATAACGCCCTTTTACATAAATATCTTAGCAGTCAATGCAGAAATATATACAAGATTGACAACCAAATGGCATATGTACATATTTTAAAAGATAAAAACCAATTTACAGAATAGATGAACTGCTTAAACCAAACATTGTTAAAAGCATCAGCTGTTGTATGGCATTACATAAGCTCTGTACAACACTTCAACTGTGGTATATCTTCAATATGCACAGATGAAATTGCTTCAACTGGAAATGGTGGATACCCAGGTGCCTCTGGCCATCATAAGTGTCATCAGGCTAGAAAGAAACACATATTACATCTGTTTCAATACACAATTTAAATGTGCAATAAGTTGCAAATGAAATGATTACCGAAAGGTGACTTTGGCAACCCTAAGAACTGTCCATATACATGTAGAGGTTCCTCAGCTAGCAACCCAAAGAAAAGTTTAGTGAGGGGCCCCAAGAATGGATTACCCTGGTGCTGTGACTCAACCATCTCCATCTATGATTCTTGTTGAAAGGGGGAATGCAGGGCGCATGCATGCAAACATCGTCTTCCAAAAACCCACAGCTCTACATAAGGATAAGCCTGCAAGCTTGTAACTGGGCACGCGAGACCATGTCCAAATAGAGGAATTGACCGCCAGGTCTAGATGCCTTCAGACGTTCTCTTGAGTGAAACTAGAACTGAAGATTGTCACTGCCCATTACCACCCAGCTACAACTTTTGAGATGAAAAGAAAAGGAGTATCAAGGTATCTAAGCAAGCAATGCCATGAAAGAAAAATGGCCACCGTTGCTTGCATTGGCCTCCTTGTCAGGGGCCGATCTAGGATTCTGTAAAAGGAATTGCAGAACTCCAAAAAAAATCTCTAACAAGCAAAAGAAAAACAAATGTTCACACATTTAAAGGTGCCTTTCAGGGCTTAAAACATGAAAATGGGCAAGAACATGGTTAGCTGGTCACACTTACTTTTCTGTGTATGTATTTAAAGGTATAGCAAAGTAGGTTTGAATGGGGCAGAACAGTCTGTAGGTCATCACAATCGCCAATGGCTTAATGTTGGCCTTGCGATAACATAGAAGGTTCCTTTCAAATCTTCTGCATTAAGTAATAAGAGTCAAAGGACGTATGTAGAAAGAATGAAGAACATCAAAGGTCCTGTTCATATCAAAAGGAAGAGTGGAACTAGATCATATTAAAGACAGGAATCTCAAGGAAGGACTTGAAGGACACAAATTGCCATAATCTCATTATGGCCTTTTGATTACAAGCAAGGTCCCAATACCATCAAGAGGGAGATCTGTCTTCTCAGATTCATAATGAATGAGGAATCTGAAGGAGGAAATTAAAGGAAGAGAAAACGAATCTGGCTATGCATCTCAAAGAGAACCAGAAGGGCCTCTTTCATGTGAAAAAATATTATTAGTATTATTTCCTTTGAACCAGAAATGTATGGGCCAATTTATAAGATTACAATGACACTCATTCACAATACAATCTACATATATTTGGGAATGAAGCCTACATGAGGACACAGATCTGAACAACCATCTTTCAAGCTGTGGTCACAGCTATTGGGCAAAGGTCAACTGAGGTCATTTGGTGGGTCAAGTCTCATTCCCTCAAGGTGACATTGATATCATTAGCTCCATCAGTGACCAAATGCCTAAAGGGAATTCTTAAAGATGAAAAGAATGGGGAAGATTAGGGGAATAAAGGTCCTGATTAGCATACAGGAATTGACCAACATATACATGCAATAAAAAGAAATGATACATGAAAACATACTAACTTATAAATTGCAAAATTTTGTAATGCATCTTACTAACAAGGCTCCAAACTACAGATTTGCGAAGTGAGTGGGTATGTTGTGCAGTTCTGGCAAACTCCCTGGGGAGGTGGATCTCATTTAGATGTGAAACAATTGATCAATTACAGCCTGTGTTAGAAACATCAATGGTTTTGGGGGTCTGTCTGTCTGTCTGTCTGTCTCTATCTCTCTCTTCTTTCTCATCCTATCTCTGTATACCCCCCCCCCCTATTTCTACTTAACTCCTATCTCTCTCTTTCTGTCTCTCTCTCTCTCTCTCTGACTCACTCGTTCTTTCTCACCTCTCCTCCTCCCTGTACCCCTCCTTGTCTCTCTTCTCACTCTCTTAATCTTTCTCTGAATACTTAACAAGTCAGACCTCCCATTGAACAGTAATAATACATATTAACATGAATTCATATCATAATGTGCAACACAGTTGGAGAAAAATAAGTAATCCTTGCAACCATGAGCCCCCCCCCCCCCCCTTTCATTTATGAACCATCCTCCATATTCCACTATTGTATCAGTTTTTTAATTTTCAATAGTCCCCCTTGTACTTTGCGGTTAGACTTATACAAACAATAAAATGTTCCCCAAGATGTATGTTACAACACCTACAGGCGAGTATGGATTTGACATACATTTCTGAAGAAGGGGGATTCTTATGAGATGACTAATAGCTTGTTGTCTGTTTGCTGACAGATGCATTTGTCTTGGAATGATAAATGTTCAGTTGCCTTGTTTCACTGGCATCCCATGAGACAGAGCTGGTTGAGATAGCTCGAAAGGGAAGGGTTATGAGGAGACATGCATGGTGCAAGGACTGCTTCCTACTGAGGCTGGCATCCTTTTAGAGACCTGGGCACCCTGTCGGAGACCTGCAGCATCCTTTTGGAGACCTGGGGGATCCTATTTGAGACTTGGAGAATTTTAGACCACTTTCACATTCAATGCAGAAGAGGGTTGGGTCCAGACACAGTCCTCACCCGAAAGATATTATATGTATGAACGGAATTAGATCATCAATTCTTCTCAAACTTGGTCCGGACTTATGTTTTGTAGATAAAATGGCAGGAAATGTCAGAGAGCATGGGAATAAAGTATGTCTTTGCACAGAAAAAAATGGGCACAAATACATGTGGCAATGTGATGCATTTTACCACTTTTACAGATGAAAAAGCAAAATGATTTTGTATGTAGATCAAGTTAGCACTATACTAGCTGCAGACATCACATCAAAGGCTAGATTTACAAAGGTTTATTTTCCACCATGGTTTAAGCATAGTACGCCCAGGGCTCATGTCCTAAGAACAGGCAATGTACCCCTTTCCTATGCTTATTTATGGTTTAAACCACTGATTAGACCATGGTTTACATGTAAATATAAACCTCCTTAGTGAACTCAAGCTAAAGTGATTTAGCATCCTTTTAGTTCTCAACATGTCATTCTTTGATGATGAATATGCCGATGTGTCTGCGATGACAGAAGGGCTTGCCTCAGAATGACAAAACTCTTGTTTCATATCATTACTACCCCTTGAGGTATGCAAGGAGATACATGGAGTGACAGACAATTACATATCTGCACACATGCCCCTCTTTAAACAGCAATCAGGTGTATACTGAAGATATTGTATTGCATTCAAGGTATTACAGGATTGCCTGGAAGTACAGAAAATACAGAATTAGATCTGTTCAATGTCAGCAGAAATAGAATACATCACCTCCAAGCATTACACAAGACTAAATCAGAATATGGTTTTCCGTATCAATTATAAAGGCCTACTCAGGAAACAAGGTGGCCTACAATGCAACAAGCCTATCCACTTGGAAAAGGCATAATCTTTTTTTTTTTAGCACAATAGTTCAAAAATTTAACAGCTCTTCAATACACATCATAAACTGTCAATCTTAGTTTACATCATTTCTGGTAACATAGAATTCCTATAAATTGATAAGGAATTCAATGAATATAAATAAATCATACCCATAGAAAGCTCAGAAATGTTTGCCTGCCTAGAAGAATGCACAAAAGAAAAACCTCTCCCTACGTACTGCTCTTTAGAGTCAAATTTCTCATCATTCTTCTACTAAGGGTTACGCGGGTTCCAGCTGATACAACCGAGCCGACTGTTCTCCCATATTTGTACGCCTGCTGACCCCCGACCCCAGAAACAAACACAATTCTGTCAGGCATGCCTCCCCTCTAATATCCCCAGTTTCAGCCAGGAAGGGGAGTAGCTATAATCACATTAAGCAGATCTCTGACTTTTTGCCGTTTATTGATAAGTCAAACATCGTTGAACTTGTCAAGCCCGGACAAGCTAGGCTTTCATGAATGCTCAGGTTTTCAAATCCGGGGCTTGACTTTTTTCGGCATCGGTATGTCAAATATGGCCAATTTAAGAGCTTCCAGAATGTGCATTACTAGGTTACATATAGGGGTGGTGAAGCAAACAAAACTATTCTGTGTACAGCTAGTTTTCTAAATTGATATAACATCCTAAATTTTTGCATTCCTAATGTTACTTTGATTCATGTGTATTCTAACTTAACACTTTTCTGTAGAGGAAGACAGCACAAAATACATACATGCAAGAAAATATCATGCAATCATCTATCGTCATAATATTTTATCAAAGTTTTTTATTCAAGCCTTCACCTTTATGAAGGCCTTGTAAAAAAAAAAAATTACCTTTATGCTCTTCAGTGAGTACAAATATTGATTTTTTTTTTTTAGATTAATATTTAGTTTCAATCTTCTTAGTTTTTAGGGGGATCCTGAATCATTTCCAAACCCAAGTGCAATTCTGTGAAATCTCATCAGCATATTTGAACACCTTAAAGCCAGTTTACTCTCAGAGCAGATTTATTTTCAAGGAAGACAGGACGAAATACTGTTATTTTGCTTACTTCTCAGCAATTGTCACAGTTTCTTTCAGAATCACTGGACAGGTGCTAAGCTTTTATACATAGAGATAACTGCGTTGGATTATGTTCAAATTTATTTCTGATTGTTACCAGAACTGCAGATTATCTCTACCATGACACTTTCACACTCTGCACTAGCTAATGGTTGGGGTGGATTGGGGGGGGGGGGGGGGTCACAGTATTCAAACTGCAAACAACCACTGCACTTTTCCACAGAATGTCAAACAAAATTCACAAGTTCATATTCAACGCATTCCTATTCAGGACAATTGAATTGACATCTGTTTTGGTCCTGTGCAACTCTTTGGAATGATCACGTTTGGTTCTGTCACAATCATATTTACATGTATGCTTGACAAGTGCAAAATAAATCACCAATCATCTGTTTGATGATACAAGGGGCGGATCCAGGATTTTGTAAAAAGCATGGGCACAATTCTTTTTTTTTTAATTATGACAAGCAAAAAAAAAAGGGTTATTATATTTTTCATGTGTCCTTTTGGGTCTAACATATGAAAGGGGATATAAAAAACACAAAAAGGAGGTTATTTTTTAATGTGTGTACTTAAGGTATGCATGCTTGGTTTTAAAAGGGGGCATGTGTCTGTTGTCCGCCCTCTCCCCGAACCAATCCACCAATGAATGCAGGAATTAGAGGTGTGCCTGAGTACTATCAAATAATCAATAAAGTTGTCATCAGCCTTGATTGATCATGTATGTTACATGAAATGATAGCTTCACAAATAACATTTGAATCTGAGGAGATAGGCTATTAATGTACATGTGCATATACATACAGTATTTACAAATACAGGGCTAAACACCTTGACTCGCTTCTTCTTTTTCTTCTCCCAGAAATAGACTCTCCTTGTTCTTTGTGACTAAAGTCACAACAATTTATCCTTTATATACATCCTTCTTTTTGCAATACATGACAGAGCATCGTCATATTTCTCCAGCAGATTGATAGTCAGAAGGTCATTGACTCATTAGTCAGGTTCACACGAAGGAAGCTAAACTTTAAGTTTCGCTTGTGATTTCAAAACTTCCAAGTTAAATTGTAGTTATCTTGTAGTCTCAGAATGTATCAAAGGACTCAAAGTTTCAAAACTTTAAGTTTACTTGTAGTTCTATAACCACAAGCGAGCTCGTGGTTAACCCTGACAGTGGTTAACGCTAAAATCACTAGCAGCAGGGGGTCCTCCATCATACTTTTGGACTGTGTGGACAGCATAATCTTTAATTTTCGCATAATCTTTAAGTTCGCAAGCTCGTAGTTAACGATGACCTCTCTGTTCATGCTAAACTTCCGGGTCATACCCTTCGCACGAATTATGAACACAGGTTAGTGAGCCGTTGTTTCGACATTACTTGAAGTCTCGCCAACCACAAGTCCCGTATCAACGTAGCTTGTGCTAAGAGATGTGAGGTACATGTAACGTCCTTCTCACTCTCAATCAACAGGAGATCTCATACATATTCCCAAAGACGGCTATGCTGAGTGAAATGCAAGAAGCCAGCTGGCAAATTTCAATTTCAAAAGCTTTCTCCAGGTTTTGTGGCAGGATTGACCTTCCGACCACTTGAATTTGAAATGTAAATAAAAAAATAATTCAAGATTTCCCCACTGGTTACAGATCTAAATTTTCTGTCCAGAGAGTACAAAAACTATATTTTTAACTGTTTACTACAGTCTCTTCATTTGTCTTCATGATTATCCTGCCAAAAAGTTTTGCTTTGAAAATAAGTTATTACCTATATATGTAACTGTGTGTAATTGGGTTTTTACAGACGTGTATCAATCAGATATGATTATTTACGTCTGGGGCCGACCTTTAACGTCACCATCCGAAAGACATGACTCAGTCTCGAACCTGGGTCCGCTGAATCAGTTTATAACTTCCACTGGTAGCTGGATTACAGGCGCACGCCACAACGCCCAGTAACTGAATTTTGTAAGTGAATATTATGTTTACATTAAGTGATTAAGTAGTGGTGATTCATCATACTACTGAATGATCTTTCAACTTTTCCATTCTTCGCATGAAATTATTTTACTCTGGTCTTACTCTGTTCTATTTTATATCCTCTGTACAATTTTTCACTTCTTTTGAGCTTTTCCTTTCCTCCTCTAGCAACCAACAACACAAATCATTTGCAAAAATATGCCCTGAATAGGTCCAGCCTAACTGAAAACTTTCTACTTTAATAAAAACACCCCTGAACCATTAACACTTGTTGTACTCTGGCAATCCTTCGCCACTGAATCTGTAAATCTGGTGGCAACTCAATCACTTTTCGTGCTCTCCAATTTTTGTCTTTCTTTCACAGGAGTTCATTTCTGACAATTTCATTGCACTTTCTTTGCACCTATTTCTCAATTTGTAACCGGAGTCTTGCGGGGCATTGGTATAAGCCCCCAATCGGATCTCCTTGCGATCCTCCATGGTTATTGGAGGCACAATGGCAGATGAAGGGGGTGATTAGGTTCACAATGCGTGGGGGATTGTTCCCACTGCCACACTAGACTGCGTAAAATATGTAACAGAGTGCCAAGATCAAGTCGCAGAAGTCATTATTTATAAATTTTGTTTCAATATAAAACACTGATTGTGTGAAGTTTTACATATTTACAAGTTAAAGAGTAAAGTGAAAGTAGATGTAATGATAATAATTTTATTCAATCACTTGATTTCATGATTTCACGATTTTATATAAGCAAAGAAATTTAGTTCATACACTGTCATTTTCTATTATTCAAAAGCTTCACACTACATGTAGCTCTTATTAAAAGGAGTCCAGATTGAGATTTGTAGGGTCCCGTAAGCATTAGCCCTTCGTAACTTCTAAGAAATTTGGGGAGTCTGGACTTGGATTTGGGGCATCTATGTGTCCCAGGTGTTTGTGTTTGATAAGTGGTTAATTCCACGGTAACGGAAGGACATTTAGATACAGTTTGTGTGTGATTGTCCTTCCGTTACTGTGGAATTGACCAAGTGGATAAGTGGATGATAATTATTTCAAATTTCTTTTCAATTCAATTCAATTACAAACAAAAGCAAAAAACATATGCACTATGCTCAGTTTATAACCACTTTTATAACCACTACTCACATAAAAAGTTTGGAACCTTCAGACTCCAACCACAAATTATACCATTATGAGAGGAAAAGGAAAGTAATCAAGTCACAGGTGGTAGAATTAATCACTTTTACTGTGCACTTAAAATAGCATTAAACTGGCAAAATTTGAACAGTGCCACCTTACAGTAACTGCTAAATTGAGATTATAATTTGAAAATTAATTACATTTTATTTTGAAATTTGACTAGCAGCTGTGTGGAAAATAAACTCGCGGTCTCATCGACATCGCGAACGGTTCATGCATGCACAGCTCTTACGGGTTACGCCACTTCCGCTTATAAGCCGGTGCCGAGTCCACTTTGGTGTTACACCTACTGATTGCGGGACTGAGTTATATTTCAAACTATTATTTTTGACATTGAACATGTGGAAAATTGCCTACAGATACATTCTAAGCTTCTACAAACTAGAATGGGGCATGATGGGAAAATGAGAGGCACAGACACTTTTCAAATCCTGTTGAAAGATGGCGCCATTAGGAGCTTCAATTCACTGTCACTTTATAGGTAATACATGTATATTTCCTACAGGACAGGACAATTCAGGCCCCTTTGTCAGCATGATATGGACACAACTAAACTTTTAAAAAGACAAAGAGTTAAATTTGAGTTGGCTTTGGAATGCATCAAAGTGCACTGGAAAAATGTATTTGAGTATCACCAAAGGAAATAGTTTTTTTCAACCTGTTTTTGTCGTTGCTTTTTTAAACAAATTTTTAACAGCAGCATACAGAAACTAAAGACTAAACAACTTTATTCCCCATTTTTTGTGAAGCATGTACAACCAAATGAACAAAAGCAAATCCCAACTTTTTATGACCCATCCTTCTTTCTACATCCTGAACAAATAAAAACTGAGATACTTTCGAAACTGTTGGATCCCAATCAACAAACTTTCATGGTACAAAGCTTTTCATACCACTTGGGAAATTATATTTTCATTTATTACTTGTGGACAGTACATTAATCAGCATGGCTGAGGACTGGGAATCCCTGGGATTCAGACAGAACTGCCCTTAAGTAGATCAGGCCTGTAGTTTGAATACAACTTATTATACATACTCGAGGATTAGATGGAGGTCAAAATAGTTTAGTGATTCTAAATTGGGAGGGGTTTTTTAAAAAGATGCGTCCAGTTCCAAATCAAAAGCCAATTCATCTGTTTCCTTCAATCAGAGAATTAGGTCAATTACCTAAACTAATTCTGATCGAGTGCTATGAGGAAATGAAAATCATATCATGAACTTTTGTATTACAAGCTTATTTTTCAATCAGCAAACATGCAGGTTTCCTTTTAACTGAAATATTATTCTTAAAGAACATCTTTCTCCAAAGCAACATTTGAAATATCAGTAACAATCCAACAAAATATAATACATATATTTCATGGCAAAGAATGATCATATTTGCTTTCCACACACAGGGAAGATACCCTGTTTGGTAAAATAAAGAAATGGTAGACTTAAAAGATTTTTGCCAAATCCATTTTAAATAGAAAAGAAAGAAAAGACACATTTCACTATGCATGCCCTTTCCTTTAAAAAAAAAATATGCAAATAAAAAGTGAAGTGTTTTGAAAGTGTAATACAAAATATTGTAAATGAAATGTGCCATTATTAATACATTTTGCATATTTGGGCTGTGCAAGACAAATAATAATAAGCTTTCGATTTTCGACTGGGAAATCTAGTACGGTAACTCAAGACGAAAATCGATCTGCGTTCGCTCCAAAATAGTACGGAGAGCGGTAAATTTCTGTGCGATGCATGTAAACAACTGACGTCACGCACATTCTCCCGTAGCCGTCGCGTGAACAGAAACGAAATGGCTTCAGAACAGGACGGGAGCTTGGGTGCGAGAACGGTCACAGTCTGGCAAATCCCCCGTACCGTGCATCTCCCGTCGCAGATCGAAAGCTCGCTAATAAGCAAATGGGACGGTAGTAAACTTGGTAGCAACATAATCCATGTTTCTTACTGATGTTAAGAGGTTAAAAGTTGAAGTGTGTTTTCTATCAAATACACTGTTCTTTTTATTTCCCAAAATTTATGTCATGAGTCAGATGCATAAAATCTTGGGCAGATTGCTAGGTTTCCATCAATTCAAAGAATGACCCCAATGATTCAGACAATATACTTGTACAAAAATATCATGATCGTAAATAATTCTACACACTTTTTGCATTCATACTGCAGACTCTAGGGAATTTATGGATGCTGAACATATAAATCACAATCTCAAATTTTAAAGCAGAGAGAAAGTTGCAAGAGTTCATGCAACAATCCTGGTTTAAGAAATCTCATGTATGTCACAAAATTTTGTTCTTTATCCAGATATATCTAAAAGAGAAAAGCCTAAAACAATTAATGTTTACATGGAAAAAAATGTCAATCTACTGCTTTATTACTGAGGTGTGTGTTGAACAATTTTGGAGGCCGTCTTCTTAGAAAATATAGTTTGGGGTATCATGTAAAATTGTATGGAAATTTGTAAGGAAAAGCATACATCATAGGTCGAGTCTATTTCATAGAAAGTCTATATGCCTGATATAAGGAGAGATAATCCAAAAACAAACTGTTGTAGAAGCTATCCCATGCCAAACTTCCTTTAAAAGTTTCTACAAATACATAGTTTGAGCTGTGCAAGTTTTTGAGCTATTTATTTTCCTATTGCAGATTCTTTTTAAACAAATAGAGTGATGATTGAAAAAGAGTCAATTTCAATGCAATATAGCATCAACTTTCACCATCAGCTAATGGATGAAATATGACCACACCATTCCGATCTCAATAAAATGGCCACACAAGTCAATTTTTCAAGTGTTTAAGCCCTTCTATCCCACAAAAAACACAACTGAGATAATATGGCTTTAGGTAGAAGAGATGCACCGATTTATATGCACTTGTCTAGTGTTCGGTGGGCAAGCTAGTAGAATGCTGTACCACCTATATGCTCTTGCAACAATCGCTCCCAGGCCAACACCCTATATTAAGCAAAATCGATCTGCATCCCTGGACAAAAAAAGTAAACTAAACCCGAACCTTAACATTATCAAACTAAACACACACACAAATGAAATCCTAACCCTAACTCTAACCCTAAAAAACAATTTAGTAATTTATTAGACCGAATACGGGCAAAGAAACGGTGTAGGGGCATTGTGGTATACAGGCAAATATACTAGTAAGATACTATTTCAAATCTACATAAGATAGCAATATTATTAGAAAGTCCAGTCCATACCACAGTGCTGATTATATGGACATATGGGTATCAATTTTTTTTTTTTTTAATTAAAGTATTCTCGGGTAATCCTGTTCCATTTCACAGGTAGTTTCATATGAAAGCAATATACCACAAACAATTACAAGGTTTTCTGGTCCTCTGAACACTCTGGCAGTAAAAGAATTCAAGTGAAACCGTAAAAATCACTGCAAAGCAAACAAGCCAAATTTCAGGTTTCCAGAGAACAAAACCTTTGCTTTTAAGTTAAAGCCTTGACTTTTTTTTGTTAGCCTAGAACTGACTGCTCTTATAACATGTGTCTAGGCAGGTTTCTATGCAGGTCAACATGGTTGGCTTTCATTTCACAAAAGAGTTTTGTTGTACTCTGTGACAAAGATGGATTATTGTACTCTTGATCCAACTAGATGACAGGTGCCAGTACACATCTATAGACAGCACTGATGAAGCTCCCCCCCCCCCCAAAAAAAAAAAAAAAAAAAAAAAATCTGGGTCCTACAAGAAATTTTTTAAAAACACATATTGACAAAGGAGCATTAACTAAACATTTTGTTAGTGGGTTGTCAAATAGGCCTACTGAAAAACCAGAAATGTTTGTACCCTGAAATTTTCGCTAATTGATAATGACGGCCATTATTTCAGCAAGAAAACTTTCCTGAATTGCAAAAATTCATTGTTACATCAGTTACAGTTCAATATTTTTTCAGCATTAAAGATTTCACAAGTCTACACTACTTGCACAATCCGCGAACATTAAATGCCACAAAAGTTTCTGGTTTAAAAGTAAAGTTTGTTACCAAATGTGACTTCAATCCTATTTTTCTCAATCAACAAATTCCTTTACTTCACTTTGTGTTCAGCACATATTTTGCCCAAAATAAACAGTTGTTTTCCCATTGAAGTTACCACACCCCACTGGATAATCTCCACATCCCACGCCTATTTTATAAGGCAAGGTTTGAGTGACCCAGCATCAAGCAAGCAATATTTCCAATTCTAATTTTTTTCTGAAATTGGCAGGTTACCCCCCCCCCCCCCCCTACCCCATTAAGGCCTGCACACTTTGATGGAGGTGTAGTATCAGCTATATTGTCAGCTAGTATGAACCAAAAGGTTGTTAGAGATAATAGTTGAGTTTTGGTCATGCAATTACATTGTGAAAGAAAGTGTCTCAAAGCAATTGGGAAGGTTGATCATGTCTACATAAGGATTGGGGTATACATGTACTGTGAGGATTTGGAATCATCAAAATGATAAGAAATTGACCCAATCTCCCTGAAAAGCACACAGAAATGGGTATATGGGACTTCCCACACGTGGGGCACGAATGTTTGGCCGAAAACTTTAGCTATTTCTCGTCATCTTTCAAAGATGGTGGCATTTAAATAGCAATTCTTTTTAGGGAGCATTTCTATGATAAGATATATGTTTCTCCAAACTGACATAAACAAATGAAAAAGCTTACAAATTATTTTTTATCAAACTTTTCTCAGAATATTATGGGACATAGAGTTAACGGGGTCCGCTCACTAGTCATAAGGACCTCTATTCATAGTGACAGCTATTCATAAGGACCGTTATTCATAATGGAGAAAAGGATCATTATTCATAAGGGTCATTATTTATAAGGACTGCTATTCATAATACGAAATGAGGGTCACTATACCCTCATACCATATTATGAATAGCGACCCTCTTCTCCTATTATGAATAGCGACCCTCTTTCCATATAATGAATAGTGACCTTCTATTATGAATAGTGATCTTTATGAGTAATGACCCTTAATATAAATTAGGAATAGTGACCCTCATCTCACACTATGAATAATGGTCCTTATGACTGTATAAATAGTAACCCCCTTTCCGTTTTATGAATAGCGGACCTTAGGAATAGCGGTCACTATGACTAGCGGTCCTTATGACTAGCGGTCCTTATGACTAGCGGTCCTTACGACTAGCGAGGTTGCCCCAAGTTAACATCCTTCTGTGTCTCAATAGATACATTTTCCAATCACTGTCTGCCTAATACCCTAACTAATATTTTCTCAATCATGAAATCATCCTCTCACTAGCTTAAAGCACTTATTTTTCATAAATGAGCCCGCTTAATTCTCCACCCATTCATGTTAGCATCCCTTAACAAAGAACACAGTCTCTAAATCCCAGACCTATTTTAGTAGCAATAGATGTCCTCCCCTCTCTCTGGCTACCCTCAAATCGGACCAGTTCTCTACCCATTCAGATCAGATGTTAGTATCCCTAAAAGGGAAAAGACTATCACCCAGTCTCAGGCCTATGGCAAGTCAAGGACGGCCTTACAACTGATATCAAATAAGTAATAATTCTTGACTGGATGATGAATGAATGCAGGTGAAAGTGTTACAAACATCACGTCTCTCCAGTGTTGAATCATTTATAATGTTCAACCTTCCTCTGATTTGTCCCATTCATTCATTCATTTTGAGACCAAAAAAAATTGCAAAAGAAATGTAATTGCATGTCTGTTTGTTGACTGCAAGTGAAAAGGACCTACATGTAAATTGTCAAATAGCACTCCATAAAACAATGATGAAGGATATCTCACACTCCATAGCTTTATGTGAAAGTACAGTGCATTTGGCTACACTTTGACAAAACGGTTCCAAATAGGCCTACATGCAACGTAAAAATTAATAAATCTTTGTATCTATTTCCAAGGATACCTTCAAAAGCTGAAATGAAATCTTATTCCAAATTTCAGATACAAATGTCACATCGGATAGTCTTTACTCACCAGACAGAACTGAACAAAACATCGAGAGGAAGGTAGGAGATAGAGGGACAGACGCACTTAACCTGAATGTCAGACTAGATGTCTAAACTTTCATTTTTAATTATTTCCTGTCAGATGTGATGAATACAACATGTCTGACCATCCTGTCTAGACTAATAATAACAGCTTGATGAGGAGAGAAAAAAAATGTCACATATGGCACATTTTTGTTCCACTTCCATTATTCTATTTCCATAATAAATGCATTCTCATTTTATGCATATTTCTACTTTGAACAGTTACTAATGATGACACTAATCTAATACCAATTCAAATTTTTCTCAAGGAGCCATCTGCCGTTAGTTCTAATAAACTGACAGGGCAATAAAAAAAACCGTGTTACTTGCTGAACCGCCTAGACCATTTCCTACATCATTGCTGGTCTCTCAGTTTCTTTTCACCCAATTTCTCCTTTTTAATATCAGAGTTTCCCAATTCTCACCAAAAATCTTCTAATCTTTCAATTTCCAATTGCCTCCTTTCTCCGATTTCATCTCCTCCAGTACTCGTTTATGTTTCTGTCTGAATTCCCTTAAAAACTTTAATCCCTTGATCCGCACCAACCTGATGCATTAAAGGTATAAGGTAACGACGAGTAATCAAAACTGAAAAAAATAACTTGTGAGCTTTCTCATTTTCTTTATGTAAAGGTATGTGCATGATAATAATATAATACTGGATATTGTTATGCTCACATCCACCATGCAAGGTGCTCAACATGCTCCAGTATTTAATACCCCATCTCTAGCTGGGTTTACCATAAAATATTTCTGCTTGTCTCAACAAATTTGTAACATGCCATATTCACCACACAACCAAGATTTTTGCATATCATCGAGGGTGCTACCCTTAGGTGGAAATTTTGCTCCAAACAGCTAAACTAAAAACCTTTATTTTGTAGCGAGGAAAACCTTTCTTGGGTTGGTCTGTCCTCCACTGACCGTATACACATTCCTTACAAGGCTCATTCCCTGTTTTCAAAGCGTACAATAGCTGTGTTTGTGCCAGCTGGCTTTCTATATTTGTTGCCAAGCCTTAGAATACCTCTAAAATAAATTTGATTTCTCAAGTACCCCTGAAAAATTCCTGGAGATAAAAACAAGTTGCCTACAGACCCTGTCCTTTTTCCACAAAAAAAATTACATGTTTGGCAGTTTTGACACCAGTTCACAATGAAGTTTTGAAGATTAAACCGTTGACTACTGAACTCCCTCATTCCCATAGGCTTAACACAGGGACCACCCGGTTCCCATAGGCAATTGGTTAATATGTGTTGGGCATGAAATGGAAATTGGTCATAGAGAATTTTGAGGGCAGACACTTCACTTGCAAGGGATTATTCAGTGATCATTTTATTGCTAGTGAATAGACAACAGAAAATATTGAAATGCACTGAATTGCTTTTCCTAGATTCCCAAACAAGAAACTACTTTTGTAATACAATTGATTAAGTGCCACTTATCTGACAAAAAGTCATTTGAATGAACTGTATACAAACATTCTTTGCTACATCTCCTTAAAATTTACTGTGACATTTTTTGGCACATCAATGGAACATTGTTACCCAACCCATGTACTTCTCTCATGAAAGCAGGCAGTCAAGAATTGTACTTTGAAAGTTGAACTTTGCAAGACCCAAAAAGTAGCATACCATCAATAAGTCTAAATTTTCAAGAACTAAAGTCCATACTGGTAGTAGTAAATATTTCGGTCTTCACTTCAATCAGTCCTATTTTGAGAATTTGGATATTTATTTCCTGGGGGGGTAGTTTGATTCTATTATGCCTGACCCACTTACCTATTTCTTTTTGAAAACATTTTCCTACATCTTTATTCTCCTTCACTAGGAGCATTCCTACTCAACAGAATCTTCGCAATAAATATCTTCCAGCATACAATCTTCACAATTTACTGTAATGCAGCTTGAGAAAATCCTTTTAAAATTGCACATGTATTGAGGACCAAGAAAGTTTGTGAAAATGATTACAATGGGGAGGTGGCCCTCCATTGGATACAAGAAGGAAAAGACAAAAAAACAATTACTGGAATGTTTTATGTCATGCAAAATTTTGAAGTGTAGTGTACATATATTTTTCTTTTTTTAATCTGACTCTTCAAGTTGTCAGTATTGAATTTTTCAAAACAGCGAGAGAGAGAGGTTAAGGAAAAGAATCATCTATGCGACAGATATTATTTCACTTTTGGACCTTTATTTGAAATTCAAATTAGTACTGCAATTCACAACAAGTTAAAACTGATGCTTATGGTGTGTGCATAATAATTTGTAATAAGCAGATTTGAGGGTCCTTTCAGTATTAAAGACAACTTTTACCTTGTTAAGAACATTTACATCAATGCTACATTTTCTGACAGAAAAGCATCTAACATTCAAGGGCTTTTCATTGACAGCACATTGACACGTCCATCAATAAAAGCCACCCTCTGATCACTTACAGAGTCGAATTTCAACCTTCTTTACTTTATTTTCCCTGGCGAGGATGTATCAACATTGTGGCCCAGAAAGCAACAGAAAACAAACAAGAAGATAATCGGGAGACAACCATTAAATCCCTGAACAGGCCCTGCCAGACAAATATCAGACTGCATGTTCGGATCTTGTAGAACTGCTAGGCATTACCTGTTCATAATATGGGATGATGAAGAGTGAATAATATCATTGCATTTGACAGACGGATTCTCTTCTCTTTCTATCGAACTACATGACAAGCATGATCTGTCACTGCATCAGTCATTTCTATTTTGATGATCAATACACAATTTTAGGGTTTCATTGTTTTCTTTGAAGACAAAAATGTTCCATTATTATTAGGAGTCGCGATTACCTTGTAAACTACGAAATACTGTCTTCTGAAAACATGAAGGGTGCTAACTCTGTCTAAAGAGTAAATGAATTAATGCCCTTCACCATGTATTTTACCCCCCAAAAAGCTATTATAAATTGTTTGAAGAGTGAAGGAGAAAAATGTGTGCAAGATAAAAGTTATCAATCACCTGACAAGCAAGTAAATGTGTCTGTCTTTTATGATTCTCATGGTGTCTTCATGTCTTCTGCCTTCTATTCATAACTGTCATCGCAATCACGACCTGAATTTGTCACCATTTAAATTTCATGGCAAATCTGTTATCAATGGTGTATTTGATTTCGAGGCGGCCTTGAAAATATGTCAACAAACCATCACAAAAAATAGCAAGAGTTTGAAAAGGCTGATAAGCTTTCGGAAGCTCTAACACACTGAAAGAACCTTTGAATTTCATTTTCAAAAAGAAATTCTAAAAATTGAGCATCGACTATGAAGCCATCCAGGCACAAAATTTTGGCCTAGAGGCTTAAATAATTACAAGAGCTCTTGTAGAGACGTATTTTTGCTACCCCGTACTTTGCGGTGATTTTGACTTTTAGCAAAAGAAGCAGGTGAATATTTTAGTGTTGTTTGCAATTTTAACTAAACTCTCTTCATGGTTTGTCTCATGGGGTGGTCTGAGATGGTCAGGGGTGGTATTCTGAGATTTATTTTATCTCGATTTTAGTGAAATAATTTTAACTGTCATAACAAAATGTACGCTTATGGCGCACCATTGGTTAATGACTGCGCAAAAGTTGCTGCGTACACGGAATTCATCTGCGCAAACACCAATGAAATGTTGCAATTTAAATGTTGTTATGACAATTAAAATCTTTTCACTAAAATCAAGATAAAATAAATCTTAGAATACCACCCCAGGTCATTAGGAAGGACACCGAGTAGGCCTATAATTGTCTTTTTGTCTTACCATTAGGAATTATAAAATACTGGCAAATAAATTAAAGTGTACTTGAACTGGTACAAAGTCAGATCTGCCTTACCATCCCTACCACTCTCCATCTCCTAAAAAAATTCCATTCTATCTACTGCCCAAACAGTCTCAATATTACACCAGAAGCAGAAAACTTAAACACCAAGGTATAAACTAGAATTTATTGACTTTGTATTTGAACAGCATAGAGAGAGAAAGAAAGAAAGTTAGAGAGAGAAAGAAAGAAAGTTGGAGACATAAAGATAGAGGGAAGGAGAAAGATTATACGCAACAAGATGAATCTAAGACATTATGAAGGCGAGAGGGAGATAGAGAGATACAATAAAAGGCAAAGAGATAAGAGAGAAGAATTAAAAAGAGAGGGGAAAATCAGAAAAAGAAGCAATAGAGGAATTAGCTTGAAAGAGAGACAAATTAGGGGAGAACGACAGAAAGAGAGAAATATGGAGTGATCGAGAGACAGACAGAGACTTAAATAGAGGTACAGAGACAGAAGTGCAGACTGAATAAACACAATAGTGATATTTTTGTTTGCCTTGAGCAAACAAAATATCATAAACCACCCTGGGCATTTCAACTTCCTATCGCGCCGCTCTCATTTACTTTTGCCGAGTCGAATCCAATTTTATGTCAAAACAGCAAGAAATTATATACAAGGCTATTCAATCATATAATTGCAGATAATTATCAACAACCCTAATGTATTCCCTTGCCATGACAATTATCGGTATCACTTTGATCTTTCCTTACAGCAATTAACACAGGCCATAAAAATGTTTATGAAACAAGTATCAAAACTGGAGTTTAAGCTTTGTAATGCATTTTCTTTCACATACTTGAGTATCCATTTTGATGAAGTCTTAAAAAATTAGATAATAGAAATATCAAAATAAACAAATACAAATGAACAATATTCTACGTTTAAAAAACCCACAAAAAAATCTGTTCATTGAAATGTTAACAAAGACTAAATTGGGAAAGAGGGTTTCTGGCCATGATAGAGTATTTCATTCATCGGACTTTGAATCAAGAGAGTTGAGAGTTTAATCCTTGGCCAATGCTTATGTCCTTCAGACAGGACATTTAATATGTATTTGCCTCTCTCAACCCAAGTGTAGTGAATGAGTAGCTGGTAGGAAGGTAGTCTATCTGCAGCTGGGAGTTATACTGGACAGCCAGCAAAGGCACTGCAGGCCACTATACAAAATAACAACAATGACATTAAATATTTCTCATATTTCTCCCTTATTTCTGAAATTTATTAATCTAAAGCAATCATTTAAGAAATAAGAAACCTTGCTAAGTAATCACGACTCAAAAGATGGAGGTCAAACAAATGTTTTCTTTCAAATTAAAAAAATTGGAGATCAGATAGTGATATTCATATTAATCCAAATAATATTTATGAAGGTGTTCATTCAAAACATCTCCATGCGTGTGGAACTGCTGTGACTATAAACCTGTCGTATTTTCATTATCGTCAGCGGAGCTCATTTGATGAAAACAGGAAGGTACGCCGTGTTTACACAAGCAACACAGACATTTCCCAAATTATGATCAACAGAGAACACTACCGGTCATGCTAAACTCATACCTATCAAGGATAGAATACAACCAAGTGTCAAATATAAGCAGATGATATTGCCGGGGTATATTTTCTTTCATCAAAGAATATTCAGCAGATTTTTGCACCTGCAATGTTTTCTGTTATTCTAACCTTCTGTCTGATTCGCACCTCTACACAAAATCATGCCTCGGTCTATATTCAACAAAATAGGAATGAGAATAGACTGAAATATTTCTTTTAAAACAAATTCCTGAGGCTTGAGTTGATAGCTTTTACTAGAAAAATAGCATAGTCGATTTGGACATATTTCATTATGGACAAGCTAGGCAACTAGTTTGGAGTCACTTGGGAAAGAATATACAACAAGAAAACAGAAGAAAAGTGAGAAAACCTAACAAGCTATTTAGAAATATTTCTTCAATATTAAGGACTGTCACAAGGGGGATACGACAGCAGAACTGCTACATTTATTAAAGAAACAATTAAATATGTACAGTATCTGATTTGCAATAGTTTATAAACAAATATTCCAGTTGAATCAAAAACTTCCATCTATCTGCAGAACTGTGAAAAGTACACTACACAACAATAAGAGTATTTTCCACCGATGACATTCCAAAGTATAAATTCTGGAACCATGAAATATGTGCACAAATACCTCCACATGCACAGCTTCTAGACAGTTCACTGTTTTTTTTTTTATAGGCTCCATTTAACATTTGTACACAAAATATTCATTTATTGCCTCTAATAATGACTTGTAAACAAGAAGGAAGTGACAAATAGTATGCTCTCATCCATCCCCAACCATAAGAACTAGATCTATAACTTTTCAACAACAAAGAGCAAAATATTTGAGATTTATGAACAAACATTTGAAATGCACATGTATGCATTTAAGAGGAATTATCACATTTTTAAAGATGTGCACATGAGAGATTTCATATTTGGAAAAAAAAACTTGAATTAATCAACCCTTCCAGTGCCACAAGGTTTTATTTCAATAACATCAAAGCTTCTTTTTTTTCCCTTAAAATTAAACATTATTACACAAACTGTTAAGTCACATCTCATAGAGAAATGCTTGCATTAAAATAAGCAATACAAAAATACAAAATACAATTTGTGATACAGGTGTGTACATTTGATAGCACTCTAAGGATTAAATATGGAAAACAAGCTGCTGAAAACTGCTTATCCAATAATAGCGAGCCAATGGAGTAAAATGGAGTCAAAAGGGGCCTGAGCTTTCGATGCTAGCAGAATCTTCGTCAGAGGCAAAAAGACAAACATAAAAAGCAAGACAAGCATAAGGATTAATCTAAGGATTAATTACAATGTATCTACTGTAGAAAGACAGTACAAGATAAGATGGGCAAAACTTTGTCTTCTTAAAGTGTACCAATCACCTCAAAAAATAGTGTACAGCTAGAATGTATAAAATCAACCTCAAAACACTTTACCTGGCCTTCTATGGGTTAACGGTTAAGGAGTATGAAGAAAATGAAGGAAAACATAAAAGCCCTCAAGCAGAATCCAACTCCAAGTTCGGTTCGGCACCGGCCATTATTCTATGCGAGCGCGTGTGGGTACATGTACGTCACTAGTCTCCTCACAAGTTGCTGTTTTGTTCATTGGGAGTGTATTTCAACTTGCAATATCTCTTTATAGAATCAACATTTAACCCTTTCGAGACAATTGACCACATTTTGTGGTTTGGTTCAATAACTTTTGATCCAGAGCTCTAAAAAATATACCAGATGCATAGAGCAAATATTTCAGCACATACGATGTCCATTTTTGTTGCATGACCATATTGCGTTTGATACCCGGAATTTTCAAAAGGAATATAAGCCTTAAAATACTTAAATTGGCAACACATTGAGAGTTTCAAAATCATAGTTTTTTTGTCAAAATTCTTTTCAACTTTTCGACAAAGTTCCTAACCATGTTTGTTGTTTTCAAAGACATTACTTTTATTAGAACCATGTAGCATTAAAAGAAAAACATTTTTGTTGCCAATTTGAAGAACAAAATGTGATCATTTCCTGTCATGAAAGGGTTAAAGCTCATATTTTGAATATACAGTTTTAGTATAGCGACATGGAACCTCTAACATACAGAGCAAATTATCTTTGGACGATTGGTATCCTTTCAAAACATGAACATGTAAGCTGCAAAAGTCATATGACAAAGCTAACATGTTAGACATATGCACAGACAACAACATGAATTAATAATTTTACATGCATCATTTCAAAAGTTAAATGTGACAGCCACACTAGCCCCAAATATACAGAATAAAGTCAAAATAGCCATTAGTACCATTTCACATGCATCATTTATTATCAAACATTACAGTAAGTTATTGACTTCTTAGCTTTTCTCGAAATGTTAGAGTTCTTACGCTCCATTTTTTAAAAACTATATATGCATCTAATCTAATATCAAGCCAGCCCAAGTTAAACTATTTTATATGTTTTATCGTCAGCTGATTGCTCTATCAAGGTAGAGACAACATTGCCTGGAAATTGGTCCGGCAGCAAAAAATAAAAAATAAATATGGGGACTGAGGGCATTGTACCCTCGAAATTATGAAACAATCCTCCTTAATCTACTAAAGAGCTCCATCATCACAATTCTGTCAATGGGTTATGCATAACAGTAGCAATCAAAATTAATTTATATTTCACCCTTTTATGATGTCATCTCTGTAAAGCAAATATTCTATCAAGTTTTAAAACTAAAGTTGCTATTAAAGCTTCAATGCAGCACCCATTAAATGCTGATATAGTGTGCTGTAAATACTATATCAGTATTTAATGGGTGCTATAGTGCGCTGTAAGTACAGATGAAGTACCCTTTAAGGGTTAATGTGTTGCCCTTTAAACATTAATGTGATAAAGGCATGTGTCTGTTTGATGAATGGGGGTAAATTGACAGGGGTAACCTGGCATAAAACTAATTGTCCCATGCAGACACCCTATAAACTTAAAGGGGTAGTCCACAAAAGAGGGGATACCCACTCAAAAGCCATTTCTTTTGACAACTCTAACCTTTATGATAGAAAAATAAGTCTATTTAGAGCCTCAAGGGCGTTAACTCCATGTTAAAGTATAGTTAATGGCTTTCTGGCTCCACATAGACAAAACATCCCTTTAAACAATGCCCTTCTGGAAAAAAAACATGCCCTTAATCCTCGAAAATATTGAGAAAATCTTAATATTTGTCCATACGTCAATATGATTGAAAAGAGAATTCAATTAACCTTATTATTTTTCTACAACGATTTTTATTCTTTTTTCTACAGTGGATCATTCAAGAGGAATTTTCCTTTAATTTAGGTGTATTTTCACTTTCTTCAAAAATCATTTCACCAGCTTTGACGAGTGTACCATGACATGAAAATGTCACCCTTTGATTTAAAAACAATATTTCTCATGGCATGCATCGAAGGTAGACTTATGTGTCCTGTTTAAGGAGAATATCTTAAGTGAATTTAAAAAGAGCAAGGATGGGGTAGCAATTGTATGTCAAAAAATTACTGCAACTAACATTAATATATTAGACATGTTAGAGCACAAGCCATAAGCCATTAGTATTCAGCAGCCCTGTCAAGCATTGTTGCATGGCAAAATTTGGCATGGTAAATTGCTGGTGAATTAGCAACTGCAAAGATGTCAAAATGAACATCAAAAACAATTTTGTTATTTAACAAAACAAATCAATATAATCAAAACATTATATTAACATCAGCATTCAAACAGAAATACAACACAGGCATATTATATACATGTATATTTTTAATATGATGAAGGACTTTATATTGATGCATGTATCCAGCTTACATTTCTTTTCAAATAAAATTGAGAAAGGGAAGTGTTTTTCAATGCATAATGGAGCATATATAATAAAACATAAATGCATGCATCAGTTTTGTATCCACAACTTTTAATTAAAGGCAACAAGATATCCTATCATAATACATTATTCACTGCAGTATCATAAATTTTATGCTTTAAAACAGGGAGTAATTTTCATGCATATGTTGTGAACCAAATGTGTGCTTCATTCTCAAACGATACTTTTTATATAAAGACACAAGTAGCAGCAAATGAAAAAAATGGTTCTTGCATGTGTATAAATGGAGATTAGAGATCAGTCAGTTTGCCTTTTTTTTAGAATACATATACGGCTAACTGTTTAATGCTATGAACTGGACAATATCGCTAGCTGCAAACAGAGTTGTTACAACATATGCAACAGAAATGGCTACCGAGAACAGGATGTGAAAAGGGGTGTCATACACTGACCTACAGGCAACAAAACTGTTAAAATCATATAAAGCACGCTGGTTGTGACTTTGTGACTAGATTTTCTTTTATCTTAATGGGATCATCTTTGGTATAATGGGGTAAAAGACAAAGATGGGATTGATATATTTGTACTCACAGCATCCAAGTTCATCAGAGCCATCGCTACAGTCCGAGTACCCATCACAGATCTGGTTCCCATCCAGGCAAGTTCCATCGGGACACCTCTGCTGGTCGTATCTGCATCTCGGTGCACAGCCAGCTTCGTCCGAAGGAGAAGGACAGTGTAGAACACCATCGCAACGCACATTCAACGACAGGCATGTTCCGTAGTACGAGCAAAAGAATTCCCGAGCTGGATCACACTCGGGTGCGAAAGTCGGGGTGACCGTTTCCACGAAAGGTGTAGTGGTCCCCACGATGACTGTATAGAAAACAACAGAAATCATGGAGTATGATATTAGACAAGGGTTTTGACCCATAGCTGATTTATCCTCTTTATCCAACGCTTTTTAAATTCCTTCAAAGAAGAAAACAACGTGGGTGCAATTACAGAGTGCTCCCACGTTGCATGTTCATAACACTGGAATCAAACGACCAGCTCATCAGCGTAAGAGAACTAGATGACAAAACAGGAATGTATCATGAGGTTTTCCAGGACACTCTAATGTAAAATGACAGGGATAATCCTGGGAAATCCACAAGGTTTCGGTTGACCAACGTGACTTTCAGCTGAAGCTCTGGACGGAACCAGGGAGTTCCCTTGCTGGCATTCCAAAGAGTAGGCCGTCTGAGACCGAGGTATGTATCTTAATCCTCTTTCACTGATAAATGTATCAATGAATGTTCTACTAGGCACCAAGCCATTAACTGTTGCTGCCAGAGGAGAGAAGAGAGGAGACTCAAATCGCTCAAATCGCAAAACAGGTTTTTCTCTTACAGTATCCAAGGAAAGCCAGTTTGGAGACCTGAACTTGTTACTGGAAACCAGCAGTAAAGTTATTTTAGAATAAAATCCACTTCTTGTGTCCATAGATTTGAGTGCTATTTCTCTCTTGCTCTCCCTCTTCCCTTCTCTTCTATCTCACACCCTCTCCACTCTACTGCACTCTGCCATGTCCTCCAAAAAAGTTTTGGCACGGAATGAAACCTTCTGTTAAACAGCACAGTCTACTCTTCCAAACTTCATTTTCAAAATGACCACGTTTGTTAACTAAATTGCGATCATATGTTTAGGGCATAATACTATTAGCTAGCACCACTACAGTATTTCCATGAATATCTCATTATCTACAGAAAATAGTAAAAGTATATCACAATAAAAGTGATTCGGCGGCTGTGAGGACAGCTGTGAGAGTAGTATTGAAGGACTGGGTCTAATTTAGTAGACTAGGTAAAGTTTGTGTGTCACAGGCGAGAGGGCAGGCTTGTCTTTGACAAGTCCATGGAGCGTGGAGTAATGCATGTCATGCAACTTTTTATAACAAGAGAATGGACTTGAATGGAACACAAACTTCTCTGCAAAGAAAAAAAAATAAGTATGAATATAGCTGGATGACAACAAGGGAGTGATAGAAGGGTATTCAGCTGGGGGTGACTGGTAGCAAGGCTGCCTGGTAGAAGATGGGGTGGTGTAGTTCAGGGGTGTCAATTGGCCATGCCCTCATATTGTAGAGATAGCTGGTAGTTAAGGTGCATGAAGTTGATGAAGGGTACACTTTATGACAGAATGGGAGAAGAGCCAGGGTGGCATGGAGGTGCAATTGGTATCCTTGCAGGAAGGAGGGAGATACATGTAGGGGGCTGTGTGGATGTGGTACAGGCATGGTTACATAGGGGTGGTACAGGGGTGGTACAGGGGTGGTACCGGGGTGGTACCGGGGTGGTACCAGGGTGGTACAGGTGTGGTACAGGGGTGGTACAGGGGTGGTACAGGGGTGGTACAGGGGTGGTACAGGGGTGGTACAAGGGTGGTACAGGGGTGGTACAGGGGTGGTACAGGGGTGGTACAGGGGTGGTACCGGGGTGGTACCGGGGTGGTACCGGGGTGGTACAGGTGTGGTACAGGTGTGGTACAGGTGTGGTACAGGGGTGGTAAAGAGGTGGTACAGGGGTGGTAAAGAGGTGGTACAGGGTGATACCAGAGTGGTACAGGGGTGGTACAGGGGTGGTACAGGGTGGTAGAGGCATGGTAGAGGCATAGTAAAGGCATAGTAAAGGCATAGTACAGGGGTGTAAAGGGGTGAACAAGGGTGGTAAAGGGGTGGTATAGAGGTGGTACAGGGATGATACAGGGATGGTACAGGGATGATACAGGGATGGTATAGGGGAGGTACATGGAGGTACATGTTAGTACAGGGGTGTACATGGGTGGTACTAGATTATTGCATTACTATTATTTGATCTTCAAGTCATTTCCATGCACCAAAACATAAAGTGATACTAATGCTATATGCTGGCAAAATAAAAGGAGTCTGGATTCTAAAATACACATACATGTATAAAACCTTGATTGCTAAGTGCAAAATTAAAGGGTAGGGGATTCTTTTTTTTTCTCTCTCTCTCTTTTCAAATTTCAAAGATAGGATTTTATAAATCGCTTCATTTTGTGCACCTGTCCATCAGATAGGGTTCATTGAAGTAAGGGCTGAAGTCAAGAGGGTTGATAGTCAGTATTGGTGTTGGTAGAGGGGTGCACGGGTGTGGTCATGCAGAGTCAAACACACCCTGTTTTGTCAGGTGCATATTTGGTATTTGGTAGACGAAGGTTCTCTTTGGTTCAGTACTTTAGGATGGAATTAATGACAAAGATCATTAGAGAAGATGAAAACAGTGAGGTCATGATAACAATTAATTTCAAATTGGAAAGACTCATAGGAGAATATATGCTTCTGGCATCATGCGGTAGCAATGAGAAGACTATCCTATGCTTGCCGTAAATCTTGGGTTACCATATACCCTATCATTAAACCAACATTTGAGGTAATTTGAAGTCCAAGTAAAGGTTATACAAATGAAATAATATTCTTTATCTTCCCACTTTTGATCCCAGAGGATAACCCTTTCACATAATAACCTGTTAAATGAGATTACAATTCTATATCCTCATATGCTTAACAAATCAATTAAATCAAATTCATAACATTATATCTGAGCATTTAAAGCCAATGCAATATCTACATGTACCTGTATATTTTGCTACTTGATATTTCTGTGGTCATCTGAATAAAGAGAGATAACGTATTAAAGTACTTTCATTTTTGTTTAACATAAAATCAAATAATTCTGTTAAAAAAGTATGTCAGATTCTACCCACAAGTTAGGACTATAGGCCTAACTCTAGGTTCTACTGGTACTTAAAGGAGAATTAACCCCTGATTACAAATTTACTTATATTGGAAGATGTAATATATTCCTACTTATTGGCCTAAATCATTTTCTAATAAGATATCAGAAAAGTGTATAAATAACGATATTCCAACACCCGGTATCGTCTCCTACTCATTTACATGGGGGCTGCCATTTTCTTGCTGATTTGAAGTTGTACATGAACCATTGAGAAATGTTCCAGTCAGGAAGATATTTTGAATCCAAGACCTAAATTGATTTTCTTCATTACCTTAAATCCCATATGTGACGAAAAATATATATAAATGGGTGTTTACATGTATTATAAAAATTAAATCTTTATAATGATACTTTTAAATTGTCTGGTTTTGCTTAACAAAAATCTATTTTCTTGGGTTTTCCAAATAGAGCAGAACATAATATATGCAGCATGCATTCTGACTTTTCAAGTCCCATTATCCGAAAGCAGGTGAATGCATAGTTGGCCGCTATAGATGCTCAAGGAAGAAGCATCCATAAAATTTGAATTAATTTGCTCCATCCCATACGTCCAGTATCAAGAAAATAGATTTCTGTTAAGCGAATATCGATTTTCAACAGAAATATATAAGGAAATCTTCAGTTTAAACATAAATTGACATATCTATTCTATATTTTTAATCTCAAATGGGTTTTTAATTTTGAAAAAGGCAATTGGGCAATTGGGCAATTGGGCATTTGGATCAAGAAAATCTTCTTGTACACATAAAGAAAATGGCAGCCCCCATGTATTGCTAGCAGACGATACATATTGCTAGCAGATGATAAATTTTGCTCAGAAAATCTTGATTCGTATCGATCTCGTATATATTGACGCGAAGCCATAGAGTCTAACAAGTAGGAATAAATAACACCTTTGAACACTATCGTCTTTATTGTTTGAGGTTAATTCTCCTTTAAGATGGCCTCTCAACACAATTCATGCTCAAACATCCGATGCAAATAAAACATTCCTGAATATCATCAGATGTCTCCAAACAACAGACCAATGTCTCTGGAATTTCAAAGCAAGTAGCCATAAAACAAACAACAGATGAAAATCCAGAGACCATCCTCTTCAATACCCCATCATCAAACAATACCCGGGACTTGAATTAGAATTATTTATTTTTCAGATTGTTGCATAATCGTCAATGTCTCGATACTTCATTTCAAACAAGCTACTGATTGATAAAATATGTGAAATCACTGTTATACACATGTCTTCTAATTGTCTTCTATTCTTCTATAAAGATTGTAAAATTATGACACTGACATTTCAGCTCAAAAACTTATCTTTTTTAGGTAGTCAATAATTATCTGAATTCCTAACGAGCAAAGGACTACACACACTCGTCTTTTATAAAGGCATCAGTTTTACAAATTTCCTAACAGACAGACAAGCAAAGATCTGTCAAATATTTATAATCATACCCATGATATATTGGGTATTGCTATTAAATCCTATTTGGCTTACTATTCAACTAACAATGGAGAGTAAATTATAACCGGCCCTCACAATTTGTCAAATAACCAAGTTCATACATTTTTTACAGACAAAAACCAATACCTATCATCTTAAACTCCATCCCCTCTCTTCATCTCTCTCTCTCCCTCTTTTTCTTTCTCTCTCTCTCTATCCTCTCTTCGCTTATCTCTTTCTCCCTTTTTCTTCTTCTCTTTCATTTTCCTTTTCTATTTCTCTCTCTCTTCCTTCTTATATAAGGTATATGAAAATTTCATAAAAACATATTAATCCCATAAATTTCTCAAATGCTCCTTATCAAAACTCTGCTCTGATTAACACATATATGGCTATAAGCATAATACTAATCTTCCCCCAAATTCCCTCATTCATCACATGGATGCGTTTCACCTGCTAGCAATCATTATCAAAGGGTAAACCACAAAAGGATAAATATTTGTTCAAAGTTGCTATCCTTGTCACATTTCATGATTGAGTGATCAACCTGTTATACCCACTGAAGATTATTTCTGAACCACTATTTTTAGTGGCACCCTTAATTATATCTAGTTTTATTGCCATTGGTATAAAGTCCTACAATTTACACTCCATTCCAAGTCTGCAGAAAATGTCAGTCTCAATGGCCTTCAACAACTTTTTCGAAGGTTCACTAGATCAGACAGCCCAGGAGACCGACAATGTCATTCTCCTGGGCCTTCTGATAACTAGAGTAGGGGCTTACAAGACCGACAGCCCATTAGACCGACAGCCCACAAGACCAACAATGTCGGCTTCCTGAGCCTTCTTGCTACTTTTCATAGGGTTCACAAAGCTGACGGCCAAGGAGACCTACATTTTTCCATCTTCTGTCATGAAGCTCTTTGTTTTATCATTCTTGTCTACCATTTCCTTATTATCTATCTCTCTCTCTAGCTTATTCCCTACTTCCCTATTCTTTTCTTCTACACCTCCTTATCTATCGTGTTTCTTCTACACCTCCTTATCTATCGTGTTTCTTCTTCCCTCCCAATCACTCTCTCCCCCCTACTATCTCTTATCTGTCTTTTCCTCGCTTTCTCCTTCACTTTCTTCCTCTCTTTACCCCAATATCAATGGACCGGCAGTATCACTTCCTCCCCTCCCCCCCCCCCCCCAAAAAAAAAGGAATCCTGCTTTGAAGAAAAACTTCTCTCTTCCCCCACTCCCTTACTCTGTCTATGTTGAAAGTCATTGAAATTATTATTCCAAGCAACAGAATATATGCATGGGGTCACCTGGGGAGCGTTTCATCAAGCATTTTGTCAGTGATTTTTACCGACAACTGTAATAAGCTACTGAAATCCTTGCGTCTGATTGGCTGAGAGCAAATTTGTCGGTGAAAATCACTGACAAATCGCTTGATGAAACGCTCCCCTGGTTGTCACCCCCGAGAACATAGCTCAAAGCTACTGGGACAATTGGGGTCTCAATGGTTCACCCAGGTATGGAATGCTACACTAAAGGCACAAGCCTTGTTCCCACTAGCTCTGAAGTCCACAAGTTTGGATCATTTGTTCTGTAGGGTAACACTATACAGTGCGTCCCAGAAAAAGTAAAACCGAGATTTATTGATGCTTAATCATATCTTAATCACAATTATGATTAATAAATGACACCTATTTGTCAAGCTTGGATCCTTTTCTTTCATTTGATGCCACTAGTAGGATACATAATTCACGCATGAGTGAATAAAGACAATATGAAGCAGGGCTACCAAAAAGTTGTTTGGAAATGGAAATGCAAGAATCAATTTACACCAACAGAGCTTTGTCATCCCAGACTCATTTTTCCTGATTATTGTTGGCCAAACGACCTTTTGGCAGCCCTGCTTCATATTGTCTTAATTCAATCATGTGTAAAGTATGTATAATATGAGTGGCATAAAAAGAAAGAAGAGGAGTCAAGCTTTACAAATATGTGTCATTTATTTATCATAATTGTGATTAAGATATGATTAAAAATCTTGGTTTCGTTTTTTTTCTGGGACGCACTGAATAGGCCTATCTCTCTATAAGCTTATTTTTATTTTTCTTCCAGATTTATTGATGCTTAATCATATCTTAATCACAATTATGATTAATAAATGAAACCTATTTGTCAAGCTTGCATCCTTTTCTTTCATTTGATGCCACTAGTAGGATACATAATTCACGCATGAGTGAATAAAGACAATATGAAGCAGGGCTACCAAAAAGTTGTTTGGAAATGGAAATGCAAGAATCAATTTACACCAACAGAGCTTTGTCATCCCCGACTCATTTTTCCTGATTATTGTTGGCCAAACGACCTTTTGGCAGCCCTGCTTCATATTGTCTTTATTCAATCATGTGTAAAGTATGTATAATATCAGAGGCATAAAATGAAAGAAGAGGATTCAAGCTTTACAAATATGTGTCATTTATTCATAATTGTGATTAAGATATTAAAAATCTCGGTTTCGTTTTTTTTCTGGGACGCACTGAACAGGCCTACCTCTCTATATCTTAAGCTAATTTTTCTTTTTCTTCCAGATTTTGTATCGTGTCCTTCGGGAAGTATAACACATATTAATACCATTACAAATATTTTTCATAATACTTTCTACGGTATATGTATACTTTCAATTTGCTAATTTTTCTAATGACATCAAAAATATTTTAGTACAAACCATTTTCTAACTTTCACACAGGTCTCTGAAAATTATGTTATGAAATGAATTATGGAACAAGATATCCATAACATGATTCAGCCTTCAGGGCTATGTTACAACTGCAATATGGTGGCCAAATGGCATTCTTTTGTTTTTCGATCAGCCAAAGAGTAATAACCTTTATAGAGAAATTTGACATGTAAAGATGAACTAGTACTTGTGATTTTGAATTTTAAAGGATGTGTTTCCACTAGACATTTATCTGAAAAATTTACAAACTTCTGAAAGATATCCCCTGGAAAACTCAGATTTATAGAGATCTCCTTCAGAAAACTAAGTGAAGGAATACATCTTTTAAAAATCTCAGTTATATAGAAGGTATCTCCTAATAAATACATATATATATTTTTGAACATAATTTTCTAGAAAACTATAGTGCGAAAGGTGTCTTCCAGAAAGTTACATCCTGTTGGTAATGATAGCATTTCAGAATGTTGTCAGTTTATATAATGATAACGAAATTTTCATATAGTACATAATGATAGAACTCTCTAAGCACTTTACAGAGTTTTTAAGCACTGAAAAACACAATTTATAATACTCTACAAGTTTTTCTTTTCATATCACTGAATACCCCTTGCAAAAACCCTGCAAATCAGCATGAAGTAATCTGATGCTCCACAATTTTGCTCTCACCCAAACTCAACTGATGTGCTGCCCTCTCCTGTCATATGACTGCACAGGGAATCCCCCTCTCCATCATTTGTTGACATTTTCCACATATGGGATTTCCTTTTTTAAATGATTGCATATTGTAGACATTTTACCACAAGGCATTCCCAAAATATCTGATATCTCATGTGGGTATACTGCGATCTAACAACGTTTTTTTTCTGACTTAGGGGATCTTGTAAAGAAAAAAAGAATCCCTTAAATCTATTGTATATCCATCCATACAATCACATGTAAACATTTGGGATTTGAGTTAAGGGAAAAAGTTGTCTGAAAGAAGGAGGAAAAACTAGAGAAGCAGATTAATCAAAGTATAAACAAAATCAGACAAGCAAATGAAAGTTATGAAAGCTGTAATCACTATATAAAGCAATTTCAAAGTGGCCCAATAAGTAATGTCACTGTGATGCAGTAGCGGAAAATTCCACCATTTGTTCCAAGACACAAAATGACTAAAATTTTTCAAAATATATATATTAAACTCTGTTGGATTTTTTTCTTTTTGGAGGATCTATAATATATTTTGAGTACTGCTTAGAGGGAAAAGGGGCACAATAGAAAACCAGAGTTGACCATGAATATGTCACAATCAACTCACTAAATTGCCAATCTGAAATTGGCATAGATTTAGTGATCTCATCTTTCAAACATCCACAACTTTCTTATTCCTGCTCTGATTTTTTTCAATTTTCACCATCCTGGGTTTTTTTTATTTTTCTGCTTTCACACAAATCATCTTACTACCAATAATGGATTGCCCTTTAACCAAGGTGCGAATGTCAAGCAGGGGCACACAACCGACCTGTACTCCCTTCTAATAATTACTCTAACTTTTCTTACTTGAACACCAGCTTGGGCTGGGGGGAAGGCTGGGAGGTGGACGGGACAAACGGTCATCTTGTGAAGGTACCGGTGCCGGCGGTTCCTGAGAAGGTACCGGTGCCGGCGGGCCCTGAGAACGTACCAGTGCCGGTGGTCCCTGAGGAGGTACCGGTGGTCGCAACTGTTGATTATCCTGGTTCTTTCATCCACATTTGTTTCTACCTTCTCCTCATCCAATCTCAGTCTCACATCTTCTATTTTCCCTTTAAATGTTACGTTTTGTCCTCATTGCTGTCTGCTGATCTCCAATAATCCTGTTTCAGCTCCCCCCACCCTGCCTCATTTCCATCTCTCTTTCAGATATCTGTCACATTCCTCTAAAAATACATTCTCCTACTACTCATCACTTTTTTCCATCTTTCTATCTCCTTATTCCTTCTCTTATCCTCCTTTAACCCATAAACAATCGTAATTTAATCCTTGCCTCCATCCTCCCTTTCTCCTCTGTACATCATCATATCCCGTTCTTTCTTTAGTCAGGTGCGAATGTCAAGTGGGGGCACACAACCGACCTGTGCTCCCCTTCCTTAGACCATAAGGGCATCTGGAAATTTTGATAATTTTTTGTTGTTTTTATTGTTGCTTGTCAGAAATTTATTTATTATTGTCATTGTTTTCTACCACGGCACCTGAGAAATGTGTGAACCTTTTAATTTTCACAAAGTTTTTTTTGGGGGGCAATTTGCACCCCTCCCTCTTAAAGACCCTGGATCGTCGCAATCTATGGGCGCTTTTACAGTAAAAGTTCGCACATTGACCCAAATTTGACAAGATTCCAGTATTTGAATCTCATTGGTCGGTTGCGTATGGAGGGATTCGAGTTAACGATCGCGCGAGGAATCCGGCAATAACATTCCTTCGGTAGCGCACGATTGGACCTGATTGTATCCGAATTTCCCCGAGGCAGGCCAACTAGTCAGGCCCATGGATTGCGACGATCCAAGGTCTTTAAAATCTTAGATCCCCCCAGCTTCTAGTAATTACTCTAACTTTTCTTACTTTTCTTACTTGAACACCAGCTTGGTTTGGGGGGAAGGCTGGGAGGCGGACGGGACAAACAGTCATCTTGTGAAGGTACCGGTGCCGGCGGTTCCCGAGAAGGTACCGGTGGTCCTTGAGGAGGTACCGTTGATCCTTGTGGAGGTACCGGTGGTAATAAATGTATTGCATGAAGTAAGCGTAAGGATTAATTCATTCCATCTGAATGTAGCATGTGCATATTAACATATGCGATGAACAAAAACATTTCTTCAACTTTAGGCAGTAGGCCTACACTCTAAATCTTGTTGCGTAAAATTTTACCCCATGCCGGGTCTAAAGGAAACATGCATGAATTGTGCAAGATTTTCTTTTTTTCACCCAATATTGGGGACGATTTCCTTTATTACCCAATACTGGGTAAAATTCTACCCAGCTCTTTTAGAGTATATGTACGATTCATGTTTTTTTTTTATCGAAACCTTATAATTTCACACAAATTCAACCTTCCGTTAGGTTAAATGATTTTTACTGCATTAAAAAAAGGGTTGATATTTGTCCTAACGACTGCAAACATTTTAAAACGAATCCGGGGCCCGTCTTACAAAGAGTTGCGATTAATTTTCTTATTTACTATATAAATCTATATACCTACCTATTATGCTAGTCTCTTGACTACGCAAACCCGTTTGAGAACTTAACACAAATGTGTCACAATATTGTGCGCACCCCCCGTAATCCTATTGTTCTCCCCTTCGCCACTCATCCGCAGCAATACGCAACGGACATCTTCTTCTTTTGCGAACAACCACAAGTAGAAAAACATGTTGCTTGCAAGGCGAGGGGAAGGAGGGAGGGTCATAAGTAGGTATATAGATTTATATAGTAAATAAGAAAATCAATGCTGATTTTACAAATTTACTGCAATAAATCATATATACCTACCTATTATGCTAGACTAGCACCCATTCAAAAACCAGGTGGCATGTTTTAAGAGAAGAAGGGAACAGGATTACAAAGACACAGCGGCCTTCAAGGTAGCTGATGCAAAAATTGCCTCACCTGCAGGGACATCCCTAAGGTAGCAAGAAATGAAGGAATTGGGCGAACGCCAATAGGAGCCTTCAAAAAATCATCAAGCATCATGCCTTGAAACAGAGCCCAAGAGAAGCTGACACTACGATTGTCATGAGCATGGGACTTACTATCTGACAAGAGGGCCTCTGTGCCGGCGGCCCGAATAACCTCGACAATCCATCTAGAAATGGAATCAAGAGAAGCAGGAGAAAAAGGCTCTCGAGTGATCAGGAACAACTGATCATCATTATGACAAGACTTAGTCTTATCAATATACCATTTGAGAGCTCTAACAGGACACCAAACCTTGTCCTCACGCACTGATGAAAAGTCAGATAGCAGACAAAGAAAAATCTCAACAGGGCCAGAAGAAGCAATCTGATTCCTGGCAATGAAAGAAGCTTTGGAATCAATTTAACGCCTTTTCTCTCCCAACAAACGTAGCCAGGAGTAAGACAGAGGGCATGAAGGGTACTGCGCCTCTGACCAGAGGCAATGGCTATCAGGAAGGGCGTCCTTACCGTAAGCTTCACCTTACGGTTCGAAAGGAGGCTTGGCTAGGGCTTCTAGGACCCGAGGCAAACTCCAAGACGGGACCAACTGAGAACGAGGGGGACGTTTCGTTTATGCGAATCCACTCAACAGCGGGGAATTAGAAATCCCTGAGCCATCCGAAAACCCAGAAAGAATGGCGCCGATCGCAGACCGGTAGCCTCGGATAGTAGAGATGGACCTCCATTTGTCAAACAGCGAGATTAGAAAATCCGTGATTGAACCAATAGGAGCCTTAGACGGGGTTTGATTGATTGAATTGATTAATAAAAGACTGAAAGACGGGAATTATAAATTTCGCTAGTAGAGACTCTACGACTGGACATTAAAAAGTCAGCGGCCCTTTCAGAGAGACCCGACTATCTTGCAGATTCCCCGACAGGGGCCAAGCAGTCAAATGAAGGGACGCCGGACTGTGGTGAAGAATCTGCGAGAGGGGTTGCAAGCACCCGAGCTCGATCTTCCCTGATCTTCTGCAAGACTTGCAGGATCAGCTGGAAGGGACTAAAGGCAAACCCTCGAAGATTCTCCCAACTGAGAGAGAAAGCATCCAGAGCCCAAGCCTCCCGGTCGCGAACACGGGAGCAGTACTTCGGAAGCTGGTGGTTCAGAGCTAACGCAAACAGGCCCACCTCCAGTGGTCCCAGGCAACTGCAAATGCGGGAAAAGACCTCTGGATGGAGCTTCCATTCTGATGGAAGACACCTGCCCCGGGATAGAAAATCCGCAATGAGGTTTTCCTGACCGGGATGAAAGAGGCAACGGGCATGATCGCCATGTGACGACACCACCTCCACAGCTGCGCTGTTAAGGCATTCAGGGTGGCAGAACGAGTGCCTCCCTGCCGATTGATATAAGCCACCACTGTCTCGACTGGGCTGAGCTAATTGATTCCAAATGTCTAACACAGCCCCCTAAAAAAACGGGCTGCGAGTAGGAAAAAACTTTTCCCAATTTATTGGGAAACCCAAGTCTTGAGTAAGATAGATGAGATGATCGTCAGATAGCAAAATAGCCGAAGGCCACGGCGCCTCAGCGAGGCTGCCAAGACGGCTACAACCTGCGTAAATACCAGAGGGGCTGGGCTCAGCCCGAAAGGAAGAGCGTGAAAGCGAAAAGTCTCTGAGAGGAAGGAAAACTCCAGAAGATCGCGCAAAGCGCGATGAATGGGGATATGGAAATACGCATCTTTGAGATCTATCGAGATCGCGTAGTCCTTCCTCTTGATCAACGGGAGGATGGAGGCGAGAGTTTCCATCCGAAAATGCACTGAAGGAATGAATTTGTTTATTCCTTTCAAATTCAGAATCAAACGAAGTTTTCCCAAGCGCTTGGGAATAACGAAGATCAGAGAAAGGAAAAGAGACGGTCGGTCTCTTATCCTTTCTATAGCCCTTTTGTTCAACAAATATTTGATCTCCATTGAGGCGTGACAACGAGCCAGGGCAGACATGGGAGGTGAACGAGATCTTATAGCCCCTCCGGGGAGCGAGGCGGATAGATCTATGAAGAATCCGTCTCGCACTAAAGAGAGCACGAATGCGTCCCCGGAGATGGCCTCCCAAGCCGGGAGAAAAGAACGAAGTCGGCCACCTACCATGTCGGATTGAACAAGCGCTCGGGGAAGACCATCAAAGATTAGGCTTGGCCTTGTGCGAAGCCGTCGCCTTGCCACGCAGGAAGTCACGAGTACCTCTCGAAGAGCCTCTGCCACGCCCCCTCTCCCACGAGAAGGAACTGGCTGAAGCTCAGCAGGCAGACCCCCAGAAACATGTTGTCCCGAAGTGGGAGCAACAGGCCTCCGACGGGCAGGGGCCCGCGTCGGCTTAAAGGGAGCGCGGAACTGCTTAGTCATCTCAGTGATCTGCTTCCGCGCATCAATCTCCCTCTGAAAAACTGTAGTGAATTGACCGCAAAAGAGCGAAGGACCCCGAGACGGGACATCCCGGAGAAGTGACGCGATGTCAGACTCCTTGACCCCAAGGGCAGAGAGGGCCAAAAACCCTGCGACGGTACGTAACCGAAGCAGCCGCACTGGAAAGTTGTGACCACTGCAAACTAAAAAGAGTGTGCAGCAGGTCATCAATAACCAGCTTATCACCAGCTTATCACTGACATTCAACTCCTCCGCCCTGGACCTGAGGTTGGAGAGAAAACCTTGAAAAGCAGCCAAGCACATACCTGCTCTGACTTGGCTTTCAACATTGCTCCAACACTTATCCTCAGACTTAAAGGAAGCAGAAGTAAGCGGATTGGTCGCATGCAGATGTCGACCCACCGCTAAAATCTCCGGAGAGAGAGACTTAGCCTTGAAAAAGCTGTCTTGATCTTGGGAACCAAAGGCAAAGGCCTTACCCTTAACCGAAACAGGGCGCTTAACAAGGAGCACTGATTCAATGCGGTCATATCCCTCCTTGAAATCCTCCGCGAGAGAAATACCCTCGGAGGAATCTTGCTGCATGAACCAACACGAAGTCGAACCCTGCGCGTGGGCTGACTGAAATTCAGGGAGATATTTGGACAACAATGCAATCGCCTCTGCCCCACAAAGGGAGAGCGATTGAGGCCCTGCCTGCTCCAACAATGTCGATTCAGAAACCAAAGCTTGAGAAGCCACATCCAAATCTGGTTCCGCTTGAATTTATTGGTCCACAATGGTCCACAAACAAAAGCAGAAACAGGCTGACACTCCCATGGGCCGCTAAAGGTCTCCTCACCCAGCGGAGCCCCGAGGGCTTTGGGTATAGGAGGCGTGAGAGACCCCGTCTCAGAGGAATCAAGCACAAAAGGCTGATTAGTCTCAATGTCAGACCCCGGAAGAAGGATAGAAGCAGGGGCTGTGGTATCTGGTAAGAGGGACCAACCCTGTCGCATCATGCATCTCAGATTGAGAAGGGTCAGACGGGTCAGACGGGCAAGAGGCAGGCAAAGCCTTGCTCCTTTTAGACCCCTTCTTAGGCTTCTTTTTAGCTGGCTTAACAGGAGCCGAAGCCGTGACCCGCTTCTTAGGGCGTCTGTCAGACTTCGGGTGGTTCTCCGAAACAACTTCGGAAACAAGAACCAAACCCTCAACAGAGGGAAGCCCGCCTCCCTCCAGGGGAGGAGTGCGCTGAGGGTATGTACCCAAAGCCGCGCACAAACTAAGAAGATGCTACAGCCATGGGCCAGGCGCTTGAGGCACCAAGTGCGAGGGCATACTGGGACGAGGTCCCAGTATTCGCCGACCGATTACTAATAGTATGTGAACTCACTATTGTTCCGCCCATGGGCGACAATAGGAGAGCACTGGTAGTCGCACACTCAGGTGACCTCACCTGTTGCTCCGTAAAGCGCCCATATTTGTTGGCTCGAGTCTTCCCATCAGCTGGCAAAGCAACAGCCCGGGTAGTACTCGCTCCCCCACTTGGCATCGGCCGGGGGCTAGGGTTGGAGAACCCAGACCAACATGGGCGGTGCCCGTGAGCTGCCCTGCAGTAGTGGCACGCGTCTCCCCTAGCGGATTTATGCGAGTCATCGCTACCGTGCGGGAAACAGACGTCCCCCCTTCTGGTCTGAGCGACCGGGGGATTGGATTTGTGATATCCAAACCACTAGAGCTTGACGCCACCCACCCCGAAGCCGCGTGCTCCGAGGCTGGCAAATCCTGCAGGGAAACACCGCTGGGCAACTTACCTGCAGCCCTCCTCCCTCCCCCATGTACGAAAGTACTCGGGAGAGTTCTGGAAGGCAGAGTCGTCTTGCTAGAAGACTCTTCGGAAGAAGCAGGTCTCCGCGACCTAGCAGCTTCTTCTTCCGAACTCATAATGCTGCAATAAAACAGACAATAAAGTATACCAAAATATGAAATACTTTAAAAGAGTGCAGGTAATAATAAATTTGGGGATACGCACAAATTTCAGACAAAAACCGTATAAAACAAACACCGAACCGAAAACAGATCGGGTCAAACGGAAACACCAGCAAGATACACAGAAATAACTACGTGGGCTGGCAGTGAAAATGAAAATAACTTGCCTGAAAAGGAATCAAAAATGTCCCTTGCAATTGGCAAGAGTGACATGAAAACACACAAGTACTATAATCTTAGACGAAAATAAGTACAGAAAAGTGCTTTAAAGAGCGAGAAAGTGCGCTGAAAAGATACAAAAAGACCTGATTTCAGGAGCGCCGTGACTCGACATCCCAACTCGACAGGGGCGAGCAAGAAAGAGGCAGATGGCCGTTGCGTATTGCTGCGGATGAGTGGCGAAGGGGAGAACAATAGGATTACGGGGGGTGCGCACAATATTGTGACACATTTGTGTTAAGTTCTCGAACGGCTTTGCGTAGTCAAGAGACTAGCATAATAGGTAGGTATATATGATTTATTGTAGTAAATTGGAACTTAACTTGAGATTGATATTAATCAGAACTCTGTACATACGAGATAGGACGCTGGAAATTTGTGATTGATTGGAGAACTTGCAGTTGATTCAGGGCCCCCATTTCATAAAACATGTTATCAATAGCAAGTTGCAATAATTGTTATAAGCTACTGAAATCCTTGAATCTGATTGGACGAAAGCAAATTTGTCATAGAAATGGGGCAGTTGTTATTGATAACAAGTTTTATGAAACAGGGCCCAGATCAATCACAAATCTTATGTAACCTAATGTAACATTGGGCTACTAGAGGGCGCCGTTTTGAATATGAAAGCTATTTTGATGAAATGACCGTACACTAGAGGCATTCTGCTTCTAAAACTTACCAAACAGTGTTATACTTTACAGCCAAAAGTTACATGAAAGTACATGTATACACGTATAAAGCATACATGTATTTATTTAAATACTTTGGGCACCATTTTGAATTTGGCTACCAACTTGTGAGGGGAAAGAATCCTTTTTAATGGGGCCATTGAAGGGCACATGTATCCCCTAAAGTGGGCTTTTCATATGACCTTGTAACATTATTTTCTTCCGTTAAAAATTAACGTCTAAGATTTTAAAAATCCTATTTTGCAGATTATGGGGACGTTTTGGTAATAATGAGCACCTGCGTTGCATATCTTGGTGATTTCAGAGACCTAATCTTTCAAGGATCACATTTATATGCAATTTACTTACATTCAACAAACTTATGATTTGATAATATTTTAATAAATGTATATGGAATGGCTCTTTATATGAAAAATGGGCACCTAAAGCACTTGTCTGAATTTAGAGGCCTGGGAATCTTACATGATAGATAATACCTATCAGAGCTATCCAGACCACAGAACATGTATAAAGAGCACACTACAAATATATGTATATTTTCATACCAACCATGTAGCTAGGATTTAATTTAAGGGGGAGGGTTGCAAACTTGTGAGCACGCAAAGCATACTCCCAGGGGGGCGAAAGGGCACTAGGGTGTAAAGGGAGGGGGGAGAGCGAAAGCTTTGACAGAAAGATAACGGCTCATAGCATCTTTTTTTTAGGCATAAAGTTAGTCCGAGACCCTGACAGGTTTTCAATTATTCAGACGCAATACTGCACTGTAGTCTGTAATGTAACAGGGGTAGGTGAATCATGAAAGCAAATTTTGTGAGAAAGATAATGGCTCATACCACCATTTAAGAGTTTTTTCGCTTTCAGTTTTGTTTTTTTGTTGGTGTGTTTTGCGCTCTTTGGGGGGCGACTGCCCCTGCAGCCCCCTGGACCACGTGCCTGTTTTAAACCTATATATTTTCCCCCTTTAAACTAGAGTTTTGTGTATTAATCAAATCGAAAAGAAAATTGTCTTCATTCGTAACTGTTGATTATCCTGGTTCCTTCCTCCACATTTCTTTTTCTACCTTCTCCTCATCCAATCTCAGTCTCACATCTTCTATTCTCCCTTTAAATGTTACATTTTGTCCTCATTGCTGTCTGCTCATCTCCAAATAATCTTCTGTTTCAGCTCCCCTCCCCCCCCCCCCCCCACACCCCTCATTTCCATCTCTCTTTCAGGTATCTCTCTGTTTTATTCCTCTAAAAATACATTCTCCTACTACTCATCACTTTTTTTCCATCTTTCTATCTCCTTATTCCTTCTCTTATCCTCCTTTAACCCATAAACAGTTTAAATTCAATCCTTGTCTCCATACTCCCTTTCTCCATCATCATATCCCGTTCTCTTCCCCTATCCTGCGACATCTAACCCTCCCCAGCTCCATGTCCCGAGCTACTTTTCCTGCCCTTCCCGTCCTCCACCCTTTGTCTTCTTTCTCTTATCCTTCTTTCCACCGGTCCCTCCCTCCATCCTGGCCCAAATCCTCCCTCTCATCGCCCGCATTCAGAAAAATTATCAGCAACAGTTGCAGAGTATTGCTGACAAAATATGTCACAATTTTCTCTCAATTTTCCAAATCCCCACAAATCCCCCCATGTCAGCAGCTCTCAATATTTTCAGAAGGGGTGACCCCCTCGCACTCAAACTGTCTGCCCCATGAAAGTGCATCCTTGTTGCAAAAACTGAGTGCATTGCATTAACCCCTCATTCAGACTGCCTATAAGTTTATCGTATAGCTATTTAAAAACCATACAGCTTTAAGTATACGAAGATCATATGTGAAAATCGTATACATGTAGCTATGTGATAAATCATTAATTTTGATGTCTGAAAGTCATATAGCGAAACGCATGCTTGAACATACTTTTGAACCAAGACTTGATAAATAATCAGCATCCCTCGGTAGTCTGAACGTCGTTTGTGCGAAAATCATATAAGTGGGCGGGGCTTATCATGTGTGTCCGCACTGATGTGACCAATTAGCTAAAATTTTGTATTCCCCATTGCTATCCATGACGTAACCTGATACAAAACATAATTATGGTGTCAGCTTACATGTACTTCCCCCAACCAGTATCTTTATGCAACATTTCTTTATACGATGTTGCAGTCCAATCTGTATGATCCTTCTGCTATAAGCCATTCTTTATGCGTTTCTTTATACAAATCTCGTATAACATCTGTGGTCTGAACAGGTTATTAGACCTCACAGCTTGCAAGTCAATGAGTGCAGACAGGAGAGGAATCTACTGCTGGATCTGGATCCACTTATCAACTTATACCGGTACCAACCCTTGCTCATGATAAACATGGCCTTAAGCTTCTGACGGACTTATTCCGATGTTTCTACGTACACACAATACGTGTAGCTTCTACAGATTACTGGTGGGCCTACCCCTCCCCCACTTTAAAAAAATGCCTCTTCCAGTAAAGTTTTTGCAGTACAAGTTGGGAAATCTTTCTTCATTTGATACATCTGGGTTTTTTAAGCAGCCTCCTCCCAACCTTAAGGAATGTTTAAATAAGATATCATCCCTTCTATAAAATAGATCTATTCTAGGTACATAAGGGGTCTACATCCAATCTATTATATTTACTTAAAACTGTTATGCATAAACTCACTTTATCTTAACCCTTCAAATAAGTTCTTTTTAATGTGCCCTAAGCCTTCATTCAAAGATGCAGTGATAACTTCTAGACACAGTCATTTGGTATCCCATCAAGCATCTCTCTTCATTCACCAAAAGATCATAGAAAGGATAACTCAAAGATGTGACATCAATCTTCAAGACAGGATTGTTCATCACCTATTCTCTTTTCATTCATTTTACTCCAAAGAGAAACAATATATTATAAAATGTGACAACAATCTTCAAAACAGAGTGGTTCATTACCTCTTCTCTTTCCTTTCATTTTACTCCAAAGAGAAACAATATATTATAAAATGTGACAATCTTCAAAACAGCGTGGTTCCATAAGCTTCTCTCCCTTTCATCTCAAAACAAGGAGAGCCAAAATTATTCTGAGATGTGGCAACAATCTTCCAGACAGCATCTCATCACCAAGGGGAGTTCCCTGAAGACTTAAAAGAATGTTATTTTTTGGCTCAACATGAGCAGACACAAAGAAACAAAATTCTAAAGTAGCATTGACTTATGCCTGGGGTTGAGTGGGCGATCCATGTTCTCATAGCAAAGTTGAATTTTTGACTCCTTTCTCCAAGCACTGTTTTTATTCCATATTTCATAATGCCGCTGGAAGGTCAGGGAAGGGATAAGATATGCACCAAGCTCCCAAAGCCTGGCCATCTTAATTAGGATGATAAATATCAAGCGTAAACAGAAAGAAAAGTTAATGGCATGGTTTATACTCCAAGATAATAGGCCCATGAATTATCAATATTCTACGAAAGTTCTACAAGGTAATTACTTCATGTAGGTATATGCTACATACAGAAATAATGCAATATATTACGATCAATTTCAATAAATACAGCATGCATTTGATTCAGGATCTGTTCACATGTTGCTATTCAAGTTCAAATTATCAAATCAATTCTGAACAGCACATCTACAAGGTAAGAATGTTATGATCCTTCGGGTCAGAAGAGGAATAAACAATATCCTATTTACAAGTGCTACTTTCCTTGCTTAACAGGGACCCTAATGTCACAACAGGAGCTCTGACATGTTACACCTGGGCTCATAGCTTACACTCCTCAGACACATCGCAAACATTCTCTTTTTTTCAAGCAATGATAGCCAGCAATGGATATATACCTATATTCTTATGTGTGCTCCTCTTTGAATGAAAGAAACTAAGTGCATTACTGAACAGTGATATGTTTGATAATTTTCAAAACTATGGAAAAAAGCTCAGCTAGGAAATCAGTTTTACCAATTTGTGTGGCAATCTTCAAGACTTTAAAAATTTAGAACTACTTTGATATTATTTAATGGATTTTTTTCAAAATGCCACTGACCAGTTTCTCCTACTTTTTGATCTTAATCCCAGTCAACTTGACGTCAGGGTGGACTGCCCCTTAAGTACAACAAAGATGCTGAGAGGTTGTGTGACATTAGTATTTCATTGAGGTACATGTATAAAGTAAGGAATAAAATAAGAAAAGATTTTGCTGCAACTTCTTTTTTTTGGGGGGGGTGGCAAGTTTGAGTGAAAGCAATGCATTTATAGATAGTCAAGCCCCTGCAGATTTGCTCTGTCTGTTAATGTATCTTGAATTAAGGCAAATTTTGAGAAGTTTGCTTTTCATACTCATACCAAATTTTCTGATTTACAAATGTCACCACGAAAAGAAAAGAAAAGGAATCATAGCAGGAAATGAACTGGATATTAATTGACAACTCTCTATGGGTGTCCTTCAAAAAGAAAAACATGTAGACTGATTAGAGGGAACAGTATAGAAGACAATTACAGCCTATTCCCTGTCACTCCAAAGCCACTCCTGTTATTTCATCCTCAAGCATGCAGCAATTTTGTCTGGTGGTCCTTTTTTACAAAATGGAAACAACTTTCGCATTTTGTGGATTAGTTCAGTTTACTTTTGATTTGAATTATGAAAAAAAATTCACATATGGCTTTTCTGATATTTGTGTCTCCAAGTATGTAGTTTTCAAAGAAAAGAAAAATATTCATTAAAACATTTTAAAATTGGTAAACAAGGCTATAAGGCTCGTTTTAGAACAGCGATGGTACATGCAAATGGCTCAGAATCTTTTAACGTGAAGACAGTAGAAGAAGCTATCTTGAGGAGAACAGAAAGAGCCATGATACGGAAGATGTGTGGTGTGAATAGTAAGCTCATGGAAAGAAAGGTTAAGTCCGGAAGAAACTGCTGTGGAAGTGGTAAAGAGAAGTGGATCGAGATGGATGGACCATGCGTTGAGAAGGAAAAATGATGAACCTGTGAAAAGAGCGTGGGATCTGGAAGTGGATGGCATAATGGGGAAAGGAAGACTGAAGATGACATGGAAAGAAATGGTGAAGAAAGAAAGCAGTAAGGTTGGTCTAAATGAGAAGGATGCTCGAGACAAGAAGCAGTGGAAGGGAGGGAGTGTCATCATGGCTCGAAAGTCAGTATGCCCTCGTAAGAGGGAAAATACTGACTTTCATAGATGTATGATTGATGATGATGATGATGATGATGATGATGATGATGATGAACACTTCAATAACCAACAATCAGTGGTTTCCTATAAAAAATTGTCAAAATCGACATCCTTTCTCTTCATGCATTTCCTTAGATAGGTTCATGGTATTTTTAAAGAGGTGCCTTCCCATACCGTTACTTATGATTTTCTTCCTTTTCATCTTTCAAATTTTTATTTTGGAATAAAAGAATCATTCCAGTGTGAAACATTAATGAGAAAAAAATCAATCAATTAATAGAATAAATCAATATCAGGAGCCACAAACCCACCTGGTAGAGGAGCAAAATCAAGTTCATCCGGGTTGACGCTATAACTCCCAACCTGAGCGCTACGAACTGCCGTGTCCAACACCCTATAGAGGGCCGACTCACTGAAGAAACTAGCACTGCCCAGGTCAAACTGTATTATCGTGTCTCCACTTCTATTTCTGTTGAGAGAAATAAAAGAGAAAATAAAAACTACATTTATCCTGTTTGATGATCCTGTAGTTTTAATGTGTAAGGGCAGAAAGCAAGCGAACTGTCGAAAAGTTATTCATTCTGTTTTGTTCAGAATGTAATGTGTCTAAATCCAAGCCTACAGGTTCACAAGAACCCTTTATTTACAGTTGTCTCTCTCAACCCAGGAGTACTTTGTTTGTTTTTCCCGAGGGCTACTGCTATAGCAGTGTTGACCAAAATATAAAAAAGAGCACTTTTAAAAAATTCTTTAAAGAATCTTTCTCATTCATTGAATTTGTTTCAGAATTTAACAAGTGCAAGAAAATTTTCATTATGAGAGTAGCACAATTAATACTAAGAAATATCTTTTGAAAAAATATGACAAATACACACATTAATTTTCTCCAAACTATTATAGATGTATTGTGGTCATAATTACATCAGCTCTTAACATTGAAAATCCCACTGCCAAATCCATGGTAAATTCCATCATGTATGAGGGCAAGGTTTCCCAATGTTTATAAAATCATCAATAACCAGAGTCAAATCACAATACAATGAACTTAGTGTATATCATCACTCTTTTCCTGTCATCAGGATTATGATTTAAAGTCAAGCATCTTAACCCTTGTGACCTTTTAAAACATTCTCCAACTCCCACTCAAACTCAGAGACTGCTGAATGACCCTGTTCACACTTAAAGTAGATATTCAAAGAAAATCACAAATATGGCAATTAATGTATCACTAGAAACTGGGAAGCTTACAGATGGCAATCGTATAAGTTTTATGTCAACTGCGTATCTGATGATTATAAAAACAACACAAATAAAAGCTCTTCTCAGCATCTGGAATATCCGAGGATTCGCCAGAAATATAGCGATGTTTTGATGTCGTCACACTCGGGATCGATCCTGCTTAAGCAGACGACGTCCTATAATGAATGAACGTAATTGCAATGCAATTATTTATCAAATTATAAAGAGTTTGAAGTATTTAAACATGACCTTATTTCACACCATTATAAAGGGAAAGTGAAACGGATTCTGATAGCTAAAACCGTTTGATTGTAAATACACAGGAGAAGGGTCAATGATCAATGAAATAAACCCCACTTTCAAATTGAAAAGCCCTCCGAATAATAGCAGGATGGTATTCGTTCCCTCTTGAAACGCCGAACATGCCGCGGTGCAAGCAGCTGAAAATACAATGGCGTCTTATTTTGTTTGCAAGTGACTGATTCCTTTATTTTTTTAACGCTGCATTTTTCATCAAAATAATACCATACACGAAGTTAAGAGTGAGGCAACAGACTAACATTAAGACTGACGCTAGTGAAGGAAGAGAAATAAGTGAAGAGGAGATGACAAAATAGGCTCTGAAAAATGTGTAAGATGTTATGGGACATCGTCTGCTTAGACAGGACTGGTCCATGGTGTGTCGTCACATATCTCAGCAGCGTTCGAGGAGCTCTTCAGCTGCTATATCGGGGGCTGTATTTTACCGTTTTATAATTGATAATAATCATTACTTCAAATGTTTCCAAGCGTTGAATTTGGATAACCTTGTTTAATTTATGCCATCTATGCAATAATAAGTATTAAGCCAATATTTAAAATCATCAGAGTTCTACTTTAAGTTAAGCTGCAATAGAACGTTACAGCAATAGCCCAAATGTTCTGTTCACGCTTAAAGTTAAGCTGCAATAGAACATTAGGGCAATAGCCCAAGCACAGTTTCAAGTAGCCCCTAAAACCTTTCATCAGATTTCACTGATTTTCATTTAAAATCAAGATAGTAACAATTCTAAGGTTCTGTGATTTTGTCTACTCCCTAAATGGAAACAAAGTGAAAGGAAATAATGTAGATGCTGGCCAGGATCTGGGGAGCGTTTCATCAAGCATTTTGTCAGTGATATTTACTGACAAATTTGCTCTCAGCCAATCAGATGCAAGGATTTCAGTAGCTTATAACAGTTGTCAGTAAAAATCACTGACAAAACGCTTGATGAAACGCTTATATCCCAGCCACATCTTCACTGTGGATTAGCTAATTTCCAAGGATCAGATTGGCGACCTATTTTAAAAACTCAGGCTGAAGAGATCGGGCCTCATACCAGTTCCCAAGCAGGTGTGAATGACATGCCTCAAATTTCCCAGTCACAGCCCTCATGTTCCACCCATTATCCAGCCTGTCAAATCTCTGTCAAAATTACCCGACCCACTTGTCTGGTTTAACTTGTTTGCCTATACCCTCTCTTAACCCCACTAATTCATCCCCAATCCCAAGGTAACTGATCAATCCAATTTCTCCCACTTGTGATCCTGCCTTGTGAAAATGGGCCTAGCACTTTAGGCCAGACAGCTCTAAAAAATGTTCTCACAGACCCCGTTCTCATTACTGAGACAGCGTGCTAGATCGCGCCATCTCTAAGGTGAGAGTGCGGGGACGTCATCGGCATGATCCACAGAGATCCACGGATGTCCAAGTCGATCAAAAACTGTGAACAGCTAGACCACCTCTAGGGGTGTTCCTCGAGAGATGGCGCGATCTAGAGCGTGCCAATTCGCATTCTCCCGTGCAGAGAGTGCCAAGATAGATCACACTACCCTCTGCAGGTGTGAACCTCCCTGGCACGAGCCATGGGTCGCCCTGAGATCCACTTTCCAATCTCGTAATGAGAACAGGGTCATAGATCTGATTAACTAGACTGTCAAATTTAAAGCTACAGTCCTCTACAATTTTTAGTTTGTTGATGTTTTTTTTCTTTCCTTATCTGTCAATACAGGTGATAATTTCACTCACCTTGTGGTATTGACTTGAAATGATTGTTTTTAAAATCAAAGCAGGTACAGGTATTATCATTATAAGAGCAAGTGCTTTATTAACAGTAACACAGCTAATCAACAGACACTGCAAAAGAGCAGCTGCCTGAAAGTTGTAAATCCTCCAATAGTTTGTAGGATAATTTTTGAAAAATGGAATTTCTCTGTATCATGGGTAATAGCACTATACATTGTTGTATAAATAGATTTATTATTATTGTATTGTATTGTAGTTATCCAGAGGTTTTGCTTCTGCCATTGTTGGATTGAATTTTTGACCTATTTCAGACCAGTTGGCTTATTTACTATTTCCAGATATGATCTGTGAAGCCCAGCTACGCATGAATGTTATCAGTGATCTTGTGTTGATATTAATCTCATTGCCTCATTACACAGGGAGTGAAGCAATCTTAAAAACAAATACATGTATAATGTGTACAGCAAAGAGCCAAAAACCTGGACCACAGTTGTCTAGTTGGTCATTCAAATATACATGTACACTTTTAAGAATGGAAAGCGCCCTCATGAGACACATTTTCCTCATGAAATTAGAGGCTTCCATGACAGGATTCACATTGAATATTTGGTGCACAGAAAAAAAATAGCCCCAAAAAATATAAGTGAATGTTTTAGTCATATAGGTATAGGGATAATCAAGTGTTGTATCAATTCTGTAGGCCAGAATAGACTAGGGTTTTCTTACGAAATTAAAGGGAAGGTTGAGTTCTGGGAAAGGTGAAAAATAATTTGTGAGCTATTTCATTCCTTACGTGTCCATTTCGAAAAACATTATAGTAGAAATGTCCCCTGAAAAGGATGCTCTCCAAATGCCCTCGTATTCAAAATAAGGCAATAAAAAGCTGAAGTGTTCAGGCCAAACATTCATGCCACATGTACGTGCAGTCCCATATACCCATTTCTGTGTGCAGTGCATGTGGTTTTCAGTGAGATTAGGTCAATATCTTATCATTTTAACGATTCCAAAACCTCAGAGTATACACCAATGCATATGTAGACATGATTGGCCTTTCCCAATTGCTTTGAGACAGTTTCTTTCACAATGTAATGGCATGACCTGGGGGGCGTTTCATGAAAGGACTTGTCAGATATTTTATCCGACAAATTTGCTCTCAGCCAATCAGATGCAAGGATTTCAGTAGCTTATAACAGTTGTCGGATAAAATATCCGACAACTTCCTTTCATGAAACGCTCCCCAGAACTCTATCTTTAATGTTAGCTGCCAGTAATTGTTTCCCTGAGAGCCATAAAGGCATATCTTCATGTATACAGAGCAATTTTTACCACCCTTACAGCTCTAAGAAAAGTTTTATGTGAAGCAGAGACTTTATCAAAAGTAGAAATGCAATCAAACAAATTAGTCAGATATAATTGCATGAACATCTGTTGGGAACATAATATTACTCCATGTTTTTCTCATCTTGTCTAGCTTTCCTATATGCTTGACAGCGCAATAAAGAAAAACAATTATACTCCCTACAATGACAGACATATAAGTAACACAGGATAATCATTTTTGACTATGCACTATACTACAGAATAACAAATAATGTATGCATGTTGACACAGACTCGCATCGGTGCTCATGACAAGTTCCATTTTTTAACAGACTTTTCAAATCACTAATCTAAAGATGCTTTTTACAAAAATATGGAAAGAGGGAAATTAAATTGTAAATCCTTCCCAAGCCCTCATTACATGGCCTCAATCACACTCCACTGGTCACAAATACCTTTTCCATAAAATCAATTCTTCTTTCAAAAACATCTGAAGAAGTTGAGTTTAATGTTATGTGGCAGGATTTGGGGTGCTTTTGACAAGTTCTATAGCAATGAAATTGACCATGAAAGAGCGTATTTGAGATGGTGTTAAAGTATTTGCCAATATTGGCAGACGTTGTGTGTTTTCAATTACACGGATTCTACCCTTGATGGGTGGTTCAGGGCAAATGGAATATTACTGGATTTTTCTCATGAATCACAGAAACGAAGGAGTGGGAATCCAATAATCGTAACATGAAAGAGGGAACTGGGTTAGACATTCCTACAGAATCACTGGATAACTTTACTTAAAGCAGGAAATTTCCTTGCTTTTAAAGAGAGTTTTAAGTTCTGGTAAGGGAATAATTTTAGTGGCAATCTTTCTTTATTGTTTTGATTTTGTATGAAGGAACTTCCCATCTTTAAACATATGATGTGTTTGGTTGGCCTCAACACAATCTGGATTTCACATAAATGAATCAAATCTGGGAGTCTTTGCTCAACAAACATGCTGAATGATCGCTGCAAGATTCCCTCTAGTCATTTCACCTGGTAGCAAGTTTCGCACCAAGTTCCCAACTAAATACTTACAAAAATTGCAATACTGTAACAAATTGATCTCCTGGTAAATCTGCATACAAGTCTTCGACCTATTTGGAGTAAAGTAAAACGATAATAAAAATGACAATGATAATAATAATAATATTCAGCTTTTATATAGCGCCTAATACATCGGAGATGTCTCTAAGCGCTTTACAGATATATTATTACCCTGGTCATCGGATTCTGGCATGCCCGCACACAATGTATGCACATTCTCCGCTCCCTGGGGAGTATTCCAGCCAGTCGCCTGTTAAGCGCACACATGCTAAGCAAAGGACATTAACTTTCGCCATCCTACCGGGTACCCATTTAACACCTGGGTGGAGAGTGGCAAATGTAGATTAACGTCTTGCCAAAGGACGCTAGTGCTGCGGTGGGATTCGAACCCTGGACCTCGTGGTTCACAGTCCAGGGACTTATCCACAACATCAGTTGTTCAATTCTCAAATTAAATAAAACATAAAATATAAAATTTATATATGCAAATATTGGTTTAGTCATGACGCTAATGGTGCAATGCAATGAAAACATAATAAATATTTCCTAGCGCCAAGGCTAACCATCCAAATCAGACTATCCGTACTACAAACCTTTCAAATTTTCAAGGACTCAATAAACTTTTTTTGGGGCAGAAATATTACAATTTACTATTGCAATCTCAATCTCAATACTTGCACCGAGATATGGATATGATCAGTAGTAACAGCACTTGTTTAGTTACATAATATTGCGAAAAGAAAACAGTCATCATATCAAAAAATGAAAAGTGGTGCTAAATGTTGATATCATCTGGTGAGAGTCATAAGGACGTTAAATCTATGTAAATGTAATAGCTCTTATTAGAAGATACATGGATGACCTTTTCTGGAAAATTAGACACACGAGAGGTGACTTTTTAAATTTTAAATTTACAATTTACTTTTTCTAACCCTCTTTGAGAGAGGGATTGCAAAGCTGGTCTGGCGGTGCATTATGGGTACTTACCGCTAACCTAACATTTTCCGAAACAGTCTGAAACTCTGTAGAATTCCTGTATTGCAGCTCTGGAACATACTGAACATTGGTGAGTGTGAAGCCTGATCTATAATATGCAACTAAAGAAAAGTTTATAGAAACTCCTGAAATCACATCATACTCCACAGTTCGTAACAATGCACACATGTAATACTCGTACCACGCATAAGTGATCTTAGCAAAACAACTGACGGAGATTTCATTCTTTCAAAGACTGAGAGGGGTAATGATATGTCACACTTTCAACCTACATAGCATCTGTCTTCAAATAGATCTTTAGGGCCAAGGGTTAAATGAGAGAATAGTCACTGGGTTCAACTTCCCAACTAACATGATGGGAATAAATCAGTGAAAAAATATATCAAATTTTACTTCCTCATAGTTTTAAATAAATAAATGGAAATTTGATATTCTTTTCAATCTACAATGCCATGCTTCTTTTGTTAAGAAAACATCTTGAAAACTAGCATATCTGTGATTCATCATCTTCTGAAGATGTGGACATACCTGAAATCGGTGGTATCCCGCTTCCATCAGTCCCTGATCCCTCGATGAGATCCTCATCATCCGTCGGTGTCACCTGCGTGTACACCAGCCGCGGCGATGTCAGCGAGTTCGGGTTCGATGATGTGATGCCTCCCACACCATCACTGAGCGTTTCTGGAAGGTTTCCCAATCCACTGCTGCCCGGTTGGTCGGCTTGGTTTGAGTTTGGGGGTGCCTGTGTCGAAGGCTTCTCTGCATCACCACTAGAGGGCAGTGTGTCCATGTAGAAGTCTTGCTCACCACCGGTGAGAGGAAGGTAGCCATTGGCAGGGAGAAATCCATCGTCCTGTAAGAAAGATGGTGGAAAATGACATGAATAAAAAATTGTGAGATTTCAGTTTATTCTGATCAAAGAAATTTCTTGGGGGAAATATCTCTACCTTGAAACCATAAAAGCATCCACATCAAAACTGGCAATCAATCAGTGATACAGAATTAAGTTACATGAAAGTACCTGAATTTTGTTTCCATCAATTTTTCTTTACATATCCATGAAATCTTTAGCATATCATTAGCTACATATGAGCATGTTCAATACTATTACTAATATAACCAAAATAGACACATCCAAATCTTAGTATCATAGTGTCAATTTCTCTACTAATATGTATTCTAAATGTACATATATCTGAAGAATGGAACACTTTTTAGCTATACAATTAACTAAATAACAACTCGTTTGGGATGGTAAGTGTGACTAGGACACACATTAATCACTCTGAAACTTCCCCCAGGCAGTGTATTCCCAAACATGACGGTGATGGATACAAGCCTACGAGTTGAAAGAATGATAAATATCTCACTGACACCAATACATGACATTCCCAAAATAATCACCACGCAAATATCACAACAGAGGTGCATTCCAATTTTTCCATTTATGCCAATTAGCGCTTCATGCCTCAGCAATGTATTGTAATGGAGATGGAAGGTCCATGAAGGTCAATTGTAGGTCAGGCAAATGACCCACGTCCCTCATTTAACCCCCACCATCTCCGCCCACAGCCATGGTGCATTAACCAAAGTGACAGGCCAAAATAGGATGAGAAGTGCTTGAGGTACATGGGGCATCCCCCGTAAAATGATGAGTGAAATTTGAAATAAACTATCCTCGGAACTTTGACTCCTGTCTACTGAATCATATCCAAGTTGGAAAAACATTTAAGCTGTCTTGACTGGGGTGTTCTACACATAGCGCAACAGCTCATCATTTTATGTTTAATCTGCCCAGGCAGGTTCAAGGTGATTCTTACATTGTATTACTGAAAAAGGGCATATTAATTTTGCCTGATAATGCATCATGAATATTTTGCTTATTACTGTTTGAAACATTCCCATGATAGAACTGGTACATGTATATTGTGGCAGTTCATAATCTATATATTAGATAGACCCATTCTCACAAATTTATTAAAAAAGGAAGATGTCTATCCAAATGAGATAAAACATACATGTAGAAACCACTGCAAAAGAGAAGAAGCAAATTATATAACCCCTCATTTTTCAATGGCTATTGCTTGAGAGGGTACAAAACAATATTCTACATAATCATTGTAACCTTTGCAGAAGAACTCTGTCGTTAAAGACCACATATTCCTCACGAAAAATGTTAGCACTGAATAATAATAATAAATAATAATACATTGCATTTATAATGCGCTTAATACAAATGTTTCCAAGCGCCGAAGTATTATTACCCCGGCTGTAGCTAGGCTACTGAATTCGGTGCTCACAGCATTTCAAGGAATAAATTCCTACCGGGTACCCATTTACTACACCTGGGTAGAGAGTGGCAAATGTAATAGAGGAATATGAAGACCCTTTTCTATAAAGATCGCTCCTCCACTCTGCAATCCTTTACAAGTCTTTGTAGAAAGGTATTACCATGTATTCATAGGGAGCGTTTCATCAAGCGTTTTGTCAGTGATTTTTACCAACAAATTTGCTCTCAGCCAATCAGACGCAAGGATTTCAGTAGCTTATAACAGTTGTCGGTAAAAATCACTGACAAAACGCTTGATGAAACACTCCCCTACTCTGACATTCATCATCGGTCATGAATGACAGCTTTGCAGTTCAATTATGGCAAACAGATTGGAAAAAAGTTGTTGGTAAGTATACTTAATACCCCCCTAAAGCTACAAATGTATCACAATAAATTCCATGCTTTTGACAGGGACTATGAGGCAACAAATTTTTGGAAGTAATCCCTGCATATCATACGGTTCAATGAACTTCAAATGTGAAATCACTTTACAGCAAAACGCAATTGCTGTGAAATGAATTTCCGTCATTTTGTCATAATTTCATTCAACAGGTCAAGATGGCCATCTCAAACTGGCATTTCTTTGGTCAAACGTTGGAGATCAAGTTTCTCCCAAGACCTCAACAGATTGTGGATGCAAACAAGTTTCCGGTCTAATTGCTGAGGCAGTCAAGTCTGACGTATAACTCTCTGCACTTCTTATTTGTCACTTCTTGCAACCTCTGTCTGTAACTAGCTTTCAACAATGACAGATTGAAAATAACTCATCCAAACAATTTGTTTTGGGTATTTTTTATATTTGTGCATAATTTCCAAGATTTTCTGTACTTTTGTATGTCCCTCTCAAGTTAACAAACAAGTACCTAGAGTATGATTCAGCCATATTCAGTGAAACCTGCCTTAGGTGGTCCTATCTATGAAGACCACATAGTTTGTTTCTCTAGAACAGCCTTTCTTACTTAAACCTGTAATAAAATAACCTCTCCTTAAAGATCAACTCCTTATAGAGGCCACATTCATTGTCTCCCTTGATCAGTTTTTATACCCAATGTAGGACCTACAAGTTTCACTGAATAAGTGTTTGATGAATGATCCTAGACTCAGTTTGATCAATAGTCCCTTTCGTTGATTGAAAATGTCTGACAATATCTTTAAAAGACCTCTGCAAAGAAATTCTCAGGGACTACAGAGAAACATTAATAACAGTCCCATGTTCCTGGGAATCTGGTCCCATTATCTGACACATAATAAGTTTAATGTACCGTGAAATAACATACATCAAGTCTCAAAGAGTTTTATGTCCAAATAGAACCCTTTATAACAAACTATGATTCACTACTCAAGAGCACTGGTTTACTGAGCTCTCAGTTTTACAGTCTAAACTCAAGATCATATAGTTAGTTTTAAATATATAATCTATACAGGGAGAAGAATGATATAGAAATCTTTTTTTTTTTTCTCTCTCTCTCTCTCTCTCTGTATTTACATTGCACATGAATGCATACATGTAGGAAATTACTAAAAGAGGGAATATACTAAAATGGGAAATCCCTTTTACACTGTACACAAACTTTACAGTACTCTAACTTAGGATACAAAGAATTCCACAGGAATATGAGGATTCCCATACTACAAATTCACAGAAATGTCACTGAAAAATCATTACAAGGCATACAATTCGTTGCTGGTTTCCCAAACTGATGTATCCCCTGTACTTAAGGCAATGCGCGTACGTCGGTCTGCGAAACCAGGGACTAATTCTTACAGTCTGAAATTATGGCCACTCTTTAAGTCTGCCGATCTGACACCAGTCTGTTTTGCTACATGCCTCATTACAGATACTTTTTTTAATTTTGTGATCATTCATTAATTATTATTCAGTTCAAGAGGAGGACAAAGATCGGGCTAGCTTGTATCTTGTGTCATTGTTGAGCTGAGACTGTACTCAATATATGTGCGACATACACATATCAATTTTGTCAAATATTTGAGCATATTTTTGTGTCCTTTCGAAACACATGCAATTCTTCATAGCTGCTATTTACAATGTATATTGTTGCCTTCTTTCCTTTATGTGTGTCTCAGAGTGTTGAATGAGTCGGTGGTTAATGTGCCGGTCTTGAAACTGGAAAGTCTAAGGTTCGAAATGAAGTCAGGGCACTAGTACACTTTTATAAAAACTTTCTGCTGTGTCTTTTAAAGGGGTCTGCTCGCTATTTTCAAGGACCGCTATTTATAAAGGACCGCTATTCCTTTATAAATAGCAGTCCTTATGAATGGCGGTCCTTGTGAATGGCGGTCCTTGTGAATAGCCAGGCAATTTTTCTATGGTTTGCTCGCTATTTGTAAGGGCCGCTATTTATGAAGGACTGCTATTCATTTAGTGACGCGTTTTGGATAGCGGTCCTTATGACTAGCGAGGTTACCCTCTTCTTCGGGGCGCAAAAGTTCAGTAGTTTACATTGTAAGTAGTTATCTTGGAACTGGATGATTCAGTTTTCAAAATCATGTCAGCAAAAAATATATGTACTCAAAATAAAACTAAAATGGTGTGGGGGCGAGGTGAATGTGATAAGAAAATCTGTCATTGGCTACAACCCACTCTTACAGATGCAATTTTAGATTTACAACTATTTATGGACATTTCTAACATACTACAAGCTTGTACTTTCTATTTAGATAGACAAATACATACAGTTCAGACAATGTCACAACTCTCTGTTGCAATCTGTATTTAAACACTGACTAACAAAAAACAACAAACAAACATGTAGGAAAACCTTAAGACTATTTGTCCCTACTAAGTAAACTACATGTATTTGCTGTATCCATGGAAACAGCAAATACATGTAATGAATAGCCAATTCAGCATGAGGCTGTAGTGGATCCTACAACCCAACATAAAAAGTGGCGAAATTTTGATATTTAGATATATATTTAATGAGGGCTTTTATTTTGATCAATCTTGGCGATTTCTTTTTCTCTTTGGGGATGATTTCTTGCATATCTCTTTCTTTGTTTCTATGTACATGTATATGTTTTGTTTTTGTTAATGTTTTGCTTTGCCTTTTTTCTGTTTGTTCGTATTTTGGGATGTTTACATAGGATGCTAAGTCTTATTACTAAAGTCCATATATAGGCAAACAAGGGTCCATATATTTAATACTTAGCAAAGGGCTGACCCTGAATATTGCAATCAGAATAAGTTACCTTAGAAGGGTATTAACCTAAAGGATAAGTTAAAGCCCCCCTCCCTCAATCTCACAGACGATATACCATGTCAAAAGGAAAACTGGGCTAGTTATATAACAAACAAAAAAAAAAAATATATATATATATATAGATATATACATAAGACAATTTGCATACCTGGTACCATTTAATCAATTCCAAGATAGACTCACGATGACTACAGATTAACTTCAAGTGAATATACATGTATTGCTCATTATTCCAAGGATAAATCAATATATTTCACATTTTCTTTCTTCTAATGTCCTACAATTGATAAAGCAGTTCTTTATTTCATTCTACAAGTGATAAAGTATGCCTTTAATTTGAACAAGTGAACAGTTTCTTGGAATGAATATGTAAGGACAACAATTATGATTCCATATCATTAAAGGCAAGTTAAAGAGGTAAATTTCTCCTTTAATGTATTCAGGAGTTGGGTTAATGAAGGTCTTTATTTGTTTGCTGAAGGTTAGTTTCAGAGGGATGTAAATTTATTTCTAGCACTTATCTGTGATGGATCTTAGAATACTGATTCACACTATTCATAAGATAGAATTGCTTTAGAGTTTGAAGGACAGTGGATTGATCTAGACAAGAAGTCTCACTGTAGTGACAGAAGTAACATGCAATATTCAAACATCTTTGTAAATGTGGCCAACTTAGTAACAGACAAATGCATTTACCTAACACTATCGGTGTTCTTCTTACACAGGGACTTAGACAAGATTTTAAGAAGACATCTACCTCTTAATACTGTAGTATACAAAGAAAAGGGGTAGATTCAAACAATTTTGGTCAGGGTAAATTTATAATTTTCAAATTTTTCTTTGTTTTATCTCCATCATCTTCTTGTTTACAATTTCTAAACTTTAATGCAGATTCTCATTTTCCTCTATCTCCCATAGAGTACTTATCATCCTTTGGTTTCTTGACAATCCTCTTCACCTCCTTAATTCCTATGATTCTATGATAAAAACTGGACAAAATACCGAGTGCTGATAATGAGCATTTCAATAAGGTAGCTAAGCGAAACGCAATGGCGCATAAAGACGCAGGGAAAGACGCAAAGAGGAAAATTACTAGTTTTGTCTGTGCTTCTAAAATTAGAATCAGACATACCTGAATAAAAGTTTTCTAATTATTTACTACAATAAATTGATGTATCTACCTATTATGCTAGTTTGGTCCAAACTACGCTACCACGAGAAACTCAAAAGTCACATTCGCGCACGCCCCACCCCCGTTATGACGCCTTCCCATAGTCACCTGCGCGAGCACACGCCCGCCATCTTCCTCTTTTCATTCTCGCTGCCGAAGAGTGAACACAGTCAGATAAGTCACTGCGCCCAAATTTATCTCCGTTTTTTGCGCTTTCTGATCTTGCTTAAAATCGTTCAAAGTAAATATAGGGACACTGATTTTCCGTTTCAAAAAATGGCCTTTTCCGTTTCAGAAAATATGGAATTCCGTTTCAGATGGGCTAAAAAACGTAAATTCCGTTTTGCCATAGACTTTGTACACATCAAAAAACTAAAATTCTGTTTACATAAGATATGCATACAAACATGAACTTGTAGGGTACAAATGTTCTAACATTACAGAGTCAGTCGAAATTTAGGTATTCGACTTGCATTTCACAATTATGACTGAATCAAAAAGGAATCTTACATGACAAACCAACAAATCAACAATGATCAATCAAATCAATGATGCATAGATTCGATCGTCGTACATACCGTACCAACGTCGAAGAAAACATTTCAGTCTTGGCGATGGCTCACTGAGCTGTCATGTCAGCGATCGATCGATGTTAGGCGCACACGCCAGCCCCTTTTTCAAACTGTACAACAGCGTGTGTATAATCTCGTCGCACTCTAGTATTACGTCTACGTAATACTAGGCGCACACGCCTAGTATTTTTGTCATATGCGTTTATGCACCACACGCAAAGTTTCGCTAAGCTACATACTGAAGCATGTTATTAAAGAAGAATGTGACATGTTTTGTATACTCTTAAGAATGACAAAGAGTAAGATGTCGACTGTATGGGTTTTGGGCATACAAGTGTCCATTTATTCAGAGCTCTCACTTTATATAGACACAGCCTAACAATCGGCTGGTCATCATCACGGTAATGTAGGTCATACTAGTGACACATGACCTTTGGGTCAAGTTTAATGGACTCTCATAATGGAGTGTCATATACAGAGACCAGAATATGCTGTCATTACAAATATGAACAACATACATCATTTACTTGATACATTTGCTCTGCAAACACAATATCCCTCCCTTTCTTGAGATTGAAAATCGTACCTTATGACAAAACAAACGAAATTATGCATTTCTGTACACTTGCAAAAATTACAGGCTGTTGGGAGTATACACTGCATTAAAGAACTGGAATTTGACGACCTCTAAAACAGATTATCTGAAAACTGAATTTTATAGAATCATAATTACTTGTGCAGACTTAACAACTCCCTAGAAACAAATATAAAATGCCCATACTATAGCTAAATCATTCAAAGTCAACTGACTACACAAAGGCATACAACTGAGATATATACCTAATTACAAATCACTCAAATTCTGCTATATTCAATATAAGAGCTCATAAATTTCCAAACATTCATGAATAACCACTAAGAAATAAAACTATTAACTTGTCGAATACTATAGAGATTAATAGAAGGTTAATAATGATAATCACAGAGCTCAGAAACACTGAACCAGAGCAAAAACTAATTGCTATCAAATACATTTACTCTAGTTAAAATGTAATTGAAAAGGACACGCAACTTGAGAACCTGGCCATCAATCGATTCCAAAGAGTTTTATCAACCCAGTGGTATTGATCCTGATTGACCAAACAATCAACATAACATTAACAAACTACGTCATACACGAAATCAGTTATCAATCAAACTGTTCCAGTTTTCCTTTTAACCAGAAACATAGTGATCACGATAAATCGATTGCTCGTCATGAACTTCAATACACATGCATTTAATACAAAAATGCCTGGTGGTAGGATCTGATCTTCGAACATATATGACCAACAAAATGTACGTGTAAAGTCATTTAAATGCAAAATATTATTATGATCTTATCGGAAGACCATGAGCAAAAATAGTGAACTAATCAAGTGAAACAAATAGTTTCATGCACCCGAATGAATTACGTACAGTCGACTACCTTGACTGCAATTCTCAAACTCTTAAAAAGTATAAATGCTTGTAAGAAAATACTGAGTACATCAAGATAAATATCCAAATCTTTGAATGAAACTGACTGCTAATTAACACTTTAGACATGTTAGACAGTTACAAATGACTGTCTGTGGCAACAATAATCAATGGCATGACAATATTCCTTGCAGAACTTAATATGCATGAAGTGTGTCGATTCTGAATAAAAGTAAACAAGAGTGTACCTTCTTAGCAAAGTACCAACTGTCATGGTGACCGTGACAAAGTATAGTAGTCTCGTGCGACTGACACATGACTTTAAAAAGAACATAGAAACTGATTGATTTAAAAAGGATTTAAGGCTTATTTCTCTCTTTCTCTCTTTTCTTTCCAAGAATACAAAACAACTAAAAATGAACTGAACGACTGCTTACATGTACCTCGACTCTACAAGACTGGTATCATCTGATTATAAAAATAATAATTATGACTGATGCATGATGACTAAAACGATAAGCAGAAGACTGGTAAAATTGTAAAGCATTAAAATTGTTCAAATCTTTTCACTAAGTTCATTGTTCGCTTTAATCTGGCATTTCCCTTTATTGTTCGATTGTAGAAGCTCACGATAATGGTTCATTGTAAGAATGTTATGATCAACACAAAACGATATAAGTACATGTATAAAATCCTCCTGGGGTCAACTGAAAACAGCTACATGCTAATTTTCACAATCAATTCTGTGACTCTATCTATTTCCTTTGTCGAGAGAAGAAAAATCTAGGGTTCGGCTAATCGTGGTCTTGGATAGGTCCATGTAATCAGGTAAATTGTCGGTAGATACGTTCTGAGACGCTGACTGCTATAATCGCTAAATCAAGCTCGGTTTCTCGTCTGTGATCGCGGATCGATGGTTGGATCACGGGTCGTGATGATCTCAGGCACTGAACAAGTAGATTGCTCGTCGTCGGGAGCGGAATCTGGATGTCGCTTGGGTGTGGCGTTACTATCGTCTGCCCATTCATCTTCTCTGTAGATGTTGTCGAGGTTTCGGCTCATGTCGTCACCTTTCCTAGGTGGAAGCGGGATCTGCGCAGCGTCTAGCTGGCGGTCGTCGGGGCTGTCATACTGTCGCTCGATCATGTCGATATCGTCGACCTCTGGCTCTGGAACTTTGAAATGGTCTGGAATATCTGGGGGCTCTGGATCCTGCTTCTCTGGAAGCAGATCGTCCTGCACAGCTGTGTCGGGCTGGCAGTCGTCATCGAGGCAGTGGCGCTGGCGCTCGATATCCTCATCTCTGGAGTTGCCTGGTGGCTCTTTCTCATGCTTCGCGAGGAGTGAAAGCATACTCTGCGCAGCGTCAAACTCTTGCTGGCAGTCTTTCTCGAGGCCGTCGTGATGGCGCTCGGTGTCATCGTGCTCCGACATACCTTCATACCGGTTGTCAGTCTCTTGCGCAGCTTCTGGATCTAGCTGGCAGTCCTGGTCGAGGCCGTCGCAGAGGCGCTCGTGCTCTTTGATTTTGAAGTCGTCATCGCCTTCGTGGCTGCTGACTTCGGAGATATTCTCGGCTTCGATAGATGACCTGGACAGGGGGTAATTAATGTAATATACCTCGTAGTCGTCGTCGCCGTCATAGCTGGTAACTAGAGATTCTTCCTCGACAGCTGGTGTCGGATTGAAATAGTTCGAAAAAGCCTTCACTGCCACCTCGTAGTTGTCGTGGCCGTCCTGGCTGCTAACTGAGGGAGCGAGTTCCTCGAACAAATCTTGGAGGGCGTCTCCTCCAAGATACAGCAATAGTCCAAACTTCTGACTAGCTAATGTTACCCTTGATGCTTGCAGATAATTCTTGAATCCTCCCAGCCACTCCAGCCAACGGGGTGTTGTCTCCCACAACCGAAACGTAAATGGTGGGGGTAGATCCATCTCTCTCGAAGTCGAAGCTCAGTCTCTCTTTCTAATTTCCTTCTCTTGTGCCGTATGTTTTCTGACATAACTCATCTCCTCTCCTTTTTTATAGGCTAAATGCCTAGTAGTAGTACTTTCCCTTCCTTCTCAGTGGAAGCCGAATGGTAGGCTTCATCCTCGTCGCCAATTTTGTATACTCTTAAGAATGACAAAGAGTAAGATGTCGACTGTATGGGTTTTGGGCATACAAGTGTCCATTTTATTCAGAGCTCTCACTTTATATAGACACAGCCTAACAATCGGCTGGTCATCATCACGGTAGTGTAGGTCATACTAGTGACACATGACCTTTGGGTCAAGTTTAATGGACTCTCATAATGGAGTGTCATATACAGAGACCAGAATATGCTGTCATTACACATATGAACAACATACATCATTTACTTGATACATTTGCTCTGCAAACACAATAACATGTATATTCATTTGAGGCAGATTTGAATGATGGAATAGACCGCTTAAGTAATGTATACAAATTTATGCACATACATTCTCTGAGCACCTAGTGGCGAGCTATTCCATGAACCTGCTTTTTACAAATGAGCCTCAGTGCTTGGAATCCAGCTTGCATACATTATTTGTAGCTATGTCCGGCAAGCTTTCAGGCTGTCAAGAACAACTTTTGTTCGAAAGGTATGCATAAAATTTGCATACACTACCGAAGCGGTCTATTGGAAAAGGGTATGACTAACAAAACCAGTATCAAAATGTGCTGTCACATTCGCTCCGTCAGTCCTGTTTGGCCAATACCTTGAAAAGTGGTAGATGATCTTTAAAAATGCAAGTAATTATCAAACTTAATACTTTAAATAGCGCTTTAATTCATTCATCTCACTCTGCATTAAATCCAGCTTTCATAAAATTGAGAACGACATGTAAATCCTTCATATCTAATCTTGCTTGAAGTCCTCTGAGGAAAGCTCTTGATTTCCTTGATATGTTTTCTAATAGATCTTCCCTGGGTCATTAGATATCTGATCCCTTGGACTGACCATAAGCAGTCTGACAAGTGACAAGTGACCAGTAGATATCTGAAGGGATTTAGGAGGGAATGGTCTGGATGGACATAGCTGGAATAGTGTACATAGCGAGATGATAGAGTGCTGATAATATCAACTCGTCTCATCTTCAACTTATCATCACCAGATAACTTGAGAAGCCCTAAGCCCGAAGACATACATGTAGAGCATCTTCCCACAAGAAGCAGATTTATAAAGTAAAGTTATATAAGGGTTTGTGTAATTAGCAGACGTCAGAAGTTGGAAAGGTGTATAGCTGAAATGAAGGCATAGATGTGTTTGAACAAGCTTAAGCTCAATGATGCTAAGAGTGAATTTTTAATTCTTTCATCTCAGTATCAGAAGGTTGATTTACAACACTATTCCATTCGAATTGGTGATTCACATGTATTACCTAAAAACACTGCACGTAATCTTGGAGTGTTATTTGATAGTCATATGACAATGAATGATTTTGTACAAAAAATTTTCATCTACGTAGTATCAGTAACATCAGAAAGATATTGTCAGATAAAACAGTTGCCACTATAATTCATGCATTTGTAATTTCTCGTCTTGACTATTGCAATTCTCTTCTGTACAATGTGTCATCTTCTCAAATAGCTAAGCTACAAAGAGCACAAAACGCTGCTGCCAGAATATTGTCTAGGACACGTAAAAGGGATCATATTTCACCAATTTTGAAAGGGTTACATTGGCTACCAGTCAGAGAGCGTATCGAGTATAAAATTCTGCTTATTACTTGGAGAGCATTACATGGTTCTGCCCCCTCATATATTGAAAATCTAATTTCTGAATATGTACCAACTCGCTGTCTGCATTCTTCTGGCAAAAATCTTATTGTGGCACAAAGAACGAAATCATCTCTTGGTGACCGTGCCTTCATAGCTGCGGCGCCTAGTTTATGGAACAACTTACCTCCTAATATCCGTGCCATAGACACTTTGGATTCTTTAAAGTTAAAATTGAAGACAGTCCTTTTCTCTAAAGCTTACAGTGAAATGTAATTCAACACAGATTTGTAGTATTCTTCAGTCCATTCTATTTCTACCTTCTTGCTTCTCTCATTTTCATCATGCGCCTCGGAATAGTTAACTAGATAGATGGCGCAATATAAGTAAGTTATATTATTATTATTATTATTATTAAAGAAATACATGCAATAGCCGTATAGCAAAGGGGGTTTACACATGGATGGAATACATATTGTTTAGGTAAACAAGGTATAAAGAAATCCGTTGATGAGTGATGCTGAAACCACTGATATTAATTTTGGGGTCCCAATCAAGCCTAGACAGAGTTCAAAGTCAACCCTCTCCTACCCCAAAATATGAAAGGTAAACTCTATATCTGACCCTTGTGATAACCAGGATGTCCCTCCAGGAACTAACCGTGAGTGACCAGATTAAGACTGAGAGATGTACTACTCAGGATCCTACAATAAGCTAAAGGAACCTTGAACATGAAATGTACTATAGGCCTGTGACCAGCAGGATACTAATTACATATCTACTAACTGATCTTCACCTTAATGCCCTTTCAGACTGGAGGAACATCGTTCAAATATACTTTACGAAGAAACACATGCTACAACTGTATAGCAAAAGGGGAAAGCACACAGGATAAGGACATCGTATAGACCAAGACCACGACCACGTTCTCATTACAAGATTGGACCGTGAATCGTGCTATTGTGGGACAACCCATGGCGCACGCAAAGGAAGGCCCACTGGCACCCATCATATTCACACCTGCAGTGGTCAGCACAATCTACATGCAGGTAGCACTCCTTGCAGAAGATAGTGCGATCTATTGCACGCTGTGATTGAGTGCACTAAAATGACATCATCGCCTTCTCACCAAGATGGCTGGATCTAGCATGCAGTAGAGTGCGCTATCTCTTGCAATTAAAACGAGGTCCTAGAGAAACATCATATAAGGAAACTAGTTTGGGAGATAGGTAAGCATTTTTCTACTGCCCATTGGGTTGAGGTACTGATTGTCACCCACTTCAGAGTTGTCACTACCCATTGAGCTCTCATGATTAACCCCCGCCCAGCTATACAGTTTCCATTCAATTCAATTCTCATATAGGCGATGATTCTTTATCCTGTTTTCTTTCATAAAAGTGCTCAAACCTCCATATAAGTATGTACAAGCCAGGGAGGTCCACTGCCTCGCTGCAGGTTCACACCTGCATAGGTTAGCGGGATCTATCTTGGCACTCTCTGCACAGGAGAAAGTGAATTGGGGTGCTCTAGATCACGCTACATTGTCTCTAATCGTGGAGCACCCCCTAGAGGTGGTCCAGCAGGCCGTCTTTTTGGATCTCCGTGGACACCGAAACGCGATCTAGCGCACGCTCTAGAGCACGCTATCTCAGTAATGAGAACGGGATCTCCAATGATCTGTGATGATGGTATAGCTATAGGATTTTGTATAAAATGTCTTCTTCTTCTCATCTGAATGGAGGGTATACCTATGCCTGAGAACAGAGACCACCTCCTTGCAAAGACCTTGCCTTAGCCTTTGACAGTGGCTTCACTTCTGAGGCACTCCATTGTCACTGCAGGAGCTGCATGTCCTTACTGAATTCAAGCACCAGCAGGGTGGTGGTGAGGCCTTTACTATCTCGTTTGGGGCCCTTATGAAGCCCCTGATATATCCTTAATAAACTTTCTGTTCACTCTCAGGTGAGCGATTTTGTTCTCAATAAAGACAGCATAGCAAAGGCCTCACAGCTTCCCTGTACATGCTCTGCTCATTATATGTTAAAGACTTACCCTTCCCTAATCTACAAGAGGGGGCGGCTATCACACTCCCTCCCCCTTCCCCCCCCCCCCCCAAGATTTGATTGCTGCAAAGGTTGAAGAACCATATTACAGTAGGACTTTTTTTTTCTTGAAATTTAATTTTTGTTTATATCAATACTCTCTTCTTTCTGTCTTCTTCAAATAGATATGGTGATAATAGTTACCATGGTACTAGAAAGATGTCAGAAATGGACTATAAAACGCAATGCAGTTAACATGAAATAATTCTATTCCACACTGCTGTTAGCCTGATGAAAGGTCACAAGCAAATAGGGAATCAATTCCTTTAATAGGAGATTCACATCTGTTGACTCACAACAGAGACAGCAGGAATGATAAATGTGACACCACTGAGAAGATGTTCTCCCTTTCCGAGATGTCTGAAGAAATTGGATTTGGCAGATGTCTGCAGGCTGTTGCTAGGCAACCAAAGGGACATTAAACATTCAACCTTATCCTTAGTATATGGGTCAATGCAGTTCATATGGGGGTCTTCATGAGAATGAACTGGTTTAGAGGTGGTAGCAGATCTACTACAGAGAGATGCTGCCAGTTATGCAGCTAGGCAGGAGAAGCCGTTGTTAGTGGCTGTGGAGATGATAGAATGTGACAATTGAATGGAGGCAGTAATAGTAGTTGTGGTAGGAGAGGTATTGGTGTTGCTAGTGGTGCTAGTAATGGCTAGCAGCGGTAGCAGTGGCAGTAGTTGTAGTGGTAGGAGTAATAGTGGTATTGGAGGTGGTGGTGGTGGTGGTGGTGGTGGTGGTGGTGGTGGTGGTGGTGGTGGTGATGATGATGATGATGATGATGATGATGATGATGATGATGATGATGATGATGATGATGATGATGATGATGATGATGATGATGATGATGATGATGATGATGATGATGATGATGATGGTGGTGGTGGTGGTGGTGGTGGTGGTGGTGGTGGTAGTAGTGGTGGTAGAAGTAGTGGTGGTAGAAGTAGTGGTGGTAGTAGTGGTGCAGGTGGCAGTGGTGCTAGTGGGAGCAGTGGTGGTGGTGGTGGTGGTGGTGGTGGTAGTGGTAGTAGTGTTTGTACTTAAATTGGCAATGAAAGTCACAATGTAGGTTATGTTCATTATCATTATGGAGAACAATATAACATTTTGAATAATACTTTCATGAGTACAACTCCAGTCACAAATCAAATGATAAACATTCGCTTATTGAAAATTGAATAAATATATCAAAGAATGAAAAATAGTATTTTTATAATATACATTTTCAATCTAATACATAAGGTCCCAACATTGCAATGAATCATGTAACGTCCTATGTTTATCATTAACGGAAAACTATTGTAGCTCATGCAATCATGATCTATCTCTCTCCTTTCAAGCAATATAATCTCCAACATCCAAATGTACAGTACAATGCATATTCTTTCATACAAACTGTAAACAAACTTTACAACTTAAAAAATAATAAGGAGCCTAGAAATGAACTTGGTAATGTACACAAAGGGGGCAGTGAACTCTGCTGTGTGCTAAATGCCTTGGCTGGGTGATTAATGATGAGAGCTGTTGGTCGTGTAAACTGTAAAAGAAGTATGCAGAGGGACGGAGCTTACAATGTGTTCCAGCCTCCAGCATCGTCCCCACAGCCAAGAAAATGTTCGAAACATGTTGTATTACTATTAGGCACAGCCTCTTGATGTACAAGTGCTGTAAAAATTTGATCCTTTGCATCATGAGACTTTTGCAAAATGTTAACAATGGTATTTTGTATCAAGAAACTTAAACTAAGTTTCCAAATTTATTATTACGATCTAACTGTTGCACAAAATGGAACATTAGATAATCTGGCCTGCTTTTGAAATTGGTGAAAGTTTCTTAGGCCCGGCGCACACTGCACGATCTGATTTTGGGAATATAGTTGTTTAACATTTAATATGAACCTTCAAACATGTAAAATCTTCCTGACTAGTTCCGAATAGTAGTATGAATACTAAAATCGAAATTCCGGGTTACTGCGAGCCCCCCGTGTAGGAATAAAAGCGGATTCAATTCCAAATCGTAGTGACGTAATACCAATCTTGCGATCGACTAAGATTTGAAGCCGATTTGGCCTTTACTCTAACCAGAAGAATTGCAGTTAACCAAAATTTCGATATTAGTATTCGTATCATTATTCCGAACTCCAAATGAGATAATTTCACTTTTTTATACTTTCACATTTAATGCAAACTGCAATTTGTTCGAAAATTGGGTCGCAGCCGGATCGTATAGTGTGCCGGGCTCTAGATTCAACATTTTGGTGTCACAGTATGTTTTAAACCTTGTATACTCGAGACCAGTGGATGCACTGACAATGGTAGAAGATCCGGCACAGCAGCAAAGTTTGACCCCAGAATCAGAGTTATTACATCATTGATTAATCCTATACATTGTTGACAAATAGATGCAAACTTGAGGCAGTGAGAATGTGTCTACATCACCACAATCACCACAATATACAGGAAGTTTGCATTTTAAACTAACATTAGAAAAATGAAAGAACAGTGTGCAGCAAAACTGCGTCTGTTGTGTCATTTGTCACACCACATCAAAGAATGGGAAAAGGTGTATTGAATGATAGAGGATATGATCTTCAAAAAAGGGAACCTATCGACCCCCACAAATTGCTCACTGTGTTGAGAGATCCAGACAAGTATCCTGAATTCGTAATTTAAACTTAAAATTTTACTTCTGTAAAGAGTTACTGCAAGTTTACATGCAAAAATCATACTCTGAATAAAGGACCAAAATGACTCAGAAGTCTGAGTTAACTTTCTAACAGGCCAAATATATTTAATATTGTTATTTGATTGTTGAACCATTAAAATAATTATTTAAGGGGTGGTTTATATAAATCATTATTTCTTTGCTGATTGGTGCCCTTTAACCCTTTCCCTAGCTTCGCCCCCCCCCCCCCCCTCCAAAAAAAAATGGTGGAAAAGCTTACAGGAAAAAAAATGCTAGAAATCTTTCAAGTTCATTGTTGCAAATCACATTTTTAATGACAATATTTCAAAAAGCCTAAAATGATGCATTAGTACATGAAAGAAATAAAAATGATTGACAGCTGATGACAACATCGTAGTCATCTAACTATCGCGTGCAGATCCCACTATCGCGTGTTGATCCAACAAAGATCTTTCTAGGAAGTTTTCTAAAGTAAGAAGGAGGTGGATAAGCTTGTGACAATTTTGGCACCTGTTGTTTCATTTATAATGCATCCAGTGGTCTTGAATGTGGATGAATTTAATCACAGGAGACAGGGATTAATGATGACTACAAGATATGAAGCCTAAAAGCCCATCTCTGGAAATATATCCAACTTTGGGTTTTTTTTAAATTTGAGGATTCTGATACCATAATCATCCAATTTTATAGTGACATCTATACAAAAGAGCTATAAAATATTGTCTAGATTAAAAATGAATGCTGTCATATCGGCAAAGGAATATTTTTTATGATCCTTGCTTCAAAAAAAAGAAATTTTGGAATCTGAAAATTAAAATTCTTAAGATTTCACTTTTGTGCTCAGTCAGGGAGAAATTTAGTTTTTCCAGGTGAGAAATCATTCTATTCTTATATAACTTCAAACAAAGTTTATGCCTATGCCCAAAGTTCATGGAATCAAACATTTTATGTCCAAGAGGCCTACACTATATGCTGCAAGGAGTGGGGAAACAAAAGATGCCTACATTCAATCCTCAAATCTTTTAAAATTAGGCTTCAAATTTGGCATTGCCTTTTATTCCTTCTTTTTTTTAAATCATTTTTCAGCAAGTAGAAAGTAGAGACATATCCCAAACAGGAATATCTTTAAGCAGAAAATAGTCTTTATTGTTTACATAAGATTTAAAAGGATTACTTATCAAGGGAAATGTTGTTTCTGAAGACAGGAGATAAAGATGAAAGATGAACTTCCTGATATAAATACTATATGTACTGAAATTCTGTATCTCCTTCCCTGTATGGTATGTGCCATATATGTTTAAATATGTTTTGTATGTTATACACAAAGTAGAAGTTATTCCAAATGACTTTGTACAGCAAGTTCAAACAGCAAATTTGACAATTATTTACTTCTAGTGTAGGCAAATTTTAGTTTGAATTCAAACTGTAATAAGTGCTTTTTAATATTTGAAAAAAATTGAAGCATAATTCCAACAAACAAGACATTGCACAATTGCAATAGCAGTGCAAGAGCAGTTTTGATTTGCTATCTAAAATTGTGACATCTATTGTCTATCAATTTGGCTTAGAATGTACAAAAAAGTTTTTTTTCAATTGAATTCAATTCTTACTACATAAAAATAGCCCTAACATCATAAATATTATAATTTATGGATATCAATTCAATCGAAATCCCAAACCATTGCCACCACCCATTCAATCTTGCTTTCCCTCATTTTGAATTGAACTTCCAACCCCTCTTTTTTTTACTTTAAAAATACAGTGGAATCTCAGTATAACGAGGTCCTTGATGGGACCATCAAAATTACCTTGTTATAACAGGAATCTCGTTATATCAGGTTTAAAAAAAAAGAATATAAAGAACTTGGACCAGGAATATTACCTTGTTATATCAGGAATATTGTTATATCAGACCTCTTTATACTGAGTTTCCACTGTATTACCTTAAAAGTGAAACTGTTGATCGTCAACAGGTCAAAAGGGACATTCCGTATCACCTTCATTTAATACAGGGACATACATGTACAAAGTGAACAAGACCGGTAGAATAGTTCTCCTCCACACCTTTGGATCTCATCACTTTGGGATGGAGGCATGCGGAACTGTCAATGGCGGAAATTTAGCCAACATCCTCATCTGCAATTTGATCAATTTACCCAATAACTGGGATGGGAGGTATGGGACAATAGAGAACAGGGTAGGGGTTGTCTGTCGGGGTCAGAGTGGCGTGGTGATGATGAAGGATGATGGAGTTAGCAGAGGGGATGGACACTCTTTCATTTTGGGGAGAAAGTAGAAGATTGTGGGACCAATATGGCCTCAAGTTCAACGTACCTTGGAAACTGCATGAATACTTTTTGGCGATATTGGTTACGTTTGTTTATTTTGTGTTTGAATAACAAAGGATAGCGCTGCAGCGCAGATGACAGGGGGTAATGTGATCAGATTTTAACCAATTAGATGTTAGTTCAACAACATTTCAATCACAGCATCGGTTGAGAGCCAGAAGGGCATTAACTCATATTTATCTATTTGAGAGTATCCAATTGGATGAATTAAAAGCTATTGCTTAATTGACACTCAAGTTTGCTATATAACATATAATGCAAAAGATTTACAAGTTGCACAACCTAAAAAAAATTATATTTCCGAAGCATTTATTAAAGAGAACAATTGGAATTCTATATCCCTCCAGTTGAAAATGCATTAACTTTATCACTTTCATATTTTTAGTGGGGTTTCCACAGCTTACATTATTAAACAACTCACACCCTAAAGAAAGTAACAAGCAAACCCAGAAGCCTCAATATTAAATATTTTGTTCTTTCTTTTTAACTACATGTATATGTATCTTATTTTTCATCTTTTCCATCAGGAAAAATAAAAGATGCTTGCATCCCGATAGAGAAGAATATATTCCTCTCTCACACAGGAGCTACAGATGGCTCCTAAAGCAACCCTAATAAGGTCAACAACTGACCTGAACATAAGGACTAATTCAGGTGCAGACAGCTGTATTAATCAATTCCAACAGCATGGAACTGGTATTTGCTACAGCTGGGAACTTTTTTTTTACCAGTTCTATATATGAATCAAGTTCTCTTTCACTACCCTACTTAAAGATCTAGTCAGAAGATGTAAAGAGTGGACGATGCATTTTTTAACTGAAAAAAACAAAATACATGAGGAGCACTACACTGAATTTCAGTAAAAATTAATGTTTAAAAGTGCCAAGATCATGGTTAATCGCATGATCATGAATCCAATATAATTTTCATTAGAAATTAAACACTTCTGAAAGTAAAATATGTTTGCCACAGGTCCTGTTTTAGACATTCTTCGGAAGAAAGATTTAAGATTTGAAGTTGGACTAGCACATAATTTTTTTATCAAACATTACAAGTTTCATATTGTACTAGTTTCTAGTTTTACAGCAGATGCAAACTTCAGTGATGTTCCAGCACAGAAGCCGGTACCCAGTGTGAAGGAGTGTAATCCTTCATTACACTCCGTGTGAACCTTGAGTGACGGCTAGCTTCAGGCTTGTGTATTTATAGAGGATGGCTAATTATTCTCAAAGCTCATTAAAGGCACGGTTTAACTTTTTAAAATGTAAGTTGAAAAACCCATCCATGATGTTATGGAAAGCAAGATTATATGAGCCTGATCAGGTAGTCACATTGAGACAGTTGACAAATTTTGAAAGTTTGAATGCCAGTAGAATATAAGTATTTCATTGAACAGAGACTTGTTATTCTTCATTGTGAAGGGCATCACTGAAGGAGTTGGAATTGGTGAAAATTTGGTTGCCATGGTTGCCTTCTCAAAATTCAATCCACAAAATATGACATGTCACAGACAGACATGGGTAGTTTCATAGTGGTGAATTAAGGTTTAAAATGGCATTAAGCTGGCAAAATTTGAACAGCGCCACCTTACAGTAACTGCTAAATAGAGATTATAATTTGAAAATTACATGTAATTGCATTTTATTTTTAATTTTTACTAACAGCTGTTAAAATAGGCATATTTTATATATTTTATTTTATATATTTTTTTTTACGTTGCACATGTGGAAAATTGCCTACAGATACATTCTAAGCTTCTACAAACTAGAATGGGGCATTTTCTCGATTGTGCCCCCCCCCCCCCCCTTTTAGAGTGAAGACCATTTTTTTTTTTTTTTTTTTTGCTTGTCAGGGAATTATGGAGGGAAACTGGGCCCCCATAACCCGATTCTTGAAGGTTTGGCAAAAAAAAAAACTTTCATTTTTGTGCCCCTCTTTTACTCAATCCTGGACAAACTTTCATTTTTGTGCCCCCTCTTTTACTCAATCCTGGATCCGCCCCTGTGCACAGATACTTTCCAAATCCTGTTGAGATGGTGCCATTAGGAGCTTCAATTTACTGTCACTTTAGTATATTAAATATCTTAAATATCTCCAAAAATAAAACATGGTGTGTAACAAAAGCATCCTAGTGTCTCAGTTTTGTCTTGTCTAAGCCAAAATTTTATATTACACAGGAAAATGAAACAGATTTTCAGAAATAATTTGAACTATACCATATTACCAACCCTTGTGAAAAAGTACTGCAGTAGTACTGTAGTAAATTGGACGCAAGTACTGCAGTACCTGTACTACAGGTACTGCAGCTGCTGTACTATGTACTATGCAAGTACCCAAGTTTCTACACTACTGCAGTACTACCTCAGAAAGTACTGCAAAAGTACTGTGAGTACTGCAAAAATATTGCGAGTACTGCAGTAGTACTGCAGGATTACTGCAATACTACTGCAGGATTACTGCAGGATTACTGCAGTACTACTGCATTACTTTGCAGTACTTTTTTACAAGGGAACAAATTATTGAATTTGAAAGTATTCTATACCTAGCTGACAGTATTAAATGAATGTGAAACATTATTATAGCACAGATACATGTAGAACATAAAATATATCCAAACAAATTTAATGCCATAAAGTAATTCCACTCTGAATAATCTGTGTACTAGTATGTTATTATGTGTCTCTTTTTCACAAAGTATTCTATAAAAATGGTATTTTTTCGTACATTTGCTTGATTTAATCTACTCCTGATAATTCTGAACACAGTCACTATCCTTATTAGTTTCTATGCCAGAATAATATATTTCCTGAAATATAGGAAGATTTGCATGACATGAATGGCTTATTTGCGCAGACTGATGAATTGGGGTTAACAATTGGTACCAAAAGGGGGTATTATGAGAGGGGAAAAATTGGTATACTGGGGAAATTGGTATACTGGTAGAATGCCCAAACATAAATCACACCTTCAAATAGACCCACTTCTATCACAAAAACACTATTTTTCTCCCAAACAAATTACCGCAGAAAGGAAGTACCATAGTCCCACAAAAAGCACTTTTATGTTGGGAATCAAAAGGTAAGGTCATTTGTTTTGTTGTAAGGGGTATAAAGTGGAAATGGAATCACAATGGTTCTTTCCTCTACCAACAAGTAAAGAGATACAATTAAAACTAATCTAAATTGTGAATGCATGTATCTTCAAGAGGTAATTGTTGAGCTATTTGGAAGGCAAAACAAATAAATTATGTATGTAAAAAGGTAGCAATAACTATAAATGATCTGTACAAGAATTTAGTCTGTTCATATCATTAATGATTGCTTTTCAGGATAACCTCATGATATTCCTTTTTAAGTACTTGTAGATTCTTATCTTTATTAAGCTGCCATTGCTAAATATGGATATTTGTAGCTACATTCTACATGAATGATTCTACAAATATTGCAATGTTATCAACATTTTTATATCAAAGAGATTTTCCACTATAAAAGGTTGAAAATCTCTATTTTACTGGCCAAGTTTGTCCTGTAATGACATGAGGCAGACAAACCCACAAAGTCCATTAAAGTGATTGGGTAACTTTGTGGAGGATTGATAAAATCTGAGCTGTCTGGCCTTACATGTTATCAGTGTATGTAATATGGTGTAAAAATGAAGCCCATGTGGAGAAAAGCACTTTAAAATCATCATGTGCTTCACAAAAGTAAACATATGCAAGTGACCGGAAAATGCCAGACTCATTTTCCCCATTGACTCAGTGTTAGACTAAAGCGTATGGCCATACGCTTTCGTAAATGGGAGTATTCAGTCGCAGATATCTTAATAATAGCATTATATATTTGAAAACCTTTCTATGCCTGGCTATTTATTTATCATTCTGAACATCATTATACAAGACAGATATCAAAATTCAACAATTTATTAAATCAAGCCTCCACAAAGTTACGCAATGCCTTTAAAGAGAAGGCTGAGTTTTGGGAGAGGTAAAAAAATAATTTGTGAGATTTCTCATTCTCTATATCGTGTGTTGAGAGCCAGAAGGGCGTTAACTCATATACTTTAACACAGAGTTAACGCCCTTCTGGCTCTCAACACACGATATGTCAGTTTGGAAGACTATCATACTAGAAATGTCCCCTGAACACGAGTGCTCTACAAATGCCCCAACATTCACATTATGACAAGAAACAGCTGAAATGTTCAGGCCGAACATGTGTGTGCAATCCCATATACACATTTCTGTGTGCAGTGCATGTGACTTTCAGCAGCGGGACTGAGTGACTCATTTTGGTGATTCCAAAACCTTACAGCACACACAAGTTCCTAAGTTATATATAATCAAACTTTCCCAATTGCTTTGAGTCAGTTTTTTCACAATGTTAGCATGACTAGAACTCAACTTTATCTTTAAACTTTAAGTAATGCTAACCAGAGGTTTGTAAATGTTTAATAACTACATTTTTGCACCTTTATTGGCAACTTTTGTTTTACATCAAATTTAATCTAACATCAAAATTTCTGCAATTATCAAAGAAAATCTTTTTATTCTAACATCTTTAATAAGGTATATCGCAAAATTGACAACTTTGATGAGTAAAATTTTATAATTACATCAAATAATTTTTGAAAATCACTTTTTGCTTACCGCTGATTTTTGACATTTGAATTAAATCCAAAAACCTGTCCAAATTGATGTCACAAACCAATTTTGCATGTCTGATCTTTACATTTGAAGGTCTGAGGCCTTAGACTATTTCTATCTCTGTGTAGGAGACATGCAAGACTAGTCAAGCATGTAAGCAGTCATTAGCAGTCTTCTTCTTAGTAAAGTGATATGTTTTGTGGCTTTGTCAGAACTACACAAAACAGGGATTTTATCTTCAATTAAACCACTGAGAAAATGGTACACTGAAAATCGTAGCTCACAGGCATCAAAATACTCTACAGTATATTGAAAATGTATGAAATTTACACAAACGGGTAAGAAACATTGCTGTGTATAATACCAACCAATTGGATACACTGTTCGTTTAAAGGAGAATTATCCCCAGGCTTTTAAATGTCAATAGGGTCATAGTGAATAAAATAACATTTAATTTGATATAAAAATCACCGTTTTAGACCAACTGATGCCGTTGTAAGAGCAGAAAATAGAGACCACTTTTTACGATGATTACAACGTCGTCTACTCCTACTGGCGGCGTCCATTTTCTCTAAATTTCCGATAAAACCTTGCGCGTGATGACGTAGGGGATGGAGAACTCACTAGCTAGTAGCTAGCTTGCATGAAGCGCGCGCTGCATATACACACGGTAAACATGGTGTATTGTCAAGCGTTCGGCTGTTGTAACTGTTCCAAGAAAACGATAGGGAAATCATTCCATCAGTTCCCAGACCCGCAGAAATGTCAGCAATTGTTCAAGCGTTGGGTGACCATATTGAACGTGGAAAAATTCCGAGGAAAAGACTTCAAACTTGATCGGAAAAATGATGTGATCTGCAGTGATCATTTCACGGAGGCCGATTATCACGTAGATCTGCGGGCTAAGCTTATGCCCGGGCCCGGGCGAATCGTATAATCAAGCTAGTGTGTCCTGGAACACGTTTTACTTACGATGATTATTTTACTCTAATAAATGTTTTTCAAATGTGATAGTTACGTAGATAATATAAATTGATTTATTTAATTTAATTATGAAACTCTTGCGTAATTTATGTTATTATTAATAATAATAAACTCTTTTTAAAATAATGTTGGTGAACTATTGCGAGCCAATTACAATGCGCTACGGCCAACTCCATGCTCTACATCACACAGCCCGATCGCACTGGGAACATGGCGACGCTGCTTTACTCTTGAGAACAATAAAAATCGGAGGATTCAATCGACAATTCCCATCCTCTCGATTCTCGAATATACGATATTTTTACTTTATCAGAAACTGTTTAGAATTCTGTTTTAGGTCAATGATAAAAGTCTCGTGGGGATAATTCTCCTTTAAGTTATGATTTAAAATGACAATTTTTAGTGCACATGTACTTGCCAAAAGAAAGATTTTTATTTACTAGCAAAACTTGCAACTTCATTTGCCCAGATATAGTATGAGCAGGAAGTCACACTTTGATAACACATCACAAATGCAGTGACGTTCTTGATTAAGATATATATCATTTTGGGAATACAACACATCGGCCGACTTTTAATTGTGGCAAATGTCTTCAACATTTTGAAGAAACAGTCATGCAAAAAATACATTTTGATAGCCTTCTTCTGCTGTTCAAACTGGAAAAGTTTACTGCAACTTGTCCAACTCTAGTCGCCCCCTTGACAAATACGAATACTACAGTACAGCCCTGCCAACCCTGAAACCAAATAAATTGGGACAAATGACAAGGCAGAGGCTGAAAACAAGGACATTCCTAAGTTTCCTATACATTACTACAGACAGATTTTTGCAAAAATAGGGACAGTGGTAGAAGTGGCTATTTCTTTTACCGAAAATCGGGATTGTCCGTAACACAGAGAAAACGCTGTTTAAAAATGCAAACAGTTGTTTACAACATAAACTGAACAACCAGTAGTACAGTTCATATTGTAAACAACTTGTTTAAAGTTTAAACAGGTTGTATAAGTTTTAAACAACCTTTTATACAGCGTTCTTTCTGTAATTATGCAGATTACTGTAGGGAAATGAAATGTATCAAAAATAAAAACATTGCTTACCTGTTTGTAGAAGTGACAGGAATACCCAGGGGAAACATGGAAAGGAAAAAGAACAAATAGAACACAAACTGAATATTGAAACTGTTTAATAATTCATATAGAAATATGGCAGCAAAATTAATTGCAACAATGACTGTGATGATAATGATTATAATAAAAATAATAATGATAATAATAATAATAATAATAATATGTCTTGTTTACCCAGGGTAGCCTCATCAGTATTATACTGTTCTCCCTGAGGGCCCTGCAATCATATTATTACCCCGGCTTTAGCCGAGCGACCATGATCAGGTGCTCAAGCATTCAAGGAATTTCTTCCTACCAGGTCCCCATTTACTTCACCTGGGTGGAGAGTAGCAAATGTAGATTAATGTCTTTTTGGTAGTGGTGACAGTGGAACATAATAAATAATGATAAGAATTATTATAAAAGTTGCAGAGATGTCAGAGTGTTGAAAATGAAAATGGCAATTATACAGATGACTGGACTAATATACAAACAGGCATGATATTGGAAATAGGATGAAAATGGTAATCGTAATTGTGATGATGATTACAGATTTCAAAATGATTTTAAGAAGGAAAAATGTCCTTAAAATTCAAATATAACAAATTAACAATAAATATGGGAAAAAAACTATGCAGACATGTTATGAATCATCGGTGCTTTACACAAAATATATCTTAAATTAAGATAGCAACTTGCTGACCATTATAGAATATCAATTATGATTGGGGTTTGTGATAGTGCTTTAAACTTTTACCATGAGTTCATGGAGAAAAGGGGGTAATTTGCACCCACATCTGGACCTTATCACCCCATAATTGCATGGATAGGGAAGCTTAGGGGTGCATGCTGGTTACCATATGTTAAGAAATTTGATTTCATAATTCACATGGAAGTCAATTTCACGAAGTATTCAGTGATATAATACAGGAGTGAAGAAAGACGGAGTCTATTGTGGTTCTGGTTAAAAAATAGCAACATTTTACGTATATACAGCTATCATTATCATCATCACCATCATGACCTTCTTGATCATCATCACAAATAGTGTACTAGCTAAAAACTCATTTTTTCATTCAAAAGTTCCAATTCAATTAAGTTCCCTCTCTCTATGTCTATTCCATTTCATTCCATTAATATCTGTATATGTCCCTTCCTACACCCCCCCCCCCCTTCTCTCTCTCTTTCCTTACTCTCGATAATATTCTTTTATACTCCTGTTTATTCCATCACTCTCTTTCATTCTGTTTCACTCTTGTTTACTCTTTCAATCTCTCTCAAACCTTCTTACTATTTCCCCCTCCCCTCCTCCCTCTCTTTGATTTTATTTTTCTCTCTTCTTTCTGTAACTTTCTCTCCTGTTGCACCATCAATGCATGTGCCTCCACCTAGCTTTACATATAGGCCTACATGTAGAAGTACCTCGTATCTTGAGCATTGTGTTTCAATCATATTCTAAATATGTGATCGGTATTGCAACCCGTGGATTAAATCAAAGCCCTTCCGAAACCTCTAAAGATGAGGCTCATGCAGTGGCCCCAAAATTGGAATATTTTGAGGCGTATATAATCCAGGAGAATTTCAGAGCCAAAGTTTCAGTGCGTACATGCTCCAGCATATCAGTGACGAATTTTACCAGGCAGCATTCAGGAATAGATGAGGTGAAAGTTTTAGGTATCAATGACGAGAGAAAGCAGATCTTTGACATTAATCTGTATTTTGTGGGTTAAAAAAATTGTGATGAAACACAAGTGATTTTTACTGGCAGAACTGGGTCACTTTTTTGTAAATATTGCCAATTTTTCAATTTGTATATATGTTAAGATTCATTAGACTACAAAGAAGAAACCGCGCTCTCAGCAGGGGTCTCTTGCAGAAAGAATTTGCATTTCAATGCAAGGCCCACAAGCTCGCTTTTTGATTGGTTGAAAATCAAGTCAACATTTTAGAGTTGACATTTTAAACAATTATTTTATGAAAGAGGCCCCAGGACAGCAAATTCATTTTACATATGAAAGGTGTACTTGTAGGCTTGGCCCTACACATGCAAGAAAAAATAAATAAAAACATAAAAGAGACTATTTAAACAGATTATCCACTGGATTAGCCATTATGTTTTATAGCTGTCTGGTCTAGACATGATCTACCTTGTATTGTTTATTTTTAATGATGCCAACAGACTTGGGTCATCTTTAGGTTATATCCTATTAGATCTTCATAAACCACAACCACAAGACACAGTGAGGATCACACCAGGGAACACCTTCTTTAATCCATGGCTACACCGCAAACACTGTGCGTGAATAGAATATTCTCACCTCAAAGAAAGTGCGATGGATAGCACCATCTCATAGTCACATCCCTAATACAGAAACTCAAGCTCCTTGTATGCTCACTAAAATTTGTAAAATCAGCACTGATTTTCTTATTTACTATATAAATCTATATACCTACCTATTATGCCTGTAGTCTTGACTACGGGACCCCTTCGAGAATTTAACACACATGCGTCACAATATTGTGCGCACCCCCCGTAATCCTATTGTCCTCGCCACTCACGCGCGCCAACACGCTACGGCCATCTTCCTCTTTTGCGAGCAATCCCAAGTAGAAACATGTTGCTTGCAAGGAGCGGGGAAGGAGGGAGGGTCATAGGTAGGTATATAGATTTATATAGTAAATAAGAAAATCAGTGCTGATTTTACAAATTTACTGCAATAAATCATATATACCTACCTATTATGCCAGACCAGCGCCAACTCAAAGACCGGGAGGCATGTTTCGAGCGGAAGGAAATAGGATTACACCAAAGACTACAAAGAAGACACAGCGGCCTTCAAGGTGGCTGACGCAAACAAAGCTTCACCTGCGGGAAAATCCCTAAGGTAGCACGAAATGAAGGAATTGGGCGAACGCCAATAAACAGCCTTCAAAATATCAACAAGCGCCACACCTTGAAACAGAGCCCAAGAAGTGCTGACACTACGAGTATCATGAGCACGAGGCTTACTGTCGGATAAAAGAGCCTCTGTGCCAGCGGCCCTAATAGCTTCAACGATCCACCTAGAAATGGAATCAAGAGAGGCAGGAGAAAAAGGCTCTCTAGTGATCAGGAACAACTGATCATCCTTACGATAAGACTTAGTCTTATCAATATACCATTTGAGAGCCCTAACAGGACACCAAACTTTGTCCTCACGCACCGAAGAAAAGTCAGAAAGCGGACAAAGAAAAATCTCAACAGGACCGGAGGTAGCTGTCTGATTCTTGGCAACGAAAGAAGTCCTAGGAATCAACCTAACACCTTTTCTCTCCCAGCGAACATGACCAGGAGTAAGACAGAGAGCATGAAGAGTACTGCGCCTCTGCCCAGAGGCAATAGCTACCAAAAAGAGCGTCTTAACCGTAAGATGATGAAGCGAAGCTTCACCTAACGGTTCAGAAGGAGGTTTCGCCAAGGCCTCCAGGACCTTAGGCAGACTCGAAGACGGCACTAACTTAGAAAACGAAGGTCGTTTCAGAAAGAACGAACGAATCAAACCACTTAGTAGCGGGGAATTGGAAATCCCCGAACCATCCGAAAAACCCGAATGAATGGCCCCGATCGCCGAACGGTAGCCTCGGATAGTAGAAATAGACCTCCCTTTGTCAAATAACGAGATTAAGAAATCCGCAAATGAACCAATAGGAGCCTTAGAAGGGGTTTGATTTCTCTCTTTGCACCAAAGGAAAAAGACCGAGAGACGGGAATTGTAAATTTCCCTAGTAGAAAACCTACGACTGGACATTAAAAAGTCCGCGGCTCTAACAGAGAGACCCGACTGTCTTGCAGATTCCCTGACAGGGGCCAAGCAGTCAAATGAAGAGACTCCGGATTGTGGTGAAGAATCCCCGATAGGGGCTGTAACACCAGATCCGCTCTTAACGGGAGAACTAACGGTTGAGCCCTTAGAAGGCTCATAAGTTCCGGAAACCAATTCCTCCTGGGCCAAAAGGGAGCTATTACAAGCACCCTCGCCCGATCTTCCCCGATTTTCCGCAAGACACGCGGAATCAGTTGGAAGGGAGGAAAGGCGAATCCCTGAAGGTTCTCCCAGCTGAGGGAGAAAGCATCGAGAGCCCATGCTCCCTGATCGCGAACACGGGAGCAAAACTTCGGCAGCTGGTGATTTAGCACCGACGCAAATAGATCCACTTCCAGTGGACCTAGGCAACTGCGAATGCGGCAAAATACTTCCAGATGGAGCATCCATTCCGATGGAAGATACCTGCCCCGGGACAGAAAATCCGCAAAGAGGTTTTCCCGACCGGGGATGAAAGAGGCCACGGGTGTGATTGCCATGCGACGACACCACCTCCACAGCTGAGCTGCTAGGGCATTCAGTGCAACCGAACGAGTGCCTCCCTGCCGATTGATATATGCCGCAACAGTAACATTGTCCGTGAGAATCAGAACCGAACGACTGAGAAGTCGACTTCTGAAATGGAGCAAGGTCAACAGAACTGCCATAAACTCCAGGACATTGATATGAGGAAGAGTCCCAAGATGAGACCAATCCCCCGCAACCGTGCTGCCGTTGCAGTGTCCTCCCCACCCCAACCGAGAGGCGTCCGTCGAAACCGATATCGACGGAAGAGGGGCAGAGAAGGACCTGCCTCGCGCGAGAAACACCTCGCTCGTCCAACAAGCGAGAAGAGACTAGATCTTAACTGGTACTGGAATCCAGACCAAAAGAGAGTCTTTTCCCGGCTTGAAGAACCTGAGGAGATGTCTCTGAAAGGGTCTCATGAGGAGCCGGCAGTCCTCTAAAACATCGACTAGACTGGCTAGATAACCTTATGTCTAACACCGCCCCCAGAAAAACTGGGCTGCAAGTGGGGACTAACTCTGACTTTTCCCAATTTATTAGGAAACCTAAGTCTTGAGTAAGAGAGACTAGCAACGAGTCTCGTCCAACAAACGATCGCGCGACTCCGCAAGGAGAAGCCAATCGTCCAGGTAACAAAACAACCGCAGGCCGCGACGCCTCAGAAAGGCCGCTAGCACCGCTACAACTTGAGTAAAAACCCGAGGGGCCGGGCGCAGCCCGAAGGGAAGAGCCCGAAACCGGTAAGTCTCCGAGAGGAAGGAGAACCCCAGAAGATCGCGAGATGCGCGATGAATGGGAATGTGAAAGTACGCGTCCTTGAGATCTATCGAGACCGCGTAGTCTTCCCTTTTGATCAACGGAAGAATGGAGGCAAGAGTCTCCATACAAAAATGAACCGGAGGAATAAATTTGTTTATCCTCTTTAGGTTCAGTATCAAACGAAGTTTTCCCGAGCGCCTGGGAATAACAAAAGTCGGAGAAAGGGAAAAAGGACAGCCTGTGAGGTGTCCGAGTTCCTAAAGCACCTCCGGGGAGCGGGGCGGACCGATCTATGAAGAAACCGTCTCGTCCGCCCGCTGTCTGAACCCAAGCAAAGTCGAACCCTGTGCGCGGGTTGACTAAAAGTCAGGGAAAGTTTAGAGCAAAGCAATCGCTTCTACCCCACAAAGGGAGAGCAACTAAGGCTCTGCCTGCCCCAGCGATTCGGAGACCGAAGCTAGAGAGGCCGCTTCCAAAACTGGATCCGCCTGAAAAGATCGTGACAAAGAATCACGAACAAAGGCCGAAACGGTCGGATTCACGCAAGAACCGCCATAAGCCTCCTCACCCGACGGAGCCCCGAGGCTGCGAGACTAGGAGGCTCATGTGATCTCATCACAGACAAAGAAGAATAAACCATAAAAGGCTAATTAGTCTCGATGTCCGACCCAAAAAAGGGACAAGAGCAGGGGATGTGAATCCTGGTACAAGGAACCAACCCTGAGTCTGGGCAAAGCCCATCTCACACTGAACATCTCAGCTTGAGAGACCGAAGGGTTAGCTAAACCCGATGGGCAAGAGGCAGACAAAGCCTTGCCTCTTTTAGCCCCTTCCCTAGGCTTCTGATTGGCCCAAAAAGAGCCTAAGTCGAAACCCGCTTTTCAGAGCGTTTATCCGGTTTCGTTCGGATCCCCGAAGCCCTTCGGGAACACGAACCGAACCCTCCACTGAGGGACGCTCACCTCCCTTTATGGGAGAAGTGCGCTGAGGGTATTGAACCCAAAGACGCGCACCAATTACCCATATCGGCCGAGCAAGGAGATGCAACAGCCATGGGTCAGACGCCAAGGCGCCCAGACTCAGCAGAAATCCCGCTGCCTAAACAAACGCGAAGTCGAACCCTGCGCGCGGGTTGACTGAACTTCAGGGCGATATTTGGACAAGAAAACAATCGCTTCCACTCCACAGAGATTGAGCGATTGAGACTCCGCCTGCCCAAGCGATTCGGGAACCGAAGCTTTGAGAGGACGCATCCAAATCTGGTTCCACCCAAGTGGAATGAGACAAAGGAACGCTAACAAAGGCCTCCGCAGGCGGGTCCCCGCATGGCTCACCAACAGTCTCCTCGCCCGGCGGAGTAGGAGGCACATGCGAATCAGTCTCAGACAAAGAGGAATCAAACACAAAAGGTTGATTAATCTCAAAGTCAGACCCCTGAATAGGGACAGAAGTCAGGGTTGAAGTAGCCGGTACAAAGGACCAACCCTGATTCTGAGCAAAAGCCCGCATCATGCTGAACATGTCAGCTTGAGAGGAGCTAGCTGGGTTAGCCAGGCCAGACGGGCAAGAGGCCGGCAAAGCCTTGCCACTTTTTGCCTTCTTCTTGGCCTTTTTCTTGGCTGGCTCGACAAGAGTCGTAGCCGAAACCCTTTTGTTAGAACGCTTAATCGGATTCATTCGGATCTCCGAAGCCACTTCGGAAACACGAACCGATCCCTCCGCGGAGGGACGTTCACTTCCCAAAAAGGGATTGGAGCGCTCATGGCGTAAGCCTAGAGAATCGCCCAAATCACCCATATTGGCTAAGCAAGAGGATGCAGAAGCCATGGGTTGAGAGCTAAAAGCTCCCAGTGCGTGGGCAGACCGAGATGACTCGGTATGTGCCCGATGACTACTAAAGGCATGTGAACCCACTATTGGACCGCTCGAAAGCGGCAATAGGGGAGCACTAGTAGTCACGCACTCAGGTGAAAACCGATCCCTCCGCGGAGGGACGTTCACTTCCCAAAAAGGGATTGGAGCGCTCATGGCGTAAGCCTAGAGAATCGTCCAAAACACCCATATTGGCTAAGCAAGAGGATGCAGTAGCCATGGGTTGGGAGCTAAAAGCTCCCAGTGCGTGGGCAGACCGAGATGACTCGGTATGTGCCCGATGACTACTAAAGGCATGTGAACCCACTATTGGACCGCTCGAAAGCGGCAATAGGGGAGCACTAGTAGTCACGCACTCAGGTGAAAACACCTGTTGCTCCGAAGAGCGTCCATAATTGTTAGCTCGAGCATTCCCATCAGCTGGCAACTAAGACAGCCCAGAAAGTACTCGTTCCCCCATATGGCGTATGCCGGGGGCTAGGGTTTGTGAACCCAGACCAACATTGTTAGCTCGAGCATTCCCATCAGCTGGCAACTAAGACAGCCCAGAAAGTACTCGTTCCCCCATATGGCGTTTGCCGGGGGCTAGGGTTTGAGGAACCCAGACCAACATGGACTAAGCCCGTGGGTTGCCCTGCAGTAGTGGGGCGCGTCTCCCCTAACGGATCAGAGCGAGTGAACGCTACCGTACGGGAAACAACAGCCCCCCCCTCTGGTCTCCGCGACCGGGGGATTGGATTCTCTCCAGATATCCAAACCACTAGAATCTGACGCCACCCACCCCGAAACCACGGGCTTCGGAGTTGACAATCCCGATTCAGTTAACGCCACCCGTCCCGAAGCCGCAAGCTCCGAGACTGGCAAACTCTGCAAGGAAACACCACTAGGCAACTTACCCTTAGCCCTCCTCCCTCCCCCATGTACCGAAGTACTCGGGAGAGTTCTGGAAGGCCGAGTCGTCTTGCTAGACGACTCTTCGGAAGAAGCAGGTCTCCGTGACCTAGCTGCTTCTTCTTCCGAATCCATACCACTGCAATAAAACAGACAATAAAGCATACTTTTTGAAATAAGAAATACTTCAACTGAATGCAGTAAAAATAAGAGTAAAATTTATTTGGGAGATACGCACAAAAGATTTTCACAGCCAAAAAACCGTAAGAACAAACACCGAACCCAAAGGCTCGGTGACAAACGGAAACACCCGCAAACACACAGAAATGTCTACGTGGGGCTGACCGTGAAAGGGAAAAATAAATGCCAAGAAAAGGATATCAAATATCCCTTGCAATCGGCAAAAGTGACTACTAAAACACACTGTACTATAATCTAAGCGAATATAGGTACCTAAAAGTGCTTTAAATGTGCGAAAAAGCGCACCTAAAAGATACTATACGACCTGATTTCAGGAGCGCTGTGACTATACGTCCTATCTCGTCGGGGGCGAGCAAGAAAGAGGAAGATGGCCGTAGCGTGTTGGCGCGCGTGAGTGGCGAGGACAATAGGATTACGGGGGGTGCGCACAATATTGTGACGCATGTGTGTTAAATTCTCGAAGGGGTCCCGTAGTCAAGACTACAGGCATAATAGGTAGGTATATATGATTTATTGCAGTAAATAACGCGCATTAAAGGGATACGCCACCAGGCGGCCGTGGGGAAAGTCAGGATTGCGTAAGCCCCATTCACTTGTACACACAGTTTGTGCGTCGAATGCGTCCGTTGGACTACTAGGATTACTTTTCAGACTGTACGAAGCCGACCGAATCTCAAGCGGAGCGGCAAACAGCCTGTTCGGAGTTGCTCCCGCAGGGCAACGGCATGATCAGGTAATGATCACGCGTGCCCTCTCGCTGCATAAAAACCTCGACAATCTGCAGTTGAGTATCCCTTTAAGTAATAAAAATCGTGCTCATAAAGTATCAAAAGCCGGCATGATATATTAAAGCATTATGTTTACAACACCCATTTAGAAAACCCACATTATGCAGGATCTGTCACTTGAAGGAGAAAACTTTGCCATGCATGGTGCTGGAAATCAAATGACCTTTGACCGATATCAGGATGAGATAATGAGGTCCGCATTATCACAATCATATGATTTGATGGAAAATGCAGGTATTATGTGCATAATAGCAGCCCTGAATTAATGCCCATTAATTATTATTATGTGGATACATTCATAATAAAGTCTAATATTCTGCTCCTATTAGTGCTCTTGGGAGTGTATGAAAGGGGTATCAAACCCCTTTCATATCAACTACCAAAGAAAGTCGAATCAACTTCAAAAACTATATCATCAGAATCACTCTGCTTAGATCCCATTCTACCTGAACTTCGCCACCCCCTATTCAAAGAGGGGCAAGTACATGTACATGTATGGAGCGACTCTGCAGTGGCATTAAGTGTATATGTACATCTAGCTGATCTGGGGAAGATTTGAATCCAGCACCTCCTGATGAACTAGAATTATCAGTATGACCCTGTTCTCATTATGAGATTGGAAAGTGGATTGCTCCATCTTGGGGCACGCCAGGGAGGTCCACTGGCACGCTGCAGGTTCACACCTGCAGAGGGTAGCACGATCTATCTTAGCACTCTCCTCTGCACAGTAAAATGTAAAGTAAACTGGACCACCCCCAGAGGGATCTCACATTAGAGGTGGTGTGATCTAGCGCGCGCTAGAGCATTCTATCCCTAGTAATGAGAACAGGGTCTATGACTATGTACCACTGTATAAGCCTAAAACATTGCTCCTACTATGATCAGTAATTTACCCACGCAGGTTTTTTTCTATGATTAAAGGGGAATTAACCTCAAAATACAAATGTGCTTATATTCAAAGATGTAATCTATTCCTTCTTGTTGTCCTACGTAGTTTTGCATTAAAATATACAAGATGGGTATAAATCAAGATTTTCTCAGCAAGATTTATTGTCTGCTAGCGATACCCCGGGGCTGCCATTTTCTCGATGTGTACATGACAATATTTTTAATCCGAATGCAAAATTGTATTTTTTCCTGATACAAAATCCCATTTGAGATTTAAAATATTTAACGAAAATGTGTTTTATATTTTACGAAAATTATGATTTTACTAAATATAAATCTATTTTCTTGATACTATGACATACGCGACGGAGCAAATTAATTCAAATTTATGGATGATGACTTTCCTGAGCGTCAATAGTGACAAACTATGCATTCACCTGCTTTGAGATAATGGACTTCAAAAGTCAGAATGCGCATTGTATAAATTATGTTCTGCTCTGCCAGGCAAGCCCAAGAAATCAATTTCTAGTCAGCAAAACCAGAGAATTTAAAAAGCAATCTATAAATTTCAAATTTTAGAATATATGTATACACCTGTTATGTGTTTTCCATCATATATGGGGATTTTTTTATAATGAAGAGAAGCAATTTAGCTCTAGGATTAAAAATATCTTCCTGTCCTGAACGGTTTCCAATGGTTCATGTACAACTCCATGTCATCAAGAAATTGGCAGCCCCATGTAAGTTGTTAGCAGATGATACCATGAGCTAGAATATCTTGATTTAAACCCTTTTTTGATATTTTATTTCTAAAGTGATGCAGGTCAATGATTAAGAACATATTACACCTTTAAACATAAGTACATTTAAATTCTAGTGTTAATTCTCCTTTAACATTGTAATAAAGACATGAATTAAGTTGTTATAAATATCAAACTGCAATACTACATCTAAACTAAAACATGAGTAGACCTACTACAGTTCTATTGCAAAAGAAAAACGCCTTTAATGGTATGAATGGTTCAGCTCGTCTCATTAATTAAGATTTTATAATCATAAAAGAAATGAATTTGCTTGTGCTTTATATGACTTTGCACACATCAATGAAAACATCATACAGAATCCCACAGGTAGTTCAAGATGGTTGCAGATATATTGTGTGACACAATCGTTCAAGAATTGTTATGATCCAAATTGAAAGTACAGTCGGATCAAATCCAGATATTATTGAGATAGGCAATTAACATCTTACATGTATTTACCCTAGATTGATCAAGCACCTTTGTTTTTAATCTTTTACATATTATATATAGGCCTAAATTCTTCTACAATGATAGGCAACCTGTTACCATAGAAAAAAATTGGGTTTGGAACCAGGGGAAATAACCTGCTATGAAGGAAGGAACAAGGTTAGACATATCCAAACATAGGTGAGATTAATAGCTGGTAAATCAATTCCTGTCATAATAAAGTAAGGTAGACATGAGCTGCGTTCATACTATCAGTAAGTTCTCAGTGACAATTTCCCAGAACTTGCACTATGAAGACCAGTGAACAATATATATTTGTACAAGTGGAAAGAAATTTAGCTTATAAACCAGCTCTGGAAAAAAAAAGAAAAAAATAGAAGTTGTCTTTGAAGATATTTTTTCACTAAACATTCCAGAAAAAACTCATGTGAACAAAAAATGCTTTTTCGTACTTTCATACTTGTGAGGACACAAAATTTCTCACTGCAATGTCTTTGCTAATATTCATAAGAATATTTCTAGGATGAGCATTTTTCTAACTTCCCTAAAATGTTCTTGGTAGTAGTGTAGTTTGGAAACTATCAAAGATATTCCAAATGCGGAAACAGAATCTATATCCAAGTTGCAACCACACACTCAATGATCAGAATACCAAACATGCTGATTACGGACCCCACAGATGTAAGAATATTCTTAATTTTCGAGGTATCCCAAATTTTTATTTAAAACACATCGTGTAGTTAAAGGCAATGAAGAAATATGTGCATTCTATCTTCCATAAAAAAAAATCCACAAGAAGCATGATTTGTAGTGTGACTGCACCCAAACATGCCTTAGATTCATTACCGTGTACAGTATTTAGACACAGTGATTATACAGGGGATGGATAAATAAATCAAATCAAATCAAAATATACAGATGCACGGCACCTGAAAGGTGATTTGGAGTTAAATCACTCTCCTTGCTTTTTTATGTTCACCTTCACCAAGATTTGCAGTCAATGTCAACAGTTTATACTCTTCATAACTGAAAACTAAATGGATATCAACAAAGGTGATTTACTGTAAACGCTGTTGTTTTTTTTTGCGCTGAGCGACCCCAAAACACATTCGCTGGTTCTTAAATTCGCGCTGCACAATTACACGCTCGTATGTACACCCACTCCATTTATTAATTTACACACACGCAGTCCATTCAAATGCATACGGCCTGCGCAACTACACACACATATTAATGTGCTGAAGCGCGCGAGGCTAATATTAGGGTAATATTTTCGCAAGTTCTAGAATTCGCGCCCGGCGAAAATAACGCGAAATCCGCGAAAATTAATGTACCGCGAATATATTTCTGCCTTTACAGTATTATCCTTCTATGGAACCAAACCGTTTAGGATGTATAGTTGAGTGCATTACATCTCATCTGTTAGATATCATGCCATTAATTGTTTCGGTCATTATTTATCATTTATTAATTCAGCTCACTCAATCTGAAAATTTCAATCTGAAAATTTCAACCTATTATTATTGAAACAATACTTACTGTTTTACTTCAGACTTACTGATGAATTAATATACCACAGAACAGGTACACAGAATCATTCACAACAAGCCCATTATCAAACTTAACCATTATACAACTTTCTTTTCTACTTGTGAACATATATTGGAATTATTTTTGTTTGTATTTTTGTGGAAACAATCGAAAATGAAATACAGATACAAAAACAAAACAAGTTGTCAAATTTTGTCTCATCTTACAGTGTATTTTACATAAATTATGTTCATACGAGAGTTGTGTTTCAAAATTCTCAGTTAGCGAAACTATAAGTTAATGAAATAACAACTCACTAACAACGACAAGAGTTCACATGGACCCAAAACAACGGTGCTTGTTGTACAAGTCGAGGGATCATCATTTAAAGTAGAACGTTGATGATTTTAAATATTGGCTTAATACTTATTATTGCATAGATGGCATAAATTAAACAAGGTTATCCAAATTCAACGCTTGGAAACATTTGAAGTAATGATTATTATCAATTATAAAACGGTAAAATACAGCCCCCGATATAGCAGCTGAAGAGCTCCTCGAACGCTGCTGAGATATGTGACGACACACCCTGGACCAGTCCTGGCTAAGCAGACGATGTCCCATAACATCTTACACATTTTTCAGAGCCTATTTTGTCATCTCCTCTTCACTTATTTCTCTTCCTTCACTAGCGTCAGTCTTAATGTTAGTCTGTTGCCTCACTCTTAACTTCGTGTATGGTATTATTTTGATGAAAAATGCAGCGTTAAAAAAATAAAGGAATCAGTCACTTGTAAACAAAATAAGACGCCATTGTATTTTCAGCTGTTTACACCGGGGCATGTTCGGCGTTTCAAGAGGGAACGAATACCATCCTGCTATTATTCGGAGGGCTTTTCAATTTGAAAGTGGGGTTTATTTCATTGATCATTGACCCTTCTCCTATGTATTTACAATCAAACGGTTTTAGCTATCAGAATCAGTTTCACTTTCCCTTATAATGGTGTGAAATAAGGTCATGTTTAAATACACCAAACTCTTTATAATTTGATAAATAATTGCATTGCAATTACGTTCATTCATTATAGGACGTCGTCTGCTTAAGCAGGATCGATCCCGAGTGTGACGACATCAAAACATCGCTATATTTCTGGCGAATCCTCGGATATTCCAGATGATGAGAAGAGCTTTTATTTGTGTTGTTTTTATAATCACCAGATACGCAGTTGACATAAAACAGATTGCCATCTGTAAGCTTCCCAGTTTCTAGTGATACATTAATTGCCATATTTGTGATTTTCTTTGAATATCTACTTTAACATGACCAGAAAGGTCATCGTTAACAATGAGTTGGCTAAACTTAAAGTTTATTCTGTCCACACAGTCTCTAGAACTACAGGTACAAGTAAACTTAAAGTTTCAAAATTATGAGTCCATTCATACGGCTCTACAAGATAACTTAAAGTTTTGAAATTACAAACAAAGACTTAAACTAAGTTTAGCTCCCTACATGTGAGCCTGCCTATAGTGAGGTCTCAAAGTGTGGTGAGATGTTAAAAAACAAAAAATCAATACAATATGCAACTCCAACTGTAGACAATTAAGGCTTTGTCATTTGAACTTCAAAAACGGATACCATCGTTTTATTTCTTAAATAAACAAGTTGAATAAAAATATCAGAAACAATATTATCAAACTGGAGATCTTACACCAACAATTTGCAAAAAAATGTGGATGTTATCAAAAGAAATTTCTGCTCTACCGAGATGATTATCAACAACCTGTTGTAAAATAATACCCATTCACAAACTGATTCACAAATATATCTTGCACACAAGTCCACCAATCTATTTTTCAGCAAACAAAGCCCAATTTTCCAACCTTAGATCAACAAGAACTTGACAAAAGTGATGCGGACAGTCAAAAAAGAGAGGGAAATACGCTGATCGGTTCACTACCCCCGAACGAGCTTCTTCTCCCGGCTCATCGTTGTGGAAAATGGAACAGAACCTGTAAATAATTTCAATAATGATCGCTGAGTGACCTACGAATGGAATGGGTGTTGGTGCCAGATATTCCGGCAAAAAATAATCAACTTTACACTGTACATGTAGCCTGGATTGTGTTATTGGTGTGTTTCACACCAACAATCAAAAAAATTCTGGTAAAGCATGGTTGGAAACATTCTCCCCAAATCTCTGTATTGCATGAACTGTAACAACTCTAATCATGCTCTGATTGGGCAAAAAAAAAAAGAGTTATTGCAGTATCCACACATATTTGGCAATTTTAAAGGAATTGTTTGCGATTGGGTCGTGACAGGAGTGCACAATCAATAGTCATGCAAGTTCACATGGAGGGAGCTTAACTTTAAGTTTCGTTTGTAGTTGAAGACCATATGAATGGACTCACAGTTTCGAAACTTTAAATTTACTTGCAGTTCTAGAACCACAAGCGAGCTTGTAGTTAATGCAGAAACCATGCGCAGCAGAGGGATCTCTCTCTTAGATATGGACCCTGTGGACAGCATAAACTGTAAGTTTAAAGACCTCAGCCTGACCGAATTTTGAAATATACCCTTTATTCATCCACTGGGAGCTATATATTTTCTGAACAAATTGAAACCAACTTCATGAGATTCCGTTTCCTGTGGAATGAGTAACAGCGTCCCGAATGTTGAGCCCCGGTGGTTTTTCTGACGAGGGCCCCGTCTCTGAGGAACGCTACTTTGCGGGGGGGGGGGTGAAAATTTGATGACGACATATCGTGTAGACGCACTCAGAGCTGTATACATGACATGTCGTCACACGTCTAGCGACCCCCTGCAGTTTCCTCTGTTGTTACGCCATAGGGAGGGGGCGGACCAAAAAAAATTCTTATTTTTTATGGATAAACGGAGACGAAAATTTATGAATACCCAGGGTAATTATATTCTTTGTTTACTAAGCTTTACGTCAATATATGGTTGTTTTGGGTCAGGCTGAGCCTTTAAAAGCAAAATCGTTGTTAACGATGACTTCTCTGTTCATGTTAAACTGCGATCGCTCAACTTATAATCTCAGAACAACCAGCGTCATTGTTTCGGGCTCTTATGTACCCTCCTCATTGCTGAGTCGTTGTTTTGTTAACTTAAAGTTTTGCTAACATAAAGTTTTGAAACCGCAAGTCCATGAACTGGCTAATATGTTCTGTATCACATGCAGACAGCATAACTTTTAGAGTTTCACAAGAGAAGAGCTCATAAGCAGCAAAAGAAGAAGTGAGTGCTCTGGAGAACTAAAATAGAGCTCTGTTATTAAATATTGAAAGTAAAATTTTAAACAGAGGACTAAAAAAGCATGTACACATGTACCAAAATAATGTGTTCTTGACATTGGATATCAGGGCAATCTAGGCACATCTTGTATTCATGTCAAATATGAGAGGATATTGCACGAAACACTGAATTCCCCATAGGCTACCGTACTAAACTTGCCGTGCAATATTATGTCATATTTTGTCTGGTCTGTTTGGTGCATGCAAGTAATGCAACGCATACACACATACACACATGACGTCATAAAGAGGTTAAGTCAAACTTGTGTGATCACAATGAAGTATGATGAGGGGCTCTATTAACCGAATGTGGTTGGTCAAATGATTTTTATTAAGTTTTAAATCATTTCCTATTGGGTATAGATAATAATTATATTAGATGGCCTTATTTCATGGAATACCAGAAAATATTACACTCGTTAGGGCCAATATTGCACTCATCTTCGATTCGTGCAACATTGGCCCTAACTCGTGGAAAATTCTCTAGTATCCCATTCAGAGCCATCCAATGCAATATAACTAAGTAGAAAACACAAATAAGAAAATATGAGTTTTCAGACAGCTTGCCAAACCATTTCCCCTCATCCATCATCTAGTGGCTTACTGTATTTGTCTGCCTGGCACCATAGATCATTCTCCATATCTCTGAACCTATTCAACACTAGAAGAGAACAAGAGATTTTTCAGTCTGATTCACAAATGTGATGTCTGATGGTCTGAATCACATTCCACCCTGATGACATCATCAAAACAAGAGGCTTTATGGGTGTCCCCCAGAGGACCCTAGACAGGTTGTCATGGCAATCATGATGGCTATCATGAATGGAGGTTTAGTGGTTGCAATAAGTCTACATATCAATGGTTTACATGTATATGTCTGATCCTCAAAGAAAGTAATACAGAATCCGTATTACAATAAAAGAATTTATTACAAACATATGGAAGTGACTGTCTCGCCCACTCCTTAAAACCTATCTCTGCTAAAATTTTTACTCGATTTACATATCAGTAGTCAGTCTGGTACCACAAGACAGACCACACAAAACCTGGGCTGACTTCATACCTTTTAAATGTCAATGTTGTGAATGCAAAAGACATAAATAAGACTCAAAACAAATAATGATTTACAGTCACTATGCAAAATAGAACCACTTGCAATATTCAAGAAATTATACACAAGAGTTTCTGATTTCATGCAATTCCTTTCAATATATCAGCAGATTCCTTGGACAAAGTTCAAAAAACACCTAGTAGAAATTCTCCATTCATTCATTCATAATATCGCCTTCAATGTCACACAGACAGCCTGGCTATATTAGGCAATTGGGTCACATTATTCATGTTCTGCCCCAGTTTACTTAAATCCCCCTAAACCTTTCACCTGTCATTCATACATTCCACCTGCCATTGAAACTCTTCCTCAGAAATCAAGGAGATGCAGCTTGAACGCCTTGAAGTAAATTTACCAAAACATCAAATTTTCAATAAAAATGAAAGGGGATGTCATACCAAAATGTGAAGTGTCATTTAACCATCCTTATTTCGGAGCTTCCTTATTTCAAAATCTTTACCAAATTACTTGTCAAATACTTCTGGATTGTCCAGTAACCACATCATTAGCAAAATTTTTATAACTATTCATATTAATATTCTAAAAAGAATATTAACCAGTTGACTACTGAATTCTCTCATACCCACAGGCTTAATACGGGGACCACTCGCTTCCCGTCGGCAATGGGTTAAAGCCACATGACCCTGTTACCAGTAGAGGTCAAACAGTTTATATGATTCCTTTCTTCTTTAAAAGAAAACTTTACTACTTCTAACTGCTGAAAATTACAGACTTTGGCAAGGACTTATGCCCTTTCTAGTGAAAAAGTAATCAAATCCGATGAATACAACAAAACCTTGATCAAGCTGAGAAAAATGTACCTTACATCGGGGGGGGGGGGGGTGTTTCATTAAGTGTCTTGCCTGTGATTTTTACTGACAAATTTGCTCTCAGCCAATAAGATACAAGGATTTCAGTAGCTTATAACAGTTATTGCAACTTGTCATTGATAACAAATTTTATGATTCACTGTGAACAAATAGAAATCTTTTCAAGTCAACTTATGAGGTAAAAGTCCTACAACATCTTGGAACAATGCGGCTCACAAAACATTTGTGAAAGAGGGAAAGCTTTTGATCAATTGCATAAGTCATTGGTGAAACAGGCTTTTTTGGTTTCTGAACAAGACTTATTATGCATCTTTCAGACAGATTACCCTTTGACAGGTCAAACTTTATGAATCTCGTAGGAGCAAAAAGGACTCATTCATGCTATGGGCACTTTTGGCAAGACCCCATTCTCATGACTACAAGAAATGGCACTATCTAGCAAGCAATGCATAGTGCTATACATACACATGTACATGAATGAATGAATGAATGAATGAGTTTATTACCAAAAAACAAACAAGTTAAAATACACATGAGAGAGTTGTTTTACATTTGTTTGGTAAAAGAACTCTACGGAAATAGCAAATTCTGCTAGTGAGATGTACAGCCTCTGTTCAACTATGTACATTATAAACAAATATTTAGCATGATATATAACATGAAATCAATAAAACTAAAATATATATCGTATGCAATGTGAATGATTTTTACCTTACGGTTAGGTGCTTTGGAATAAAACTAGTACATGTCAATGAATTGATTACACTGCATAATACAAGCACCAAGTGGAATACAAACTATAAACAAAGTATTAAAATGGAATACATATAATTATATATCAATATTCTTGTATGAAGATATTTTTAAGCTCCATGCGAAAAGACTGGACAGTTTTAAGCTGTCTTACATTATCTGGAAGACTATTCCAGATTTGCGATCCCAAGTATGAAATTGAGGTTTTACCGTGCTCTGTTTTCACCCTCGGTAAAATTAAAATTTTTGACTCTTTTTGTCTTGTACTATAACAATTGTACATCTGAGGTGAGAACAGTCCACATATCATATTGCTTCAACCAAGGGAGGGCCAGGATGATCCAAATCTGCAAACTTCTGGAGCATCTATTGACTTGTACAATTTCTTTATATTAATGAAAAACTTTAGCAACCAGGAAGTGGTTTGTTCTCACCTCACACATACAAAATCAAGCAGGGGCTTCGAATCATGCTTGAAAATTGAAATGTGTGAAGCAATACTTTAAATGTCATAGCAGCACCGTGGCTAGCACTCCAATAGCATGACCCACAGTCCACATTTATTATTAGAACAGGGTCCAAGAAGGAGCACAAAGTTTCAAAGTTTGATGGGGGGTGCATGAGTCAGCCAGAAGATGGATGATGTTACCAATTGCTATGGCTTCCCCCTGCGAGTGGAAATAAATGATCTCAAGGATTTTAACAATTGGAAACCAACAAGACCGAAAACATTTGAGATTGGGTTACTACCACAAGGAAATACATCATGTTCACACTAACATGAGTGTGATAGGATATTTTGAAAGAAAGCCTCAGGTAAGAGGCCAAAATACTACCATCATTTCTCACCAGTACTTCTACCGTTGTGATAATAAACTGAATACAAAGTAAAAGATTAATAGAATGAATGAACTAAAGTGCCCATAGCATGGCTTGAGGTGTCATCAGTGAATCATTTAATGACTTGACTGGAAACGCAAAGGTCATAGGTCCAGCATGGCACGTATGTCCTTGTGCAAAGCATTTTATCTAAGTTGCTTCTTTCAACCCAGGTGTTGAATGGGTACCTGGTAAGATGTGAACGCTGTTGCACTTTGATACTGCATAAGGAATCCAGTGGAATGGCAACTGGCTAGCATGCTCCCTAGTGGAGTGAAGATGTGCGTAATGAGTGCAGAATCAAAGCAGAATCCGATAATCAGGCTAATGACACACAGTAAAGCGCTTTGGTCAGTGCCTTCTATCATTGATGGAAAGTAAAAATGCTGTTTTGTACAGGTGTGAACGAGGAGAAGGTCTGGGTCTGCCAGCAAAGCTGGAATTTAACGAGACCTACCAGGAATCCAGACTAGGCACCGGTATGGGGTAAATAGGAAAGGGGTACCTGGGTTCGTAGACCGGGTCTAGAGTCCAGGAACCACCTACGCTCAGGACGGACTCCCTACTATTGCTCTTTTAATTCAGGGAGCTGCAAAGGTCTATATGTTGCAGTACGAATGTCAGATCATAAATGTCATGGTCGGGCTAGCTAAAACGAGGGTCTGTGATAACAAACTTCTCTCATCGATTCAAATATCTAAGCTCTTTCAAAATGATTTTGCTGGTGAAATGTAGAAGAGACTGATGCAATGCACTAGTTGAAAAAGATTGAGACTGGTGAAAATTTTATGTTTATTTTCCAGTTAAAATTTGCCTTTGGAAAAAGCAAGATTTTAGCAGATAGAAATATAAATGAAAACAGTGTCAAAGGAACAGAACACAACAAAAAAGGAAACAAATGAGACTGCATCAAATAAAAGGAATGAAAGAAAAGAAATAGCAAAATACAAAATTTAGAGGAAAACAAAGACAAAAAAATGAAAGAAAAAAGGCATAGGCATAGAAGGTCAAGACGACAATGAAGTAGGCATACACATATACACATAGGAGTACAGACTTGGGGCAGACAACCAGATTAAAATGATTAGCTTTAAAAACAAAGGAAGACAAGAATCAATAACCAAATATATCAATGATCGAAGAATAAATACCACTACCTACATGTACCTACAATCAACCCCCGTTCAGATTTTTAAAAAGGGGGTTTTTTCTCACCGACAACTCTGCAGTCTATAGCTTTACAATGAGTAATCAATTTGTTTTCCATGTGTAAACATACAACATGTAGTGTGCCAAAATGTCACAAAGCAAAATGTGGTTTGGGCAATTCTTTTGAATGAGCACTTCGTAATACACGTAGGATAAAAGTTGCTTCTTTGTGTAAATGTCACATGGTATGAGAATTTAACAACACTGCACTTCCTTCCCAAAAAAGCTTCCCTGTATGACATTTCTTCAACAATATTTGGTCTGTTCAGATCCAGAAGGGCATTAACTCTGTGTGAAAGTGTATGAGTTAACGCCCTTCTGGCTCCAAACAGATGCTTTATTTTAATACAATTTTTCCTCTCATCTGAAAGGCCTTAAAATCTACCACACTGCAGTTAAATGATTCTGCTTCTTGATCTCAATCTGTTTCAGGGTCAATATCAGTGGGAGCCTATTTTACGTCCAAATCATTTAAATTTTGAAATGCACCCTAGATATTACACACACATGAGAAGGTCAAAGTTTTCTACTGTAGAATGTTTAAAGTGCACGTTTGTAACATTATCATCATCTCCATGACAGGGTGGTCCATTAAGTTCCTTATTTGACTTTTGTCCTGTTTTTACCTTTCTCTTTTTTAATCTATTCTCTTCTCTTTTATCATCTAATCTTTACTGCAATTTTTTTTCAACAATTCCAGTTCTATCAAGTTCCTTTCCAACATTTTTCTTTTTTTCATGTTTTCCTTCACTACTATCATCTACTCTTTACTAAATTTCCATCCTTTTTTTCACACAACTTTAGCTCTGTCAATTTCCTTTCAGCATTTTTCCTTTGCTTATCTTTCTCCTTTTTTTTCCATCTTGTCCCTTCTCTTTTATCATCCCTCCTTTACTAATATTCCATCTACTTTTCAACAACCAGAGATGAGCTAATCCTGTTATTTTTCAAACTTTATTCTTCCTCATTTTGTCAAGATGAAACACAGGCCCAATAAACTCGGTGTAAGAATAGCAAAACATAAATAAAACAGCACAAAATTATTATTTAATCATTCATTGTACTGTTACAATATGTACATGGTATAAATATTCAGGAACCAACTCTCTGGAGTACTCTTGTATTTTTCCCATACTACTCAAAAAGCTCTCATTGAAATGTCTTGACAGCTTTAAAAAGGAGAATACAAAACACTGCGCGAGTCAGGAATGATTGAAATAAGTCATGGCTTGAATATCAACCTGTTTCATCATGCCACTCCAGAGCTGGGACATTCACATCTATTCTTCATTCCTATCAATAGCATAATACAATCTCTTGATGAGTGATTGGTAGCATATGAAATGAAACAAGATATTCCAGACATCAAAATTCTTTTTTATAGTCACTTTTTTTTCATAGAAGTTATCAACTCTATTTATGGCTTACATTGAAAGAAAAAGAAAGGAATTCCCTATGTATGACTCATAAAACTTTTATGACTCAGACATGAGAGCTTCAAGCTTGAGCTTTTGGAAGTCATACAAATCAACCTGCCAGAAACAATTTACATAAAGGTCTAAAATTACCACTACAACCTTCAAAGCATTTAAAACTTTCCAAACTTCTTTATTTTTAGAAGCACAAGTTTTTATACAAACCCCCTACCAAGGAGAGAACTTTAATACAATACTTCACTGAACCATGACATAAAGCCTTCAGTTCAACTGATTGTTTTTTTACTTAACTGTATTATGGAAAATGATCATACAGTGTTTTTGGTCTAGTATCACTCATTTGCACAAAATAATTGCAATAGCAATGAAATATTGAACAACCCAATATCAGGATAAAATAAATCATTGCATGATCAGCCCTTGTTTTTCTTTTGTGTTATTGCGTTCCCACCTACAACAAACATGTACATGTAGACATTCAAGTGATTCATCATATGATTTTTTTTTCTTTTATTTAGAAAGTTGTTACTATATTTTCCATCAAGACGTCCCTGGAAAGTCCCAAGATATCACTTTTCTCCAGACATCATCAAATTTGATTAGGATTTTCCAGACATTACAAAGATTGAATATTTACAGTCTGACTCATATGTCTCACCTGTCCTGGGATATACCCACAATGAACTGCCTGTTCAATAACTTCCTTCAGTTTAGTCGGTTTACATGGAAGCCTGAACAACATGTGGTTACTGATTTCAAACTAAACATTAGCCATTTCACCAATGTCAAAGGCTAGGGTAGTGGTAAACCACTGTGGTTGTCAAGGTCATGGATTTGGGAAAATTTATGGTATCTTATTTTCCCTCTTATATCTTACGAGGTCTAGACAGGTTAGAAACATGCGAAATAAACTCATGGTTGCAAAGGAGACAGGTGATTCTACTTCATAATCAGAAGCTTACTTCTCTCTAATAAACAACTAGCTTTCTAAAAAAAATACAGTGCAAAAATCTTTTGATTTTTTTTTTTCAAACATCAAATTGAGGTTTTGTCCTGAAATCAGAATGTTTTGCAAACTGCCATCACTAATGCTAATGTATTAATAGACAAAAAACAAGCCAGGTATATACCAGGGTAGGTCAGCAGAAGCACCCTGAAATAGAAATTGTCATTGTAATGCTCTGAATCTAAAGAATCTTCTCATGCACATGTGAAACATATTTTCTTACATTCTTATTCATGCTTAACAACTGCATGTATATATTTAAACATTTCTGTTCGAAGACTTTTGGCAACACCATGCCAGTAGCCTTTAGGAAATAGGACGTGCAATTATTACACTCACTCATAGAGATCTTCAGGGAACACCCTATATTCAAATACTTTCAAATGTCAGCAAAAGCTGTTACAAAAGCTCTGAACCAGAGGAATATACATCTGAAACATATTATATTACATTCATGCTTTCACCTTTCAAACTTCACATACATTTAGACATTCCTGGTTAAAGAACTTTTGGTAACATCATGCCGTTGCCTTTGTGAAATAGGTCGTTCAATTATACTACCCACTCATCATGGAAATCTGCAGGGAACAGTTTCAATTCAAATACTGTCAAATGTCAGCACAAGGATTTCTGCCAATTAAAGCGTTGACGACTGAGCCAAATTATGTTGAAATTCTATTCAACTGGAAATGCAATGAACAAAATGGAAACTTTTAATGAGAACAAATGGTTATAATATCAATCGAATGCAATGAAATTACTCTGACGACATGTGAGTACAGCAGGTGATATAAATTGAGAATGTCTTCATTGGAGACATGCATGCTTCATAGGACATTCTCTTCAATTTTTCAATTGCTTCACATCTGAGTTGCACTCGATAACTCAACGAGGCAGCTCAATTGCTCCCTAATTCAGAGGTAGCCAGGTGAACCCTCCCAAAGTCCAAGGCAGTTGAATTCATCTGAACAACAGGGGAAACCTTTTAATCCAATTGTGCCAAATTTGGTAACCGTATTAAGCAGTCATTGGTTCTGCAACCCACACGAATGACGGCCGGATATTTCAGAAAGCATTGGAGGGCATTGACAAGGGACCTATTCACATTGGTAGATCATGTCGCCTGCAACAGATGAAAATTTCCAACATCTTCTGGGAAATATTTGAATGTTTTGAGAGTCGGCTCATGAATGAATTCTAAACGTACCAGAGATGCATACTTTACGACTAGGGATGGATGATAAATTGTTCCATCTATACCAGAGGCTCCTTTTGACTTTATAAGTAGGAAATAAAAATTCCTATGGATAAAGCTTTTGCATGAATCTTTTATAATCATTTAAAATGGGATAATGACAAGTTTTTGGCAAAGAAAATTTTCCTTAGTACATGTATCTTCCAGGAAAATCTCTTTGATGGAAATGGCTCCCTACAAAATAGGGTTCACTGAAAATGCTTCAGAAGTTGACAATATTTAAGATTACTAAAGGTGGCATGTGTTTAGGACACTTATAACAGTATTGACTTCTTGACTTGCAGTTCCAGTACAGTTTTTGTCACAAAGATGACTTTCAAGCACTATTGAACAGTGCGAACTCTGCTCAAATTGGCTCTCCTTCGGCTCATTTACGTTGGCCAACCTTTATCCATTCAGTCACATTGCTAGGATTCCTGGCTAGGACAGAGGCGGTTTGTTTCGATGGATGATGAACTCCTGACCGACATTGGGCTGGGATTACAAGGTTCAATCAGTTTGATTTCACTGATCCATGTTCTGGTAGGAGAAAACAGCATTCACACCAAAATTCTTAGATCCAGAAAATCATAAGCCAGTGACTCTCATTTTAGTTTTAAAGTTAACGAAATATCATGAAAATACAACTGAAGGAGGATGAGAAGGAGGAGGATAGGGAGGAAAATCAGGAACAGGAAAAGGGGAAGGAGAAGGAGCTAGAAGAAAAAGGAGAAGGAGCTAGAGGAAAAAGAAGAAGAGGATTAGAGGAAGAAGAAGAGGATTAGAGGAAGAAGAGGAGGCGCGCAGGAGAGGGAGAATGAGAAGGGGAAGGAGAAGAAGAAGACAAAAGAGATCGATGAAGAAGACAAAGGAGATCGAAGAAGAATCCATGGATGTTCACTTTTCCAAATGTGCAATCAGACCATCACTTGTAAATTAACTCTTCTTTTCGCTTTTTAGGAATTAACATGAGCAAGTGCCAGTTGCCAGTTGCCATCCAAGCAAATTTGTGAACATGTACATGTAACTGTCATGTGTGAACACTTCCAAGGAAGGGAAGGAAGAGAAAGAGGAAGAGTGTTCCAGGGGTCTGGAAGCCATTGATTGTTCAGAGAGGCTATCAAGATCTTTTGACACTGTGTCCAGGGTATAGCAATAAACATTAGGGATTCTTTACAGACACCGCTGGATAGGAAATGAGCGACCTGTCTCATTGTCTGGCTGGCTGAACTAAGAAATGAAAGACTCCTTTGTATACAGAACAGGTACAACAAGTATGATACAGTTTCCACTGAATGTCAAAGCATCATTACTACAGTGTAATTTCATCTCAACCCTTTCCAAAGAAGATATCTCATGCCCAATTTGATCAAGAAATTTTTAAACAATCATAACTCCAAAAATTTTATTGAAAGTTAAGCTTTTATCGTAATTGGTAAATATAATGGCAAAAAGGAGATTAAACTGTCATTAAAATATCATATTACAAAGTTGAAAACAATTAGATTATTACTGTAAAAGTGGAAATATTCGCGTGATTAATTTTTCGCGCTCGGCCGAGTAAAGTGAATTTCGTCGATGCGCTAGGCTCATGGGCAAAAGAATACATAAACAAAAATATTCGCGTGTTTTTATTTTCGCGCACATTTCATGCTGCGCGAAATGCGCGAAAATTTCCACACCGCGAAATATTCCACATTTACAGTATTCAGTGTGTTGAAAGAGACATTGGCTTCAGATTTCGTTTGTTCCTGTTTGTAAGTGCATTTACAAGATCCATGCCGGAAAAATGCAGTGATAACGAACAAATTTTCAATCAATAGAAATATTTGTCTGCTGACAAAGACAGAAGAGCTATAGACAATATCGTTTTGTTCAATGAGTAAAAAGTGAGTAAAACTTGTCAGGTTTCTAAATCTACTGGAAGCAGACTCTGCAAATGTACCATTAGCTCAGTCTCCTTTAATACACTATCAAATCTATCACAAAACAGCACGTTAACATTAAGGCATTAAGTAAATAAAGGTGTATTAAAAGAACAATTTAGGAAACAATAAAAGATATCCTTATCTTATGTTTCAATGGGGTCAGATAAATATTATGTCTGTTACTAGCAATGACGGGGGGAACCCACATTCCCAGGCATATATTTGACCTTTTCAACTGTACACATATCAAAGAGGAGATTAAGTTCTGGTAAGATTGAGTCAATTTCCTATCCTTTTGATAATTCCAAATCCTCACGGTATATTTTTTTATTTTCTGAGTACTGTAAACAACTTTTCCTAATTGATTCAAGACAATTTTTTCACAATGCACACTGTAAAAGCAACTTTTGTCCTTGAAGCTGATTTTTAAATCACATAAAAAATTCATGTTTTGAAGTCGATACGGTGTAAGGGCTCACATCATATATACATGTACATGTAGACGCAGAAATGTTTTTTGCACTTGCTCTGACAAGATACATACAGAAAATAGCAGTTATTATTTTATTTATGTAAATTAAATATACTAACCTACTTTCTGTAACTCAAATAAAGGCTACTATTAAGTTAACATCAACTCTAACCAATTCAATACTGGCTAGAATATTATGATAAAGAAAAGCCTGAAAACTCTGAGTGAGCATACATGCTTTCATATTCTCAACTGAGATTAAGGTGACCAATACACAAAGTCCTGTTCAAGTCAATAAAAGCAGTGTAAATATTAGTACATTTTTTTTACTATTTACATGGCCGACTTATAGAAGAAAGTCACCTGCCTTGTTTGCCTAAGCACTGTATGAATACAAGTAACGACTTTGTGATATTTGCTGTCACAACCAAATGCTTGAATCACAGATACAGTACACTACATGTACACTGTAAATAATTCTAACTTGGATACAATGTCTAGTGACATCAATTTATAAGAAGTTGTTATTCACTGATCTCTATACTATTTTCCATTTCTCACCTACTGTAAATCCAGAAACATTAATAAATGTTGTGAGTGGTCTAGGTTTGCAAGATTTTCATGCCATGATTTAATTGAATAACAAAAATAATTTTTCATATTTTGTGACAGTTCTTGCTGTGAAAATGACAATTAATTGCAGTTCATGCAGGGAAATATAGTTACATTTCCCTGGTTCATGTAACATTTTGTTTTTTGTTTTGTTTTACCAGGGAAATGTAACCAAGATTTCCCTGGTTTTACAATAGTACAGTCAATTAATAATCAAAAACCATGTGTGCTTACAACTCTAGAAGTCTATAACTTGCAATTAGATCTCAACAATTCATGAAACATGGTTTTTATGTTGACAGAGGGGTGCTCAGGGGAGCGTTTCATCAAGCATTTTGTCAGTGATTTTTACCGACAAATTTGCTCTCAGCCAATCAAATGCAAGAATATCAGTAGCTTATAACTAATTTTTACTGACAAAACACTTGATGAAACGCTCCCCAGGTCATTGTTTGCATATTTTCGTTCAGGATTTACAGGCTTGGTGTAAGACAAATAGAAGACCATCTTCTAAAGCTCACTTTGTCTTCACTCTGTTATCCAAGAAAATATGACCCAGGCTCATTCACACCAGGACTTTTATACACTCTTAGATTTACACACCAAAATATAAAAATTAGAGAGGAGTTTAATATTTGACTTAAATATAACAAGATGCAAGGGTGTAACATGGGGTGTGTAAAAAATAAAACTCTGTCATTTGTAACAATGTTAAAATCCCGAAACCGGAAGAAATGAAAGATGCTTTTGATAACAATTTACAAATTCCTTACCCTTTAAATCACTGAAAACAACTATAGATAATTGACAATTTCCTGAATAAATTACTATTTAATTGGTATGTCATGGAATATTAGTAAACAAATAAATCACTGTTACAGATTCAATACTAGCGCACTAAGCCTGACATTAAGTTCTTGTAACTACTAATGAAACCATTCTTTTATGGAATAAGAAGATTCATTCTGTGATCGACTATTCATAATCAAATTCTTTAAGTAAAAGAAAATATACAACTCTGGGAGTTTTTAGACTATAAACCTCACAAGAATACACACATTGGTGACTTAACATCTTCAGAAGATAACAGAACCAAGTCTGAATGGCACCCTAAAGCTGATAAGTAAAGTTGTCATTGACAGCTGGAGGCTAGGAATTCACACATGGGTCATGGTGAGTGAATGCACTATCAGCTACGTCCACTTCCATGGCCAACTGCAGGTTTTGGTGAAATAAACAGCACAGTCTCTAATTGCGACTATGGAATGGTGCATACAGTGGTGTACATACTATCTATAGGCCTATACGGTGTAAATATTAAACTAGAAATATCACTGAAGATGATGATTAATACCCCCGCCCCGTGACAACAGCCTTTCTTGACTTTTGGTCGAAAACTGAGGAAGTAGTTCGATCCGCAAGATTTTTCCCTGATTTACTGCCATAGATATGCCGTTTCCATGGCAACGCAGCTTCCGACACATCAAAAATATATGTTGTACACATCTTCCCAGTAAGACCAATGTGTGTACCAAATTTCATGACTTTCGGTCAAAAACTGAACAAGTAGTTCGATCCGCAAGGTGTTTCCTTGATTTTCTGCCATAAATATGCCGTTACCATGGCAACGCAGATTCCGACTCATCCGAAAAATATGTCTTGCACATCTTCCCACCAAGACCAATGTGTGTACCAAATTTCATGACTTTCGGTCAAAAACTGAGGAAGTAGTTCGATCCGCAATGTGTTTCCTTGATTTTCTGTCATAAATATGCCGTTACCATGGCAACGCAGATTCCGACTCATCCAAAAAATATGTCTTGCACATCTTCCCACCAAGACCAATGTGTGTACCAAATTTCATGACTTTCGGTCAAAAACTGAGGAAGTAGTTCGATCCGCAATGTGTTTCCTTGATTTTCTGTCATAAATATGCCGTTACCATGGCAACGCAGATTCCGACTCATCCAAAAAATATGTCTTGCACATCTTCCCACCAAGACCAATGTGTGTACCAAATTTCATGACTTTCGGTCAAAAACTGAGGAAGTAGTTCGATCCGCAAGATTTGCAACGGACCGACCGCCCGACTGATTCCTATATACCCCCTTCAAACTTTGTTTGGCGGGGGTATAAACATGAATGATGCATACCAACAATTACATTACTATCTGCCTACTCTGCTCAATGGATTAGGCTACGCTAAAATAATAACTATATGTTGTTCCAAGGATGTACATGTACATAAATTTTTAGTCGCCACAGCAAACTTCCTTGAAATCCTTGAGGAAAAAAATGTCTTCTGGGTAAACACAACTCACTCTTTTATTCTATAGTTTACATTTACCCAAGTCCTCTAACTTGAAATCCTAGAACTCCTGAAAATGTTGACATAAAACTATATTCATGATGTTGTACATGTAGAATAAAAGACCTTTTACAGTTTCTACATTCTGGAAACTTTCAATGTGGGGCACTACAGGCAAGGCGAGAAATCTTGACTGCAGGATTCACAAGATTTACTCTTTCATTCCTTAGTTTACCTTTGCTTAAGGATTTAGCAGTCTGGAACTCCTAATAATGTTGACATGAATTACATTCTTGATTTTTAAGGAGAAAAGATCTACTAGAATTACGACTTATGGTCCATTTGGATTATCACATTCAGGAAACTTTCAATGCACAATGAAGGACCCAAGGGATTCACTCTTTCATTCCATACATGTATGTTTAGGAATTACCAGCTTGGAACTCTGAACAATATTGACATATGTTACATTCTTGTTCTTTTAGAAGAAAAGAACAACTAGAATTACAACTTTTGGTCCATTTGGAATCATATTCAGGAAACTTTCAATGTAGGGCAATACAAGCAGTAATCTTGGTTGAAGTACTCAAGGGATCTACAGGTCACCTCTGTATAGGAATTTTCAGTCTGGAACCCAAAATTAAGTTAACATAAAAACTTTTTTAGATATTTCTTTTTACAAAGGAGCTATTAGAATTATAACTTTTGGTCCCTTTGGGATATAACCTTAACTTTTAATGAGCACACTTTGATGAAACTCTTGTATAGGATATACAGCACTAAAGTCCTTGTGAACCCTTGTTGTTATTAGTGAGTCATTGTTTCGTGAACTTAAAGTTTCAAAATCATGGGTAATGAACGTAGCCATTTTATTAAATACATGTTCACATGAAATACATTCATGTTTCTGAAGAAAGCAAGACCTCTGCTCCTAGGTGCTTACATAGAAGCCATTCATCCATACAGGTTTTTGTTGGAACTAAACACCAGGATAAATATCCTTTCTTAAGAACATTTAAATCCCTTTGGGATAAGCTTAATCTTCTTTGCTTACCTGTCTGCCTTAAAAGCCTATTATACACCTCCCCTTACAAATTTTCTTAAGCTTTTTTTTCCCCTCTTGTCTTCTCCCTCTCTCACACACACACACACACCCCACACACACACACCTTCTCTCTGTTAGTCTCTTTTTTACTCTCTCTCTCTCTTCTCTTTATTTCTTTTCTCTCTTTCTGTTTTTTAAAAATTGTGTCACCTAAGAAAGAAAATTATATTCCTTTAAATCAATCTGCATTGCTGTGTAGAGTTGTATGGTCAAACCACGGTGTATTTATAAACCAAATCTGTCAAAAGGTTCTCCTCAAGAATATTCACACCAAAAAATACAGTAAAAGAAGGACACACTACACATTATCTTAGAATAAATTAATATCAAGGATCTGGAGTTGACAAATATTCTTCTATTCCCCTTGAGAAAACAATGGACTTCAAGAAGTGCTTTCTAGAATCAAGATTAATTAGAGTCAGGACTCCCCACAAAGCAAGGTTATAACCACGATGTATTAAAGGCATGAAATACAAAGGACCTACTGTCCTACATACAGTACCTTAATACCACCCAGAGGTGGACCAGAGCAGAGTTATGATCCAGTAAAAGATGTTGATATAGACGTATTATCCAAACAAGCATAACTGTATATGAGATTTCCCACTTGGGTTATAGAAATCTGTGAGCCCATACCTGCAAGTTATCATCCAACATTCATATGATATGATGCAGAAATTGTAGACAATGACCAGAATTGTTCAGAATGACATACAGGTAGAAGACTGGGACCTATCCTGAGAGCAAGAAGGGCATTCATGACATTTGCTGAAAGCCAGAAAGGCATGAACTCATATCCTCTGCTGAAAGCCAGGCAGAAGGTTGTCAAATACTGTATGTCATGTATTTTCACGGACATAATTTTTCGCAAATTGAACTAACCACGCTATTTCGCGAGTGGTTAAATTAATGATCGAGAAATTCTGAAATCTACAAACAGCAATGATGATGCACTTTCGCTAAGTGAAGTGGTGAATTTAGTAAGCTTCTATCACAGTTCGCATGCATACAGTCACGCCACACTACTATAGCAGCACTGAGATCCATCGGATACAGATCCAGTACTAGAAGTACAGGTGGCCAGCTGTGTACGGATGCCCAGTCCAGACACACATCTACTGTGTGTGAAGTTTGGCAATATTTTAGCGTGTTGTTAAATTCGTGAAATTCATGAAAATGAAAAATGTATGGCGTATACAGTATTATAAAAAATTCTAATTCTACTGGTTCTCAGTAGATGATATCATTTGACATAGTCTTTATTCTGGCACTGCAGATACATTGTTTATACTCATTACCAAGTGAAACAGTCTTCTTTTTAAATACCGTAATGTCTGGCAAACAAACATACAAAAATGAAATATAGCTAAAACAAAGAGATAAGAAAGCTTTCAAACATTTTCATTTTCCTATCTATATGCTAAATGGGCAAAAATAGCATTTCATTTAGACCTCATAATAATTTTTAGATTTTATTTGTTACAACTAATTTGGACCTTCAATCATTACATACAAAAGAAATATCCTCCCTTAAACTTAAATTTGTGAATTTCAGATTAATGATAGTATCTTACATTCACCTTTTCACAATTGCATTGGAATAAGTAGCCTATAATAGTAACAGTTGATTTCTTCAAGACATCTACTGTGTTTTAGCTTCTGAGATTGTAAGCGGAATCCCAGATGATTCTTGGGCGTTACTAAAGTTCAACCATCTTCTCCCCTCAGATTCACACTGATTTCCCCATGGTGCTGCTGCACGCACTCCATGCCACATGACCCGCAGTGACCCCACAATGGTTAGCCAATTATTTGAATTAATAGAAACTCATGAGGTTTTATAACAGTCTGGTGCATTTCTTAGCTTTTCCCTCAAAGAGCTTAGGGTGACAGCAGATCACATTTCACCCCTTTGTGTGTACACCCCTCCAATCCTTGTACACTGGTATAATCCTTGGAGTCAGTACAGGTTAGGGGTATCATGTTACCCCTCCACACCCAACACCCCACTCCCTGTTACTTTGACACCCTATCATGCAACGAAACAGTGTTCAATGACCTCTTAGCTAATACATGATATTTCTATTATCCTGAACAACTCCAGTCTGAGTGTGAAATTCTTGTCTTTTTCACATTCATGAGCATCACAGATAGATGCATGTGCACCACAGTATTAAAGATGCAAATAAAAATGGGCTGCATGCATTTTTTAAAACAAAATTCCATGGTCCTGATCTATAAAGAGAAAGTTGAATTTTGCAGGAAACCAAATGTCCTGTATTTGGCCCACTTTTTGGAAGCGAACCGTGCCGTAACCTACCGTGCCGACCCGTGCCGCGCCAAAGCGTACTGTGCCAGGGTGATAGAAAGCGAATGTTCAGGCGCTTATTGGGAAGCATACCTTGGAGGTACGTATTCAGTACGCTTCCCGCTCGAATCTGGGGGGACAATATGTTGCGTAGCAACCGGGGTCAAAGGTGAGGAATTTTGTGCACTATTCAACACAACTATCGCGCCCTGGACTCAGCTGATATCACCACGCTCAATCAAGCTCTCGATCACTGCACTACACTGTATTGCTAATAAACTCATTCACATTCTACATTGTATGATTTAACGGCATTCTCGCATGCAGTTGAATAATATTCTGTGTAGTTAGACCATATTAAACCAGAGATGGATCGATTACCACTTCCGGAACGGTACGGTTTGTGTTCAGGTGCTCGTCGAGGCACGGTACGGTTTGCTTTGGCATGCTCTGGACCACCTTGAGAGGTGGTACGCCGTGGCACGCTTCTGGAGCGGAGCAGCACGGTATGGGTACGGTTCGCTTTAGGAGTATTCAGGCGCCTCCTCTGACACGGTACGGTACGGTACGGTTTGGCACAGGTACGGTACGATTTAGATTTTTAAAAGTGGCTGAACAGGGCCTTTGGTTATTTTTCAATGAGTGAAAATATATTTTATCTCTATTTTCCCCCTATTTTCTTTCTATTTTCTTGAAAACATGGCTATTTTTTTACTATTTGTCCTGATAAAATAGGGGGAAAATAGAATATTTTTACTCTATTTTTTCTTGAAAGCTATTTTCCCCCTATTTCCAACAAACAAGTAAAACCCTTGGACTATTTTTCTGCTATTTTTTACACACTCGTAAATCAGGAGACTATTTTCCTTCTATTTTTTTTCAATTTGTCCTGATAAAAGAGGGGGAAAATAGAATATTTTTACTCTATTTTTTCTTGAAAGCTATTTTTCCCCTATTTCCTACAAACAAGTAAAACCCTTGGACTATTTTTCTGCTATTTTTTACACACTCGTAAATCAGAAGACTATTTTCCTTCTATTTTTTTCAACTTGTTCTTTTCGCCATATTCGAAGCTGAAGAAGATATAAAAATAGAGAAAAAATAGAAGAAAATTAGTGAAAAAATGAATTTTCACGCAATTTGTGTAGTCTCGGAAACTATACCAAATTCAAGCTTGGGAAATTTTGAATTTAATCATCCTCATGTGAAAATGATAGAATAAGTTATTTTAATGACATATCTGTTTATTTCTTACTGAATCAACCTGTCTAACCTCACACTAGAATAATATCCATTTTTTAAAAACATTAACGGGATAGCAAAGTCTGAAGCTGGACTAATTCATACATGAGCCAATCAGGTTGCAGGGCTGAATATTTCAAATTCATTTGGAGGCTGTGTAGAGATAGTGTACATGCTGTTGACAGCTATATGGATATTTTACTCTAAATTTCTTACAAGTTAGTGTAAGTGTGCAGACATCACTTTCTTTCATGTTCTCTATTCATCTTCCTTTAGTGTGAAGCGTGTGAAAGTGAAAAGAATGTGTGAAAATGAGGCATTTCTTAATATGCAAAATGAGAGCATAATTATGGTTGCAGTCCCATGTACTAGTTCTTGTGTGTGGTACATATTCTGGACCACATGTGCATAGCCTACAGCCTAGCTCCCATCATTCTTTGAAAATAGCATTCAAATCTTATTCAAAGCCAATTTATCTTTTGGGAAAAGTATTTTTGTTTCTTCTCAGGTGTTTATTAAATGTATTTCAAAAAAAAAAATATGTAAATTAGTGACAGAACATACATGTATGATAAAAATAGTCAAAAAATATATTTTAAGAAATATGTCATTTTTCTTGGTCTATTTTTCAACTATTTTTCATCTCTATTTTTTGTCTATTTTTATGTATTTTTATCCTTATGTTAATTTGTTAAAAATATATGTTTTTGCTATTTTTCACCGATTTTTAGTATATTTCTGGACTATTTTGTCCCTATTGTGGACGAGAGAATAATTTTTCTTGGTCTATTTTTTCGTCTATTTTTCAACTATTTTTCAACTATTTTTCATCTCTATTTTTTGTCTATTTTTTGTTCCAAAACATATAGGGTAAAAATATATTTTAAACCTATTTTTATCACTATTTCCATTATATTCCTGAAATATTTTCTATTTTTTAAAGCAAAGAAATAGTAAGAAAATATATTTTCTGAGTCTATTTTCTTTCTATTTTCCATCTAATTTTAAACTATTTTATTTCGAATGGTACACACTTCCATGGGAAATAACATTCCCCTAGCCAGAGTTCAAATAAGTAGGATTACTCCAAAAATTATCTTGCATTTATTTGATTAATATCTAAACTCTTGAAATATCAAATCTAAAATTCTGAATGTTAAATTCATATATGTAGTCCCATTTAAGCGTATCTGTGATTGTACTTAGTAACAGCTACCCACAAGTAGATTCTTAGAAGATATCAATGTTCTGCCTTGGGCTGTCTATACCACTAGAATTTGTGAATAGAGATTGTCCACCATGTGACAGTTCCGCACGCTGACAGATCCAGACAACTCCAATAAATCTTCAATTCTACTAGCAACAAAAGGAAGCTAATGGAACCCGAGAGGGAACGTCTAGCCCTTATTATGAGCTCTCTACCTGTACTGATATGCACCAAGACTCAAATCTTTATTGATGTGGTTTGGACATGAAGAGAAACAAATTGAAAACAGATACAGAGGAACTCCCACAAGACTGATTTATCTTGACATCTCAACCCTACGCCCATTGCCTTTCATGTCTATTTTTACATTTATACCTGAATGTCTGTCTGTCTCTAACCCCATTCTCATTACTGAGATCGCGCCATCTCTAAGGTGAGAACTTGGAGACGTCATTCTATCCACGGAGGTCCATGTCGATACAAAACGGCAGACGCCAATTCGCATTCTGCTGTGCAGAGAGTGCCAATACAGTGTACATGTAGATCGCGCTACCCTCTGCATGTATGAACCCAGGGCGTGCCAGTGAACCTCCATGGCCCGCGCCATAAGTCGCCCCACGATAGCACAATCCAATTTCCAATCACATAATGAGAACGGGGTCCAAGTCCTACTCCTCTATTTCATTCTTTCGTTATCTTTCTCTCTCTCTCTCTCTCTCTGTCTTCCCCCCCCCCCTTTACTTTCCTTCTACTTTTCTCCATATCTTTTTTTTTCTCTCTACTTTTCTCTCTACTTTTCTCTCTACTTTTCTACTTTCCTCTCATTCTCTCTTGGTCTGTATAATCAAAGCTAGTTTGCTGTACCATAATCCTCTCTTTCTCTTCCCATGAGTGTCTACCCCTCCACTACAATATAGACCTATGTATGTCATTTTAGGCCTACTCCCTTCTCTATATCCCCTCCCACATATATTTCTCTCATTGAATTCTCTCACTTTCAAACCCAGTCCCTTCCCTAAAATGTTGAAGGGCCATTCAGGGTTCCATAACCTCCCACTACCCCTACCATCAAACAAACCCATGCAAACATGGCCATGGTCAAGTGCAATAAAAAGGTTTTAACTCTAAAACAAACACAAACAAATCAAAGAGGCTGAGCAAACTATAATTCTCTGAATGTCAAAGAGGTGGAGGGTAATACTGCATTAACAAGTAGGCTGTATAGGGCCAATTCACTTATTCAGTTTCAAATTTTCAGTGGTTCAGAGTACTGACCATTGGTCAAATACAATTTAGCAACTGACCCACTAGGCCTACATGTATAAAACGGAAGACCCCTGCACCACCTCTAGGGAGTGCACCAATTCGCATTCTCCTGTGCTATGCACTTGATCTCTGCATAGTATGAAACTATAAGCCTAGTACTAAGCTCCAAAAGGTTGTTAAAGATAAAGTTGAGTTCCAGTCATGAGATTGAATTGCGAAAGAAACTGTCTCAAAGCAATTGGGAAAGGTTGATTATATAGCACATAAGAACTGGTGTATGCTGTAAGGTTTTGGAATCACCAAAATGATAAGAAATTGACGCGATCCTGCTGATAGTCACATATACTTCACACAGAAATGTGTACATGGGACTACACACAAATGTCCTGCCCAGCACTTCAGCTGTTTCTTGTCATATTTTTAATGTGAGGGTATTTGAAGAGCAATCCTTTTCAGGGAACATATCTACTATCAGGGGCGGATCCAGGATTGAGTAAAAGAGGGGGCACACAAATGAAGGTTTGACAACTTTTGGAAAAGGTAGACCCGTGTATTATTGGTCTCGCCAGTTTCTCGAAAAAGTCGCTCTCAGTGGGGGGCCAAAAAAAAAAAAAATCGCCAGACCTTCAAAATTCGCTAAGTGGGGGGGGGGGTTATGCGGGTAGTTTCCCTCTGTAATTCCTTGACAAGCAAAAAAAACAAAACAAAACAAAAAAAGGTTTTCCTTCTAAAAGGGGGACACAATCGTGAAAATGGCAGATCGTCTGTGGTCAAAATGCATACTGTTCTTTCAAAGGGGGGGGGCACGGGGCCAGAAGTGCCCCCCCCCCTGGATCCGCCAATGTCTACTAAGATAATATTCCAAACTAACACAATATGAATGAGAATAAGGTCACAAATTATTTTTTACCTTTCCCAGAATTCGACCTTCCCTTTAACTCACAATTTTAGCATACTGTACATGTACATGATGCCTATTTGGCTCTAAATAGAGACAACATATCTGCTGCAAGTCAGAAGGGTGGTTACTATTTTTGTAAGAGAGAAAACACCCTTCTGGCTCTCAGGTGACATGATGTATTATACTTTCTAATTTTTGAGTAATTCCTTAGCTCTGAAATATTATTTGTGACAAATAATATCACTGTGTCTGTATTTGCAACTAAAATTGAAATGTACGACTGCATATCACTTTGAAAACAGGTGGCAGTTTTGTATTCCTCATAGGAATACTACATTATTTGTAGGGACCTAAAACATGACAATAACAGTATTTACTCCTCTACTTTAAAATGATTTTGTTTTGCTTTAACATCAGAATCTAGATTCATAAAATATTTGTAATCACCACATACATGTACATCATACATCACATTCACCTTGCCATAAAAAGTATTAAAAACCACACCACAATTAATGATCAGACATGCATGTCTTCTACAGGTGATCATCAATCTTGTCAATACTCAAAAACAGGTCGGCATTTGTTCAAATGTGCAATGTACACAGCTTGAATAAAGTGTGTCTATATGAACAAGAGAGACAGTCTGACAGATCAGGAATATTTATCAGACAAACAAAACAGATCACCAAGTACAAAGTTTTTTCACATTATTCTTTTCCCTCAATGACATTAGAAGTCGGACACAGGGTCAGGTGTCTCTCCATAGGCTGTGTTCATTAACATTTTCCAGCCCAGAAAACGGGGTTTCAGTATTGGGTCCCTGTATTTTTCGCCTTTTCAAACACAGAAAAGAGTGCATCTTGAAGCTTGAAGTTTTCCATAAGATATCTAACAAAAATGTTATAAAACTGGTAAAGCTATTGCTTCCAAGCCTCAAGCAGTGCAAAGAGTCTGTGCTGCAGATTATCACATGCAGCGAGTGCAAAATACATAACTCGATTCTGCCCCGGGAAAAGTTTTACAAATGGGGTAGTATATCATCAATGTGTATTTCAAACTGACAATTTGATCTGCGTTTCATGTTCCCGACTCTGACTTACAAAATGTTTGATGAACGCAGCATTGGTACACATAGACAAAGAGGTGCAGACAGTGGTCTTTGAGCCTGTAGATCACAGGTTTGAAGTCAAGTTCAAGAACACTAGTGCTTCTCCCAGGCATGGCATTGATCCCACATTATAGGCTACATCAACAGATCCCTCACATTGAAATTTAAGCCTACATGTAAAGTAGGTCCCGTAGTTCCTCACCAACCAGCATGCACTTAGTTAATAAATGCTCAGCAACAGAAGGAATAACAGCAATAGATGTGTGACTGGTGGTAGAGCAGCGGTGTCTTAATTTGGAGGTCCCAGGTTCAAAACCTGGTCAAGTCAATGTGTTAGCTTCCTTTGTTGAAGCCTAAAATCCTTGATTACCAAGTTCCCTCTAATAGAATTGAAAGCCATACATTCACCGCGGCTCCTTACTTACAAGAAAATACTTGCTTTAATTCTTTACAGTCTGGCAAAATAAGCACCAACATCAACAAAACATACTTTACTAAATCATATATACTTCGAACTACAATTTATGGGTCTGAAATATGAGACTAAGTGAAGACAGTCGGACCCTGTATCATGTTCCCAGACTAAGTGTCAGGTGATCAAGTGGCACTTCTCACATGAATGACATAGGTCACATGACCCAGAGAGTTGTCAAACATCCAAGGGAACATAAATGATGCCATTTCAATGAACCCTGGCTCAGTCACACACGGTAAAGTCGCTTACGCTCTGTGCCTGCTACCGCTGCAGTGCACTGAGCATCTCAGATTAATTAAAGGTTATCTAAGTTCTGATAATGATGGAAAATGAAATTTCACACATTCAAACTAAAATTTACATGTTGAAAATCTCAAATACATATATCTGCCATAAGTTTTGGTACAAACTGTAGCATAGCTGAGAATTATAAGCAAAGGAACAGAAGGAAATTGAGGTAAATAGTCAAAAAACATATGAATAACATGCAGTCTACATGTGGAAATGATTTCAGGTAAGTTTTTTGGTAGTTTGAATATATTTTGCTGAATTAAACATCAAACAACTCATATCTAATGCATAACAAACAATTCAGAATAATTTCAAACCAGTTTCTCTCAAGAAATGCAATTCCATTACAAGGACACAGGATTAGCTTTTAACTTTATCTGATAAGCCTCTGAAGCCTTTGTAGTGTGTACTATGGCTGAGCATATTGGGGGCTTGATTTAACTTCAGAGCTGGATAAGGAAAAGGGAGGCAACAATTTAAAATCTTAAACGTTTTCTATCATCGACTTTTGTGATTTTAAGCCCTCCAGTTTTCCGTCGGAACCATGATTGACCATAGTGAGATTTGCCTTTGACTGAACCCACTTCTCCTACATCATCCACTGTTGTCTGTTTATATTCATTCTCAGTTTCCCTTCTTACGACCAATGGACAGCTTTGTACTCGTCTTGTATTTTTCACCCTCTTTCTTCCTTTCTATCCACGCTTCACTATCTCGCTCTATTCTCTTATGTCCCAATCTTACCCATTTTGCTCCCCCTTCTACTTCTGCCCCCCCCCCCCATTGCCAAATCTACTTACAGTGCTTACATAATGCCAACGAGTTGTCGTGGTATAGTGGTTCATTCACTTGACTCTTAATCAAAAGGTTGAGGGTTCGAATCCCAGCCCGGCACTAACGTCCTTTGGCAAGACATTAATCCACATTTGCCACTCTCCACCCAGGTGTAAATGGGTACCCGATATGCTTGAGCGCTACATATTTGGCTGCTAATATAAGCTATGACTGGGGTAATAATGAAGCGCCTGGAGCGTCACAACGTGACGGACATGAGCGTTATACAAGAAGCCACCATTATTAAGACAGACAAGTTAATAAACAATTATTAAAGAGAGAAAAAAAAAACAAGAAGGGAGGAGAAAACCAGATGATAGGACACTGCATACAACTTTCAAAGATGGGAAATTTGACAAATCAGAGACAAGAACGAAGAAGCTTGATGGGAGGAATTTTAATTTGTAAACAAATTCTTTTAAAGCATTTTACTCCCAGTGTTAAAGATCGTATGCTCGATCTGTAATGAAAAACACAAGTCATAAAAAATCGGAACCAGCAGGATTCGAACCTGTCATCTACTGCTTGCCGGGCAGCGACTTAACCACCAGGCTATTAATGAATATTAATGAGTCAGAAAGAAGAGGATCTTGGGTATTTGATTCCAGTTCATCGTGATTTGGCCGTGAACCAGAATAGCCTGGTGGTTAAGTCGCTGCCCGGCAAGCAGTAGATGACAGGTTCGAATCCCGCTGGTTCCAATTTTTTCTGACTTGTGTTTTTCATTACAGATCGAGCATACGATCTTTAACACTGGGAGTAAAATGCCTAAAAAAATTTGTTTACAGAGACAAGAAGTTATTTAAAGCATGCTTTCTTTATTCCTAAAACACAAGTAAAAAATAAGAACTGTCTTTCATAAAAACACAAGAATTTCAATGAAGTTCACCTTTTCACAAAAAAGTTTCACTTATCTGTTGGACTAAAATATATATGAAAAGCTTACAACTTCAACAAAGGTGGCATTATGGGGGCTTGTTGTATTTTTCCTATGCCCAAAACTGACAAAAATGTACAAGGAAAACTATAGAAAACTGAGATTTAGGTACACATGTATGCTGTTCCCTAAACTATACCAGCATTCATGAATTTTCTCTCCTTCCATATCATCAAACTAGAAAGGCCGTCAAAGGCGGCAGACCCACGCCTTAACCCAATAGGTTTTGTTTTGTTGCGATTATTTTTGTAAGCAGTAGCCATTCAAAGGGGATAACAAGAGGCACATCTCCCCCCCCCCCAAAAAAAAAAAAAAAAAAAATTTGCCATAATCCAGGTCATAGCTTTGTGTGTCCCCACCCTTGAAAAAATTCTTCTGAAAAAGATATTTTATTATTGAAACATCCCTCCCCTAAAAGTAATTGATTAGACATGTCAGAGAGCGTGGCGTGATGAGAAAAAAAATGTTAGCAATTTGTATTCAGTGTTCAGTGACATGTCAGTGTGTTAGTAAATGTATTCATGTTCTATCTTTACATTGCAATTCGGGTTGTTGTTTTGTTTTCATCGGGCTTGGATAAAATAAATATGACGACAAAAGAAGTTGGATCTCGACTTCAAAATGACGTGCATGCGAGGAACAGAGCTTATTCACTCATTACTACAGTCAACCCCAGGGCACTTCGCGACAGTGCTGTGTATATACGTACACAGCGATCAACCACTCACTCAGATCAACACACGCGAGTGCGATAGACACTCACGTCGAAGAAACTCACCAGATTTTCACCGAAAACAATTAAAATCACGTACTACACGTCCACCAGGATAAAATAAATCACAAAAACTTCCACAACAAAGTGGAAAGAACCGGGGAAAATAAACAGAAATGCACAGAAGATAAGAAATAGAGGAGAAATTGGACGTGCTAGGCTATACGAATACCGTATACCTAGCCGCTTTCGATTTCGCATCGAGAGTACAGTTCGAGTGCAAAAAATCCCTTGTTGCTGGGATACGTTGCTTTGAATATTCATTGCAGGCTCGTACGGATTTGAAGTGAAATGGCAAATAATGGGTCTAAAAGTCTTCTAAAATTCATAAACCTGAAATAGACTTTTGGTGAGAAGAAGTAATGAATGTTTTGATTGGCCCAAATATTTCTGCATCTGCAGGCGAAGTTTGGGGTCATCAATCTTTCTAGTTTCTTTCCTGTCACTCTCTGAACTGAAGTTCCTATACTTTACTACAGGGTCAAAAGTTCAAGGTCACACAGAATGTGCAGGGGTCAACCAATCATCACCAAAATCTAATCGATTCTTTCCTGTCACTTTCTGAACATTCCCTGAAAATTTGGTGCAAATCCGTTCACCCGTTCTCTTGTTATCTTGTACACAAACAAACAAACAAACAAACAAACAAACAAACAAACAAACAAAAAAAAAAAAAAAAAAAAAAAACATACGGAGCCCTTTACATAACCCTGCCGATTTCATCGGCGTGGGTAACAATACTGGACTTCTCTGACATCTCACTGTGCCAATGCTGGTTCCCTCGCTACCAAACAAACTCTAGCTGCAACAAACCCAGCAGTGAGTTGTGGGTCAAAAGTACAACTGGCATTACATCTCTACATTCAGTCAGTACATATGTTATGTGTAAAGGCACTTGACAAGCTGCGGTATTACTACACAGATGCCTGTCAAGTCTCTCATGCAATGTCCATTGACAGTATGCCTGCACATGGACTGATGATCAATGGGTAGAACAAAGTGAGGAAGATGCCTGTAGATCAAAATAGGCATAGAGAATAGAGTTGGATCAAAGCGTTGTATCCTCTTGACTAAAGTAGTACAATTAACTATTCTGGGGTCAAAAAAGTACAAAACCTCATACAAGCTTTTTAGAAGATATTGCCAAAGTCTGCAAAATCATGAAAACTTGACTTGCATCCAAAATTCTGAATTATGTCAAATGTAAGCAAACCACTATATCTAAATGTTGTGAAGTTTATTCCAACTAAAATAGACAATCTTTACTTTCAATACTTTTTAAAACCATATTCTTATCTGCAAATATATCCCACTTTTGAAAAGGGGCCACAATTTACTAGAATAAAAGGCACAAAACTGAATAACCATGAAATACCATAAAGTAAACTGAAATAAAAGAACCATACATTTCTGCAAGACTGTACATTGGGCCTATACTGAGAAATAGAGTAAGCTCATAGAGTATCATGTTATAGTCCTACCATTAGTTCCATCTTGGATAATGTTATGCTGACTGGAATACAAAGGTATTTTGATTGATAACCAGCAGGGGAGGTTAGCGAACCTCTCATTATCAAGATAAATATAATTGCAGGCAACTGCTTAATGCATTAGAAAGATTTCCCCCTGTCAAGAAATGCTGTATGATAAGTATCGCACATCCGCTCGCAGTCTGTCCAGATCTTGTGTAGATTGCATCCAACAGCTTACATGCACTGTATAGGGCGTGTCTTCAACCATAGACATACATTTATCTCTTAGTGGGCACTTTTTTCATGAATTCTGTAATCTGATTGGTCAATTTGTCTGAGAGATAATTCCGTATTCTTGACCAATAAATTATATGTGTACACTTTAAGACCAAGAGCTTTTTCCTAAATAAGATTCGTGTAGAATTAAATGAAGTAGGCCTACAGGAAAAATAACTATTTTCTAGATTATCAATCAAAGAAGTTACAAGGTACATGTATATATGTAAATCACAGTGGTCAATATGTGTTTTATCTATCACAACTTTAAACCCTCATAGATTTCTTATCCTCTATTGGATTTTCCTCAAACTTCCACAGATCTGTTTCACTCATTTTTATTCTTTTATGGAAGCCAATTTGATACCACAAGTTTAAAAGCAGGGCATCAGTGCAAGACTTGAAGAAGGTCAACAAGTTATTTTGGTAGTGGCAATGCCATCATCACAAGCACCGCTAATTGCAGTTGTGAGAAGGAACAAATCACCTATTCAGGCTGTACTTGCAACTCTCTGGTAACATCATCACCTTGAATTAATAATTTCACTTTTGAAGAAAGTTGCACTTTCTTGTGTAGTTTGGTGTGAAAATCATCATGGTGTTTATCTGACACTCTCCTTAATGTTAATGAGTTGTGTCATTTCATCTTCATCATAGACTAGACTATCTTTTTCCTTTTTTTTTCATTTCTTACTTTCTACACCATGTATCATCTGTTAAGACAGATGGATGTAAAGGTATATGAGTCAACATCCTTCTCACTCTCAGCACATAATATATTTTATACTAGATGCAATAATACTAACAAGAGCCCCAGGGGGCACGACGCTCACCTGAGGTGGATCAATTCACATCTGGTGCATGCTCTCTCTAGCACCACCAGGAGATATGTTAGAAATTGAAACAACTAGGAGGATGTACATGTATATGAGATGATGTTAGAAATTAACATAATCCCCCCCCCCCCCCCACCCCATGGTCTACAATGTCATGTATTATTTGAATCCCCTACCCCTAAGGATGATTCCTACCAAGTTTGGTTGAATTCCGATCATGTGTTTTGGAGAGGAAGATCAGAATGTACATTTTGCCTGGCAGCGCCCCCCCTCCAGTATGTTACCCCCACAGGGCCCCTAAAGGACCACTCAGAGAAATTTCATGAACAACATTCATTCTTCATCTATAGAGGTATCTCCATACACAATACCAAGTCTGAGCTATGCCTGGTTCTGGAGAAGATGTTTGAAATTTACATAGCTTTTACAATTGGGGGCCTTCCCCCTGGGCCCCCCTGGGGGCCACATGTACCATTTTAGCAACTTTGGGTCCCCTACCCCTAAGGATGATTCCTACCAAGTTTGGTTGAATTCCGATCATGTGTTTTGGAGAAGAAGATCAGAATGTACATTCTGCCTGGCAGCGCCCCCCCCCCTCCAGTATGTTACCCCCCGCAGGGCCCCTATAGGGCCACTCAGAGAAACTTCATGAACAACATTCATTCTTCATCTATAGAGGTATCTCCATACACAATACCAAGTCTGAGCTATGCCTGGTTCTGGAGAAGATGTTTGAAATTTACATAGCTTTTACAATTGGGGGCCTTCCCCCTGGGCCCCCCTGGGGGCCACATGTACCATTTTTGCAACTTTGGGTCCCCTACCCCTAAGGATGATTCCTACCAAGTTTGGTTGAATTCCGATCATGTGTTTTGGAGAAGAAGATCAGAATGTACATTCTGCCTGGCAGCGCCCCCCCCCCCCTCCAGTATGTTACCCCCGCAGGGCCCCTATAGGGCCACTCAGAGAAACTTCATGAACAACATTCATTCTTCATCTATAGAGGTATCTCCATACACAATACCAAGTCTGAGCTATGCCTGGTTCTGGAGAAGAAGATGTTTGAAATTTACATAGCTTTTAAAATTGGGGGCCCTCCCCCTGGGCCCCCCTGGGGGCCACATGTACCATTTTAGCAACTTTGGGTCCCCTACCGCTAAGGATGATTCCTACCAAGTTTGGTTGAATTCCGATCATGTGTTTTGGAGAAGAAGATCAGAATGTACATTTTGCCTGGCAGCGTCCCCCCCCCTCCAGTATGTTACCCCCGCAGGGCCCCTATAGGGCCACTCAGAGAAATTTCATGAACAACATTCATTCTTCATCTATAGAGGTATCTCCATACACAATACCAAGTCTGAGCTATGCCTGGTTCTGGAGAAGATGATGTTTGAAATTTACATAGCTTTTACAATTGGGGGCCCTCCCCCTGGGCCCCCCTGGGGGCCACATGTATCATTTTAGCAACTTTGGGTCCCCTACCCCTAAGGATGATTCCTACCAAGTTTGGTTGAATTCCGATCATGGGTTTTGGAGAAGAAGATGAAAATGTAAAAAGTTAACGGACGACGGACGACGGACGACGCACGACGCACGACGCACGACGCACGACGCACGACGGACGACGGACAAATTTCCATCGCAATAGCTCACTCGAGCCTTAGGCTCAGGTGAGCTAAAAACCATATGTTGATCTCTTAGTGACCCTTATTAAAAAATGTTTGCAAATAACTTATTTATTCAGAACAATTCAGGGTATCAAAGTACACTGAATGAGATTGAAGAGCTGACAAAACACAGAGTAATATTTTGGTGAGGTCTATGTGATTTGAAGTTCAGTCTGGAGAGTATTATCATAACATACTCGATACATGTATATCTACATGTACATGTATAGGTTGTTGTATTTTGACAACTGAAGTATAAACAGGTATGGCTATCTCTCTTCCTTCGCCAAAATAAGTTTCCTTTTTTGCACGCTATTCAAAGCTATTGTAAAGCCATTTCATTTGAAGATTATTTAGGCCTACACTGGAAAAGAAGCGCCACTGGGTTTTTTTCCTTTTGTACAAATTGTACATAGACAGGGAATGTAGCCCAAAGGTACATGTACATTTAGGCCTACCGGGTACTATAACCTTGTACATGTAATTGTACTTGGAGTCATTTCAGGGCCATTGACAATGTCAGCACTGACAAAAGAACTTGATTGATACAAAGTCTAAATAAAATCTCTAAACAAGCAGTTTAATCACATTCAGCAATTATACAAACATTAAATGATTAGCCACCTGCCCCTTTAACCTACATGTATATGCTCTTGAGTTATAGTCTATATGCAGACTCTCTTCTGGTAGAAGTACATGTACATAATTATAGGTCTATAACTCAATCTCCAGCAAGCCAGAAAGGTTTTTATAGCGTAGATTTAAAATAATATGAGTTTGTACCTTTCTGACTCTCAACAAATGAACTACCATACAATTGACCTCTACATGAAGATGTCTCATGGGCTTTCTACATCTGAAAAAATTTGCTATATAGGCTTTTTACACTTGCAAAATTTTGGCTTAGTCCTGTACTATCGCTGGGGCTAAACAAGGATTTAACCCCACTGATAGTACGGGACTAAGTTTGGCCCACTTTCTGTTCACATTGCATTTTACCAAAGTGGGCAAACTCCACAATAGCCCTGGAAAAAAGCAGGGTTATATAGCCCCACCAATGCAAAGGTGAGACTAAGCACTCTGGCCAGGGAACTAGTAGGGAACTAAAACTGCAAATGAAAACAGAAAAAATACTATTAGTCCTGGGTTAAGGATAGTCCAAGGTTAAAAAAAATCAAAGTGTAAAAAGCCTACAAGAGACATCTAAATTTGTTTTAAGTCTCTTTTTATTAAAATATATTCAATTTATTGTGAAATGAAGTCACAATTTGTTCAAATCTAATCAAATATGTAGGCATAACCTTTATAACTCTGGCCATCACATTTAATATCTCTATAACTCAAATTTAAGAATTCAAAAGGGCTTTGTGATTGTAAAACTTGCTTAGATAAGAAATCTAAAACAGACAATGGAAAGGGTGATCAGTGCCTGGCTGATTGTGATAGTTTTTCTACTTTCTCCCCGCTGAAAAAATTGTTTTTACTTCAGGCCTATCAAATACATTTAATAAAGAAATGTCTGTAAAGGTATACGTGTACATGCTTGTGCAGAGGCAACAGACCAGAAAAGTGTCTTTTTGCTAAAGACTAAGTTGTGATTTTGTATCTTCTTCAATTGTGGCTGGCTGTGATAATATTTACATATCACACCAACCTCACAAAGTCTCAGACATTTGCTGAAGTAATACCATCTCAGTGGGGTTCACAGATTCCCAAACATTTTCTTTGACAATATTATCAGAAGGCATTCACGCCACCCTGCAACAAGCACACCAAATAATGAATAAGTGTAGGCCTACGTCACTGATTTGCTTTTCCCCACTAGGGCAGCAGTAGTAGTCTACTAGGCTTACATATATTTTTGTAAGGGGAAAGTATATACATTTATAATTCGTCTTTATTTCAGTAAAAGAAAATCAAAGAAGTTACAGTGAAATACCCAGGTCCTCTGCTGACAGGAGGAGGGGAATGTTTCCTCCTCAAATGGCAAGAGGCAGGGACACGAAATACATGTACGATAACATATATACAAAAACAAAGAACAAATATATAAGAACAAGAACAATATTTATATGTATTAATGAGAACAAAAGTGACAATAAAACAATTAACGATAACAATTTAGGTAATAACATACATAGGCCTATACATTTTGTAACTAGTGTTTCAATATCCTATATTTAAAATTAACCCGTAATTACTAATTGAAATTCGGGACAATTCTAAAAAAATACAGAATCTTACCATCAATGATGATTTCATGAAGAATAAATAATACATAATCTCTTACAAGATATTTGAACAAATCAGTTGTCAAACAGAAAATAATAATTGATTCATTTAACATGTTCAGAAGGAAATTATATTGTGTGTTTGTATTGTTATATGGGAATCAAAATTGTTTGAAATTTTAGAATCATAAAATATTATAGTTACAGATAAAGTTGAATTCTGGTCATGAAATTGAATTTTGAAACTGCCTCAAAGCAATTGGGAAAGGTAGATTATATAGCACATAAGAAATTAAGAATTGGTGTATCTTGTAAGGTTTTGGAATCACCAAAATGGTAAAGAATTCACTCAGTCCTGCTGAGAGTCATATGCACTGCACAAAGAAATGTGTATATGGGACTAAAATGTTCGGCCCAAACACGTCAGCTGTTTTTGTCACATTTCGAATTATGAGGGCATTTGAAGAGCAATCCTTTTCAGGGGACATTCCTACTATGATAATCTTCCAAACTGACATACTTGTAAAAGGAAGGAGAAAGCTCACAAATTATTTTTTACCTTTCCCAGAACTCAACCTTCCCTTTAATGTGAAGCACTTCACTTGTGAAGGCAGTGGATGCCATTTGGAATAAAATGATAACTTCACAAAAGTGTACAGTATGTGTAACTGTTAATGCCCTCCTGGCTCTGAGCAGACAATGTACTGTACAAATAAATGTCTGCATGGCCTACATCTATGAAAATAAATGTCTACATGCAAAATGTCTGCATGCATCTATGCAAATACAAAAAGGTAAAATTCCCTGTTGTATTAGCAGTTATGCAACCTCGATAAGGACAAGTTGATGAAAATATCTTCACACAGTTCATGGTTAATGGGTTCAGTGGAACCTTTATAATGGGCCTGTTAGAAATTAGGAATTCTCACATCTGTGATTTGTTGATGGACATGTGGTTCCACAGTAGTCTGGAATCACAAAGACCAGTTGACAGATTGGATGACTGGAAAGAAAAGTTTGGATGACTGGAAAGAAAAGTTTGCATGAGCTGCAGTGCCCCAACTGTGTTCACTGCAGAATTTACGACAAGTCTTTCAAAGACTTGACAGCTCCCATTTCATCTTCAGGTGGGTTTGAAATTTGAATGCAAACATTCAGCCTTTGTAAATACATGCAACTTGAGAGAGGGGGATGGGCTACATGTACATGATGTGCAGAAAATAGCAGAGATCGAAGACCTGAGCCAGTAAATCTCAATCACATAACTTATTTTGTAACATAATGATGTCGACATAGGCTACAGTACTTGCAACATCCTCCCTCCCCCACCCCATCCTTCCCTGCCCGAAAGAGTGAATTCGAATCCACAGTACAAAATGGATGCACAAGAATGTTTGGTTTTTCAAGTGCCATAAATGATGAAAACTGTGCAATAGTTACTGAACCAAAAATAGAGCTTCATCTTACACTGAAGACTTCAGTGTAAAAAAATATATTTCTGTACACATGCGCGACCACAGGTTTTCCAAACACCCCAAAACGTGTTTTTATCCATTCGCAAAAACTACCCTTTTCACACTTTTTTTTGGTCGCGCGTGTGTACAGCAATATTCAATCAAACACATGAAGATTGCAAAGGACTTAGATTAGACAACAGAAAAGGGTCTGAATGGAGTTTATGAAGTAGACCATACAAAACACAAAAAGGGGTAATTAATGGCCTAATTTGACCATGAGATACATTGTAACAGCTTTTGTTGACCACATCCTATGGCTATACTGCTATGAGGACTTCCTCTCTCCTATAAAGGCCTGGTCAAGGGGGGTATTGTCCAGTCGAAAAAATGACAAATCATCGTGCTAAATCAACTACCGGAATATTTTCTATTAATTATGTGATAGATTATCATCTTTCCAGCTCTTATTCTATTGGAAAAAGCCTATTCTGATTTCTTATCTATCATTACCAACATCTGCACTTTTGGACTTCTTCTTTTTCATACAAATAGGTGTAGAATTATTAGGAATTGTGTAAACATGTGAGGTATAAAACCCACTTATACTCCCACTGGTATCTGCAAAAGGAAACGGAATTTGTATTTGTCAGATTTATAATACACTTATTCTATTTCTTTGACTAATGAAGAGCAACATACACTATGAACATGACGAACAAAGAAGCGGACAATTTATGCTGCTCCTCATTGTACCCTTCACAATTGCACTGGTTAACAAAAGAACATCCATTCATTGCTATCCTGTAAAAATATGTAGAACAGGTGTCACATAAAAGCAGTTAAGGGATGTCCTTTTGTTTACTAGAGCTATTGTGGAGGGTACAATGAGGAGCTGCATAAATTGTCCGCTCTCTTTGTCACATTGTTCATAGTGATATCGACAATTTACAGAAAAAAAATGCAAAGTTTGTTTCATCTGGAGTTTAGTAACAAGAAGGTGAAGAATGATTTATTTCAACTAGTTTTCAAATCCCTATCAAATATTCACAAGGGAAAGTGATTATTTTTTAATCACTTTTCAAGCAAAATTATCAAATAAATCATTTTTATACATGTAGATCAATAATTTCCTTTTTAAATTGTGACTTAAAAAGTTAAATCACTATTGATTTCACTTGCCAATCATGAGTTTTACTAATAACATTTCATACGACTATATATGCGAATAGATTTTCAGAAGTTACAAAAAGATGAATAGACTAATCCAACTACTGTAACACTTGCAATTATTGTATGCTTGGCCTTTTGACCTACATATCATAAATCTGTACTTTCAAAGCCTTATTCAATCTGGCAGCATGCAGAGTGAGTAAGCCCCCTTTTTCAGTCTCCAAATCCTTCAGTCCTACTCAGCCTTGCCCCTTATAACTAACCCATAAAATTATATTGTACAGGAAATACCCAACAATTTATTTCTGAAGCAGACATATTTATTATTGCAGGGGACAGTCAATATTTCTCCATTACCCACTCACAGGGTGTTTTAGCAGTACATGTACTAGGATAACTCATGATAGTTTGTTCAAAATTCATAAGAAATGTGCTTCACATTAAATTATTTCAGTAAAATAAACAATATGATTTTATATAATGAAAATGTGAAAGGTCACCACAGAACAGATTTGAGTCATGTTGAAAATGTTGCTTTAGCTTGTTTATGAATGGACCTGGAACAAGACAGCCAATCTATTGAAGAGAGATTGCCTTGCTGGAATCAGTGAGAAGTCATTGACTTTTAAGTGGAAAGGGGGTAAAATATAAAAATTAATTTACACAGATTCATTTGTTGGAAGGGGAAAGAGCTGGGAAGGGGTCATAAGTTTATTTCTATAACTAGTAATGAGAAAAATACAGACGAAGCTAGATTATTCTGTTGAAAGAGGGATGGTCAGAGAATTTGTACAATGTGTTAAGAGAACTCTTCCTGCAACCATACATGTGTAGTAGGCCTACTACCTAGAAGAGGTCATAGCTCATCTCCTTTTGAGTGATGTGCACTAGTTACAGGGGGCTGGGGACTCCTTCCCCAATCTAATGGCAGAAAATACATATTTTCATGGTTCAGTTAAGAAGGTGGAGCATCTCACTGTTTGGAAAAGCTTCATATCACTGAAACTCACCATCCATGGATAACAAGTTCAATTCACATTTTGAGTGTAGGCCTACACTGTACACTGATGTACATGGAGGTGATTGCCATGTAAAAATCAGATGAGGTCACTGCTGTGTGCTGAGTTTATTTCACTTTGGTATGGCAGACATGCTAATCAGTGCTCCCTGCAAATATCTACAAGTACATAATTGCCGACAATTTTGTGAATTTTAAAGGCTTTTTCATTACAAATAAATCAAAAATAACACTCGTCCTTCTACATGTAATGGAAGTTACATGTAACAGATCTTCTGAATATAGGCAAACATGTACATGAGGGCAGCCACCATACTAGGCTATGGCTGCCATGGCTACAATATTTCTCTTTCAAATTTCTTTACAAAACATTTTGTAAAGTTATCAAGTAATTATTCTTGAGTGTGAGGATGAGCGATGGCCGGATGAATAAATCCATTATGGCTAGGCCGATCAATCATATTGAATGAACTACACATGTAGCACTGAACCAGAAGAGCAAGGGTCACTTATCCATTGAGAACCAAGTATGTCAACTTCGAGGAGACCATTATTTGGAGTTTGGAGGGGAAAAGTTGAATCATGTCTTTGAGGAATAAAGGGCAGACATATGATCTTTGTGTACATTGGTTTCATACATTACATGTACCAGTGGCATAAGTGTAGCTCAAGGGGGGCATAGATGGTAAATGCCCCACCCATGGCAAATGGTGAAGAAGAAAAAAGGAAAAAAAGAGGGGAAAAGGAAGGGAAAAGGAAGGGGACAGAAATGTGAAAAAATTATGCTTCAACCCCCTCCCACACGCTTTCCTGATCAATGACCGTGTTAATTTGCATTTTATCCCCAGAATGCCCTGTCAATATCTGGACCCACACTAGGCCACAGTAAATGGACATTAATTACACTCATCAATAAGAATGTTTTGTAGGCTCTTTTATATTCGGCTCTTTTATATTCTACTATTTTAGGGATGAATTAACCTCTAGCCGCCCCCTCCCCTATCAAAATTTTACCATGGGCAAAGCAATGTAATTTTATCTCCTCTGGGGAATCACAGGACAAAGGTCCAATTGCTTCAGTCTAGCAGCATCCCAACTTACCAACATAAACGTAAAGTCAATGCTTAGGTCGTGAACCCCAAACCCATGATCCCTCCACTAAAAGTTCACGACATTTACAATGTCAACAAATTACATAAGGTGTACGAATATTGGAGGGGCATTAAACTGCAACAAAAATTTCTTAGCCTTGCTTGAAGTGAGTACCACTTTTTTCTCCATCAATATAACTGAATTATTTATTGTAGAGTAACCACAACTTCATTAATATGTCTCTACTCTTCCTCTAAGTAAATGTTTTTTCATCCCCAGAAGCCATACTAGATTTTCCTCGCAGTAACACATCATACAGCAAAACTGTAATTATCTTCTTCTTTTTTTTAAATCATAAAGAGTCTGGATGACATTGACATGTCTTTGAAAAACACAGCCAATCACAGTTCACACCATGATTTACTCATGAAATTAGATCTTGTATAGATGTAACTTCTTGACTAACTTCACAGCAAAGGAGGGGGCAAAATGCCAGCAAAATAATGTAAAGAAGAGGAGGGGTTAGGCTCAGAGCTAGAGCATTCAAATATAGGCGGTGAAGTCTGGACCGGGTGCCCCCGTGCTGGTTGAGTAATGGACATGCATGTAACGCCCACACCACACCAGGCAAGTGAAGACGTGTGTTTCACAGGTGCAGGTTGGACTCCATAGGAGGTCTCTGGGCTCCCTGATGGGACATCCCCAAAGGACCCCAGGATATCCATTGGTCTCAACCTCAGACCCTGACACTTTGCATACAACAGGAGGCTACACCACTCTGGCAGAATGGACTGGCACTACAGTGTATGTCAGGGAACTTTGTGGGAAGTTCACAAAATAAGTTCAAGAGATTACCAGATTCACATGCTGCTAGATTAATGAATCACAACACTAAAAGTTTGCAATTTTACCCAAAAAATTTTGCGGCAAAATGGCCATCATTACCAATTTCCTTTTTGGTTTCACAGGAAAGAGAAATGGTAGCTTAACTAGGAAGCATGGGATGATTGAGTTGGTAGTTATCACAAATTACTGAAGAATAAACTTAAATGAGTGGTTAATTCATCTATCTGATTCTATCAGTATCTGCATTTCGACAAGAAATTTGGGAATAACATTCAAATTCCTTACAGTACACTGTACGCCATCTTCATAGTATGCTGTTGGGAAAATGGCAGTGAAGACTAAGAGCTTGCAATTACAGACTATGCTACATTTGACATAGTCACTTAAACTTGACTCAAGGAAAATGTCTTGAAAAGTATGTGATGGGGTTCTTGTAAAGGTTAGCACCATAGGCTAATTGGGAGTCGGTAAATTTAGCCTTAATTCAGATGCATACCCTTTTTCCAAAATTCTCATTGTATCATAAGCCTACACTCTAGAAAGATATAGGTGTAACTCGTAGGCCTATGGCTATACCTGTTGGCTTACTTGTACATCTACAGATATTAGCTTCAAACATTATTTGGACAGGTGTCATTACTAATATACCGGGAATGGTATCTACATGAAGCAGTTCATATTACTAGTATTCGCTTTCTCCTTGAATAAGATTGAGAAGAGTATGGAAATAGGCTATCATTATGATGACAAAAGTTCACTCACAAGGTGCACTCATATGGGATGGATTAATGTAGGCTGCATATTTTGATCAAAAACAGACATTTTGAGTGTGGCTACCCACCAAAATAATACCAAAAATATCTTGAAGGCAATGAACTATGTACCCCACAGTCATACTTCTTTAACATACAGGCATTATGCTCATTCTTTGAATTCATTTTTAATTTCTGCATTATTGTGCTTCTAGTAGTAGTTGTTTGAAATTAAAGTCAAATAATACTTATAATTGGGATTTAATATTACATATTTACATGTCCAGTGATTAACTTTTATCTTCAGTGTGTTTGATGGAGAAGAAGACATCAATTGGCAACATGGAATACTCTGGGGTGCATGGGGATTAATGCAAAGAAAAGGGAGAAAATAATTGGGTTGCAGCCTGGGCAAAGACCCCCAAAATAAGGGCATTCACCCAGCTCAGTTACATTTCTTTAAATTAGACCCTCCTTATGGTAGAATGACATAGAGACTCCATTGTCAGATATTAAAGATAGTATTGATTGCATCACAGACGAAATCCAGTCAAGCATACAAGCTGCATTGAAGCCACACTTGATACCTGAGGCCTTTATCCTAGTTGGAAGGTGCGAACTCGTACGTACCTTTAAACGATAATTTAATCTCAAACTGCTTGACTGAACTACAGCTAGTCGAGTCCACATCAGGTTACATACAAGATGTAGTAATACAGAGCATAATTTGGACTAGGTGCCACAAATTTTGAAGTATTCACAACAGTGTAAATATTCTCTGTCACAAGAATATGTAACTGAAAGTTCTTCTGTGACATTAATGTTCTGTGGGGAGATGTCAGACATCAAAATAAAATTGAGATTCAAAAGTGATTTAGACAAAATACTCTACTAATATATAGCTCTGATGAAAGTAGGTAGCAGTGTTGGGTCCAAGAACAGAGGGTCCGAGATCAAGATCAAGATCCGCAGCTTAAAATCGAGATGAGAACATCTGAGATCAAGATCAGATATGTCCAAGATCAAGATCAAGATCGAGGTTACTGATGCCGATCTCGAGACAAACAACATTGACCCCTAAAAAAAGGATTAAAGCAGAGTTAGGCCATGGGTCCTTAGAGGCATATCACTGAAAGGTTAGTCACAACCCGGGGGGGGGGGTACTCACGTATATTGGGTATACGGGGACGTGCCGCTGTGAAGGGTGACTTTTTGAAGAAAGATCCTTAGACATGGGTCCCCTTTTCATTAAAAATCCTTAGACATGGGTCCCATTTCCCCCAAAAAAATCCTTAGACATGGGTCCCATTTTCCCCCAAAAAATGTTGTCCCTACCCCCCCCCCCCCCCCCCCCTGAGCGACTTTTTGAGAAGCTGGCGAGACCCCAAAAAAATACGGTCTACCTTTTTCACAAAAAATCCTTAGACATGGGTGCCTATTTACAGCAAAAGGACCCTTGGATGTGGGTATGGGTCTGGAGTTCTCAGCCGCACACCCCCGTCCGATTATAATCTGAGTACCCCCCCCCCCCGGGGTCACAACCGGTCGTGCATCTCCGTGCATGTGGTCTGCGACGGATTTCGCAGAAAATCCTTGCGTCGCATGCACAGGTCTGCACATATTTTCCAAGCACTTGGGAGCACGCAAGACACGCAAGGAGGCTGTTGGACATGTCCAACAATCTCTACGTGTGGCTACGTGTCGCGCATGACACATGCGGCCATCGTACTTCCTGCACATGCTTCTTGTGCAAAGCCCATGGCTCTATACAGAGCTGTGACATTTCGCGCGTCGGTTACACATCGGTTGCACGTAACTGTACGGGGCCATATTCGCCGCATGAGGTCTTGCAGGTAAGAGGGAGTACATGTTAATAAGGAGGGTGCAAGACACCCAAGAGGAGATGCAGAGAGGTGCACGACTGGTTGTGACCATGACGAAAGAAGGATGTACGGATGGCAGTAGTTGGCCCACAGCCGATCGCAGCTACGGAAACACACATGCAAACACATGCACGATCAGTTGTGACCACAGCATTAGGTATTAACCAGTTAAGAGCACAAACTCTTTCATTTTCTTTATAAGTCAACCCTTTATTACTTACAGAGTGAACTCCAAACCTGTTTTTTTATACCCTCTAAATCCAATTCATAACTCACACCCCTGGAGCTTTCTGTGTTCCACAGTCCAAACCTTGTTGTCACTTGAAAGAATGAGCGTTTCAGGAAATCCCCCATCTGAGGGACACATCTGAGAGACACCTTTGTACTTATCACAGCTTGAGATGGGGCAGGTGAATGGTTCTTATAGATCCTCTTAAAGGGCAATCCAACCTTGGTGATAAGTTGATTTGTGTGAAAGCAGAAAAATAAGAAAAACAGGATCGTGAAAGTTTGAGAGAAATCGGACAAGAATAAGAAAGTTATAGATGTTTGAAAAGTGAGATCACTACATCTACGCGAATCTCAAATTGGCAATTTGGTGAGTCGATTATGGACAACTCTCCCATTTGTCCTACACAAAAATATCATTAATTTGCAGTTTTCTCCAAAGTGCCTTTACCCTCGGGGCAGTACTCAAAATATATTGGAGATAGCATATTGTTATAGGTCCTCATGAAAGAAAAAAGTCATTTTGTGTGTTGGAGTGAATGGGCGGAGTTGTCTCCAACTACATCACAGTGATGTTACCTATTCAGCAATTTTAAATTCCCATATGTATAGTGATTGCAACATTCAAAAATTCATAACTTTCTTATTATTTGTCCGATTTTGTTCAAACTTTCACCAATCTGATTTCTGATTTTTCCTCTTTCATTCAGAGCAACTGGCCATTAGTCTGTGCAGCTGTAGAAGAACATGGACGGTTGAAAACTTCATTGGGTAAAATTTGTCCTTCCTGGATGCCCAAAATTTGTTCAGGTTTGACTTAAATATGTCCAGTGATGAGCTCCCTAACTACATGAGATGGTAAACTATTCCATTCTGATATCACTCTTTGAGAAAAGGAGGATTGCCTAAACTTTGACTTTAATAATAATAATAATATAGAGAATTTGTAATGCGCCAACTCCACATGACTAATGTGCTCCAGGCGCAATGGAGAGGAAAAACTTGCAAGTACACAAAATACACAAAAATGATACAACAACAGTGTGAAATTAAATCTACCGGTACTGAAAAGCCTTTTTGAACAAATGAGTTTTGAGGGCATTTTTAAAGCAATCTACACGTGACATACATGTATAACGGATATCCTGTGGCAATTGATTCCACAGATAAGGTCCAGCATGAGCAAATGACTTTACTTTACATGCTTCTTCAATATCTTAAATTGATGTCCTCTCGTTCGGCTACTAGATGACAAGTCAAAGAAGTCAGTTTGGTGGAGATCATTTATTCCCTGTACATTTTGTAGATTTGTACCAAATCAATCCTATGGCGTCTATAGGCCAGTGAATGCAACTTTAGTTGTTCAAGCTGTAATTTGTATTGCAGATTTCGAAGGGGATAAAGAAGTGTAGTTGCTCGACGTTGAACTTTTTCTAATTTCACAATATCTTTCCTCATGTATGGATGCCACACAGGTGAACAGTAGTATGACGGTCCGACTATTGACTTGTACAATTGCAGGAAACCTTTCTCATCCATGGTAGTAAATGTGCGTTTAATGATTCCAAGCTTGCAATTTGCAGCAGAACAGACAGTGTCAACGTGATAAGAAAAAGACATTCTGTTATCAAATATAACTCCGAGATTCTTTTCGTTACTTGTTTGTGGAACACATCTGTTCTCATCACTCATTAAATAGTCATAGCAAGGATTTTTTTCTTCCGTAATAGAGAACTTTACATTTCTCTTGATTGAAGGGAAGTTGCCATGTGTTGGACCAAGTCAAAAGTCTTGTCGGTTCTTCTTGGCTATGAGTCTGAACACCCTTTTTGTCTGATGAAACATCCTTTTTTTCAATGCACTGAAAATATATGTACTTTCTCTGTAACCACATAAATAATCATATAAGCAATTTGCAAACTATTACTAATTTCTAAAAACATACATCACCTCCCTCCCCCTCCCCCCCCCCCCCCCCCCTCTCCCTATCTCTTGCCCTCTCTCTCTATCTCTTGCTATCTCTGTATATTCATGAAAACAAACATCAAATACATATTGAAAATTCTGTAAAATATTCTGAGGTAGATATAACCAATAAATGATCTTCATAATTTTCTTGTCAAAAGTAATGTGCAAAAGTATACCGACTTCAAGCCATTCATTATGTCATATGTCATGTATGTAGTGACAAACAACGTAACAGACAATACATTGCATTGTATAAACTATTGTGACAAGATTATATCATTTTGAAAAGCAGAGGCATGAGAGGTGAGACAAATATGATACAGAATCAATTTACCAAAATCAACAGAATCACAGGTGCAGTAGTCAAAGTTACACACATCACTAACTCTCTCAGTATGCCAGTATCCCTCAATAATCATTCACATGATCAACATCCAGACACCTTAAAAGTGGCTTGATCAATCATCACATTTCATTATCATAATAACCATAAATGGCAATTTTGAACAGTTATTGCACTCAACAGCATTCATGGCAAGTTTCCAGAGCATTCATTCATTCAACCATGAACTAGGCAAAACAATGTGAGTGCAGTGATTCATGTACTACTGGAGTACTGCCAGTCATGCCAGTCCCACATTTTACCTTGATTTTACATACAAAGTGTTGCTCCACGAGATATGAACAATAAACTAAACATAATAAGTGGGAAAAAGAATGGTCTAAAAATTTATCTTGCTCTCTTTTGAGAAATTTTCAAGTACTAAAGGGCAGTAAATCCATGATTGCATGAAAACTTACCACAGCAGCTGAAACACACCAACCACGGAGTATTACAACTAGCAGGCAAGCAGTAGCCGCCTGGCGACCTAGGCGAGTAGATGCTTTCATCGCCCCCATGTTATCCGGCGTCTGCTTTTGGCCGCGTTCCAGTAGCCAAGTTCAAGCAGGGTTATATTGGATTACGGTGTAAACCTGTTTCCTCGGAATTATTTTAGGGATTCCAGTGGAAAAGTGAGCTGCATTGGAGCTGGATGATGACACGATCGGTCAGACGACAAGGTGTTTTCTCCCACACTTTTTGATATCGATATTCTTCTCGAAGCTCGAACTCGAAGATCCCTCTCCCCAGATCCAAAGACAAGTGCACACAGCAGGTTGAGTGATTGATGAAATGGAATGAAAATTTGGTACTTCAGAAGTAAATTTGCAGGCTTCAAATATTAACCTTTGTAACGAAGAGGCAGGAAGAAGAGTAGACGGACTATATATTGACAACCCCAGCAGGGTAGGAATCCACAGACGAAATCCCAAAACTCAAATCCCGTTTATTTTTGGGACGAATTTTGGATACACAAATGCACAGTGGAACGCATAGAAACGCCCAAGAGCATGAAGAGTAGCTCCAGTCCCGCGCCAACAACAAGTGCACATGTGGGCTCTGTTGATTTTCCAGACGTGTACGCAAATGTGGTGCTGTGACTCCGTCGGTCTCAAGTAAAGTTTGGACTATTCGATTAAAATGCGGGGGCTTTACTTACTCTCTTCGAAAGCGAACTCGTATAAACCACATTGCTGAACCTAATTTCCACTTTTTTACCTGCTTTTATTACAATACTAGTTTATTCATACATGTTAAACGTTTCTGCCGTAATTTTTCATTCCATAATTAAACGTTTAAAATATTTTTTTCGGGGGTCTTCCAGCAATACAAAACAAATTACCCTACTACGAAAATTAACTTTCCTTGGGATTCATTGGGGTAAACAAATGACCTTTTTGTTACCCATTCGTATACACAAGCGTCAATTTTTAGTCAATCCCTTGATAAATATAACAGTGGTACAAAGGTTAACGAAGTTTGCACACACTTGTTATTTCGAGACGATTTTTATTTTGTAAAATTAGAAGTCAAGCCATATTTGTTCGTAGGTTGTTGTTTTTTGTTTTTTAATAAGAAGGTCAAACATTCCCTCTCTCTCTCTCTCTCTGTCTCTCTCTCTCGTTCTCTTTCATTTTTATAATACCTACGATTACTAATAGCTCTGCTGAATAGATTAATCTGCAAAATGAACACTTAAAGAAATTTTCAAGAAATAGTTGACTGTCTTGAACGGATACTTCATACAAGTTAGATAGTAGAATTACTGCACGAAAAGTAAATAAATTAGGTTCCCATTTTATAAAAGAAAACTTAAAATTAGTTAATATACCCCCTCGGCAGTTACTATGATTAATCGCTCTTATAATATCAATATTCCTTCAGTGTGGATAAATGAATCAAGTTTCCAATAATAAAGTGAAAGATTTGTGAATTTGATAATTATCCTATGATGAATTTGAAGAAAAACAATTAGGCCTTATCCTATATACATCACGTTTTTTGACAGCATGACTAATGAGCCAACAACTGCTTATGAAAATTTGCCATTTTCTTTTATATCTGCGCCGATTTAGTAAGATCATTTTTAGATAATGATATTTAACAATCATAATGCTCTTGAATATTAAAAGTGTCGAAATTATTGATTCCTTTAACTATCAAGTGAGTACACATAAGTTAGATAGATCGAAATGACAAATTAGTTGACAAAGCGATAACATATAGAAAATGCAAGGATAGAGTGGGCGAAGACTTGTGCCGGTCAACGCAATTAATCAACCAAATTTAGTTAAAGGGGAATTCCACCCTGATATAAACTTGGTTTTAAAAGAAGCAGAAATACAAAGAAACAGATCAATGAAAGTTTGAGCAAAATGCGATAACTGGGAAATAAGAAAGTTATGGATATTTGTAATCAATCAAATACAAATTCGCAACCCCGTGACGTATCAAACACAAACACAGGCTTGATTAAAAAGATCGACTTCAAAATAAACCATCAAACCTTTTTTTTCAAACATGACAACTATAAAAATGTACAACTAAAATATATCCATAATTAATATAAAGACCTAATACAGGTAAATAGATGTCTTCAATTATGAATGTAAGATACTTCACACAAGTCATATGTCTACAAGCAACATTTCAAATCATTTTGAGCGTTAATTTTGTGAGATTTTAGCAATCCTACTTTAGAGTAATATAGGTGTCTTTATTAACACATAATAATAATAATAATACTAATAATAATAATGATGATGAAAACTTAAAGAGCGCACACACCGTCCAAGGAAGGTCATGGCGCTAGCCCAGCGATAGTTAAAACAAATTCACAACATTTGCATCACCCACTGCGACTCTCAGCTTCACCCGGTGCCTACAATCATTCACCCTGTCCAAACAAAATAATATACCAAAAATTGAACTGGAATAATAATTAGTAAACGAAGAAGCTTGACTGGGGAGGAATTTTTAATTTGTAAACAAATCTTTCGGCATATTACTCCCAGTGTTAAAGATCGTATGCTCGATCTGTAATGAAAAACACAAGTCAGAAAAAATTGGAACCAGCGGGATTCGAACCTGTCATCTACTGCTTGCCGGGCAGCGACTTAAATAATGGTCATTATGATCATGAAAAGGCTGAATGTTACCACAAAATCTCTAAATATCTTTCATAAGGGCTGCCCTTTTTTCCTTTTTTCTTTTTCTTTTCCTTTCTTTTTTTTTTAGTCATTTATTTATTATTATTATTTTTTTTTTTTTTTTTTTATTAATTAATTAATTTATTTATTTTTATTTTTTTTTTATTTTTTTTTTTCGGGGGGGGGGTAACGGTGCCTCCGGGATGACATGACGGTCCCATTTGACAATGTACATTCATTTTTGCATAAAGCCAGGCTCAACTTGAGCGATTGCCTGTCTTATTGAATGCGTTGTGTATCTATTCGAATTTCTCAGGAAAGATAATAGAAGAAAGAAATAAGAATTCCCCCTTTTAAAAGAGATAAAGGGTTCAATTTCCGGTCGAGTCTGGATCCAATAAGGGGTTAATCAATCTGAATGGGAGAACCGATTTTAAAACTTAATCTTAAGTGAGTCTGAAGACTCACTTAAGATTGAAGACCAACATGATCAATGAATTATCTTTCTCAGTTGAACCGTTCGATTAGTCAATCGCTTCACCGATCAACCGTTACAAGCTTATCGTCTGAGGATGTAACTATGTAGGACTATTATTATCCGCTTGCGCTCTTTTCAAATAATGTGTCTATGTAGGGTATTGGTTACTTAATTACGTACATACGGTAGATGAACACATTAACACACTCTGGTGAACATTTTGACGCTTAGGTCATTGTTTTCACTCAATGGCGTATCCAAGATTGTGATGAAGCCGTCGAACCCGCCCCAATGCCCGGAACAATTTCAATACCACTTGCAGTGCATGTTCAATAATGTATGTGGGGATCTGCCAAGGAATATTTCAATTTCCCTCTGGAAGGGCGTCCTCCGCCCACTTTATCGTCGGATACGCCGCTAATCGGTGACCTATAATGGCCCCTACGGAGCCTTTCATGTATCTAATATCGCTATGCATTGGAACGAAAATGAATTCAAAGCTATCAGATGAGTTCCAACCATATAGGTTCCAACATTACGTCTTCAGTAGAAAACAAAATTGAAACAAAGATCACTGATCCATCTTAAGGAGGGGGATTACAAGCATATTAATCCTAAGCTTACAGTAGATTATTACACAGGGGCGCGACGTCATAACGGAGCAACTGCCCTTCCCTCCTTAATTGATGCCCCAACTCTAAAGTAGTCTATGTCTTGATAATTATTGTTTGCGTCATTGCTGTTCAAAAAGTTATTTTGAAGCGAGGGGTTCTATATTTTCCCCTCCTCTAAAAAGTTGTTCCACGCTAAAACGAACGAGCGAGGGAAACGAAGAAGAAGAGGAAGGAAAAAAAGAAGAACAACAACAACAACAACAAGAAGAAGAACAACAAGGAAAAGAAGAACAAGAAGAAGAAGAAAAAGGAGAAGGAACAAACAGCATGGTCTGTTGTGCCTTTTCTCAGGCACAATAGAACAGTGTTTTGATCTTGTACCTGCAGTTTTGATGAAAATATTAAAAAGGAGTAATTTTGATTTTGCGAAAACCGTTCACATTCGACGAATAAAAGCATATCAATTGAAAAAGGACAAAATGTGGGGGCGTTTTACTTGTATCAGACAGTTAAATCACATAAACAAACCATTAGTCATCCTCCTCTCATTATTATAGATCATGACAGGATATGAAAGAGAGAGAGAGGGAAAAAAGTTTTCCTGCAAACTAGATTAAATGAACATTATTTAAATGATATATACAGTATGTCCCCAGGGATGAAGGTCACCATCGGAATAACTGTAATCACATGATCACCAATGGCATATCCAGCAAAGGTGAAGCAGGGGTGCACCCCCCCCCCCCCCCCCCCCCCCGCTTGAAGGCCCATGAAAAAATAAATACAATTTGTAATAGGTCTCCAGTGCGTGGGGCTGCCAAATTATAATCCCCCCGCCTCCTCCTCCTTTTCGTGCTCCCCTGTTTATCAATATCTAAATACGTCGAGATCACTGCAGTTACCCATTCTTAAATTTATTCATTAAAAAAAAAATCAAATTTATTGCGCCTCTTAAATTAACGAAACCTATAGAAAACACGTTCGACCAGTCGCCAGGGGGTCACTCAAAATTACATCAAAACACTAGTCTTCGTCACGTAATCTTTGATAAGACCTTCCCACAAAACAGCCTACACTGTAAATACAAAAGTTGATTAGTGATAAACAAAACTACAATTATTCAACCCAAATCCAAGGATTACTTCTTAGTCAGCTGATAGAGCTCATCTCTTGGTTTCGTTATTCTTTTATTCTATTCTGTGTTGCATTTCAACTTGTGCTTAATAATTTATGTCAAAATAAACAATTTGTTGCCAGAATATCCAAACACGTGGGCGACATGACATCTGAGCAAGCTATAATCCATTATTACCGTCGAATTTGCATCTAAGAATATAGGGTGAATCATTGCATGCGTTATGACTAGAACAACATGCTAACATAAAACTTACATCCAGTGGCGTAGCTTCGAAGTCACAGGGAGCAAGTGCCCCCCCCCCCCCCATCGAGTGGTGAAAACAATAAATTAGAGAGAAAGAAAAGGACAAATAAAGGAGATCATGAAGGTAACGTGTGAAGAAAATGAAAGGAACCCCTTCTCAAACCATTCCCTCAATCGATGGCCTAGTTCTCTGCATTTTCATCCATCAAATGAAATAAAATCCTTCTCCCCTTCGACACCAGTACCCAAGGGGAGGCGACTAGTCATTACTCATTTTTTACTATGCATTATCATTTACTATTCAAACTTTCCGGAGGACGTCCCCCCCCCCCCCCCCCCTCCCCGGATCGCCGCCCCTGCCAGTACCCCTAAATGGCTATATCCTGCTACATCACAGCATGTTAGGTAAATGATAAACATCAAAAGTTTCAGAATTTTAGGGCGGGTTCTGACAAAATCAAAATGGCAAATTGGCTTTATACGAGGTCGTTTGGTTTGTTTAGTAGTCAGATCAACACAGTAAATTCATGAGCTACAATCTACATTCATGGAGCACGAATTTGTGCTTGTAAAATTGTTGACTTACATAAATTATGGAAATCGGCTAATGTCACTTTAATTTAGTTTAAATTTCTTTTTTTTTTTTTTTTTTAACACTCCTTAAAAAAATGACATTATATCTATATCTCAAACAGTTGAAGAGTCTTCAAATAGAAGAATAGGGTATAAAGAGGAAGAGTGGTGGTCATTGTGGTCAGGTGCATGTGGTGGAGACGTGGTGGCCAGTGGCGTATTGTGGGTCCAGATACTGAGGGGGCACTGGCATAATAGGGGGGGGGGGGTACCATAGTTAATCGGTGGATGAGATAACGAATTATAGAGGCCATCGATTAGGAGTGAGTGAAGGATAGGGTCGTCTCATCTTCATAATAATATCACATTCTCTTCCCCTCTCCATTTAATTCTCTCTCCTCTCTCTTTCTTTGTCTTTATGCTTTTGATTGGGAGACACGAGCGCCCCTAACCCCCCCCCCCCCCATACACTAATGGTGGTGGAGGTAGTGGTATAGAGCAGAAGAAACCGCAGGGCCACCTGTGAGAAGTTGCATAAACGTGACATGATTATGTTTATTCCATTCAACAACAAATATGACTCACCAGACGAACATTGTTCCGAAAAATATGTCATGTTAACACCAATAAAACGATATTATTTTAAACCGCGAATTTATTTAATCAAGAACTGTCATATATATTGACATCAATATAAAGTACAGGGCATGTTAAACTGAATTGGATTATCAAAGTCATATTTATAAGTTTCCTTTATAAGTGGATCGTAGGACACCAGTTCCGTGCAAATCGGATAGCATCAGTCTTCAAATTAAAGTACATGTATTAGTATGGATATACTACGAGTAGTATATCCATGGTTAAAGCGAGAGAGGTGTCTATATTATGGTTAAGATGCAAGTGTATGGTAGATCAGAAGAAACCACAGAGCACCTGTAATAATCTGCATAATATAATATAATAATATAATAAGATGACAGGTGGTGAGCTAATAATAGTACTTTCCTCCAACAACAAAAAATAATATCAGACGAACTTTGTACGTTTGTCTTTCTTCTTCCGGAGCATCATGACAACGACTTGATGAATTGAACCTATTTCTGACTCTCCGGAATACAACTAATATAACCAAGAACAGAATGTCATATTATGACATTGCATTTGATATGGACTGGATTAAAGGAAAGACAATAGGTATATAGCCTCCATAGGGGCGTATCAAAGGATTTAGCAAACAAGGGGGAACAATGACGAAAAACAAGCAACAACAAAAAAGGCGGCGTGAGGTCATAAGATATTTTAGGTGCTAAATTACTCTAAAGATCGGGGACAAGCAAAAAAAAAAGAGGTTTTCACTTTTTCAGATGTCTTAGAGGTCGAAAGTTTGAAAGAAAAAAGGGGCACGTATCCCAGCTCGGTCGCATCGCTCTCTCGCGGTATAGGCGTATAGCACTCATGCATTCCGCTAAAACTTATAATAGACCGCGCCAACAGCTCGGTTGACCTGCGAAACCGAAATTGTCGGTCTTGCACATAGGCGGACCTTTTATGGCGAGGAGGGGGCGGCTGCAAGCGCCCCTCGAGAATTTTGAAATTACCATTATTCGGGCAGTGATGTGGCCAAATGATCTAAATAAGTATCTTTTGATGACGAAATTACATTGTTACTAGATATGCAGTGTCAAAATTGTTAGTTCTAGTCAGGCCACCCACATTAAAGATGTAAATTTGTAAACTGACTTTACATGCATTTGATTTACGAAAAGAACAGACAATTTTTAAAATCTTAATCTAAAACCTAACAATAGAACAGTAATCAAATTTATTTATTTATTTATTCAAACATATATTTACACAGGATAAAAACAATCGTATCAGCAATTCTGTATTTTTTTATATTTTTTGTCAGGGGAAGAGCATTCCATGGCTTTCTCCAGAACGGTAGCAATGAAAGGATGACATAGTCCCTCGAGGGTGAGAGGGAAGATCTTTCAAGCTCTGAGAAAGCCGCCGATTGAGAGGTAAATAATCATCGGATTGACCCGCAGCGTCTGTAAACTAACATCGAATCTTCCGCGTGGGTCTAAAGCAACGGCTTACACTGGATTCAAGTCAACCAACATTTCTTCCTCTTCTATACTTTAAAGGGACTCGTGTGACATTGGTTTGAAAAAAGAGAAGATAAAGAATGTCCCATTGCTTATGTGAGATCAAATATTTTCCCTTTCTACAAGCTTAGGCGTACGGGGGGGGGGGGGGGGGCTAGGAGGATGCAGCCCCGAAACTGTTGAAAGTGCCAGTGTTCGGGCAAGGAGGCGGTCTATTTATATTTTTAAAAAATTATATAGTATGTTTTTTATGACAAAACTACATCAGCAATATAAAAAAATGTTTTCTCGAAAGTTGATATGCGGGCACGAGACGTCAACCCCTGGCAACGCACATGCCCCAAAGAATTACCCAAGGAATTATTTAGCTAAAGGGATTTAAATTTTGAATCAAACATATGCTATTTGAATGACATGAAAATAATTTATTTCAAATATAGATGAAAATATAATTCAAATCATTTGAATAATGAAAATAGAATGAAGCATACCATTTGACAAAATGAAAGGTCTCCATGAGGGATTATCGATTCTGATGATTGATCATCAATCAATTATCTATGGCAAACTTACTTTTGAGTTGTTACGTTGGCTGAAGACGGGCGAACAATTCATTTCAATTGCAATAGGTCGTATAATCTTGGGCCTTGCCATGGCCTAATTCTTATATTCGATTTTCGATTTCTTGTCAATTCCATGACCACGCTTGTTATTCATATTTTAGAAATATAATTTGGTTGACAGTTGAAAGCTATATGAGTTATTCTGTCCGCCAGACCGCAGATTCGAAGCGACGATGTCAGAACTAAAATGGTTAGAATCAATATATCCAAACAATTTAGGAAATTGTATTTTTTTCTTTCCTGTTAGCAGTATGGTATTTTGTTCTTTACTTTTACTTTCTTTTTTTTTTTATCTTGCTCAACATCGGAAACGTCCATCTTTAAGAAGGGCTGGGGTAGATGACTTTGGTTTGTGTAGTGTTAGGTCCCATGTTGGCCTGGAGATCAACTCTATTAACCCTCAGAATCCCGCTGGGATCGATGCTCATGAAACAGGTGAATCTACGTCATCGAGATTACATCTCCCTCATCCGTGGTCGAGACCGACTGCCAGACATTCTTGTCATCGTTTTCTTCCATGATGTTGGCCTACGGTCATCAAGTCGTCTGGGCTTTGTTGATAATGATGTTTTTAATCATGTGGTTGTCTTTCCTCTCCCTCCTCCTCCCTCTTCTCCTTCTCATCTTTTCCTTTCTCTCGTTCTGTATCTCTTTATTTCTCTCTCTGTCTCCCCCCCCCTCTCTCTCTCTCTCTCTCTATCCGTCTCTTTGTGTCTCTATTTCTCTGATTTTTTGTCTATCTGAACGCCTCTATCTCTCCATCTCTGCCTGTCTCTCTCTCCCTCTCTCTCTCATTTATATCTTGCTTTCTCCTTCTCCCCTCCTTCATCGACCTTTATTTTCTTTGTTTTTTAGTTCGCTCTCGATCTCTTTAACTTTCCCTTGTTTCGTTTATTTTTCACTGGGTGAAGAAAAGAGGAAGAAGAAGATGAAGAAGAAGAAAAGGACGAAAAAGCAGTATAGAAGAGGGAAGAGGCGGAGGAGTTGGAGGAGGAGGATGAGGAGGAGAGGAAGAAGAATAGGAAGGGAAAAGAAGAAGTAGAAGAAGAAGAAGAAGAAATATCATAAGAAGACGAAAAGGAAGAAGTCTAGATAGAAGAATTAAGGGAGAGTGTTAAAAAGATGCATTTGACTACCTGATGCCTAGTGATGGTGCGTGTTCACATTGCCACCAGCGGCAATGTCACAACCACTTCTACTATCATATCTATCCTTTATTTACTGCCTGTATGATATTAGTGATAAACGAATAGGCCTATTCATTTTTTCTCTCACATCTATAACCCTTTTCAATGCTACAGTTATCCATCGTCCATCTATTCCTCTCGTACTAATATTAACCACGCAAATGCTTAGTAAGGCGCTAACAAATCAGGACATACGATATTTTTGTTCGTACAGGCAGCTCTCTATTAATCGTATGACTCATCGTTTACTTTCATTTTTTTTTATTGTCCGAAATATCTTTGCAATCTACCCTTTTATATTAGTTCTTCTTCGTGTTGTGTCAATGTAATGTTATTTAACCGAATCAATCTATCGATGGTTCTCTTTATCACTTCAAAGCAAGTGCCGTATATTGTTGATGCGCCCTCAAATTCGAAGGGAATTCATCGAAAGCCTTTAATGAAATGCTTTCAGGGTATCAAATTAGTGTTTTATCGTAACTATCTAAAAGAATAGTCAGATGCCAAACTCTTTATTTTCCACTGCATGAATCCTATAAACCTCTGGAAAGTTGTTTCTGTTCCTCGGAACCCGACTTTGCCTTTAAAAATGTCCAGCAAAAAGGGATTCCTGTGTTAAAGTTGTTTATCCGTGGATTTTGGGAGCTAAACAAAGGGTCATACTGATCTCTAGCCCGCATAGCATAACTCTGACTCATCGGTCTCTCTGCTAGTCCAGTCTGGGGGCTATTCTTGGAGTCCAGGGCTGGGACTAAAAAACAAACTCACCATCTATCACAAACAGAGCTTTTATGGGTATTGCAAACAGACAGAAAAAAAGGTTGAGTGCGAATGAAAAGCATGAATGAACGAATGGTGATAAACATCTGACGATGTAATGGTGGGCGGCCATGGAAGTAGGAAGATGACGCAGTTGCTAGGCAACAGTTTGGAGATGACGAATAGTAACGATAATATATATTTTATTTATATGTTTCTTGGTTTCAGATTAGCCTATTGGAAAATGACATTAGTTTTTTGTAGGGCGGTCATATCATCCCAACCTCTAGAGATGTTTGAGTCGCCTGCAAAGTGGTTAAACAGAGCCCTGAGGAAGATCAGACTGTGTTCAATTTTAAGTGTTTTGTATCTTGCCATTATCCCCGAAATTTTTCTGTTTTATACTATGTTATGTTATTATATGCTATGTTATTTTTGTCTGTTTGTTTGTTTATTTTGTTTTTATGCTGATTCAGGCCACTCTGTATAAACATTCGTGAATACAATTAAAAGTTATTACAAAGAAATTTATTAAGGAAACTAGTACCGGGAGTGGGCGTTGAAGGGATCAGGATGCGGTTACTATATGCAACAAATAAGAGATGAATGAAATAAACAAAATAAGGAATTAGTTGATGGGAAACGTAAGGATGCCAGAGTATAACCAGAGAGGTGGAAGAGTATAACTTTACTATTAATGTAATAGCGCTACTGAGAAGCAAAGTAACCACGTGTGTGTCGGAGAGATGATAGAAGAGTGTTGCTTTTTAGGTCGGTATTTGATTTAAATCAGATTCATCATTGTCCTAAAGAGTTCTTCGACATACAGGCAATTTATTGTAAAATGAATGAATATCTCTCCTAAACTGAAAGAAGAAAGAGAGCCAGTGCACGCAAGGAAGGGTGACAGCTTGAGACAAATGATGTACACGTACCGTATATTATAAACGATACTAATGTGTTTATATTACACTCCATGTAAGTCCCTAATTGGTTTAAATGGAGACGCGTCTTGGGGGGGGGGGGGGGGGGCTTGGGTTTGTAGGATCGGGGAGATTCTCTTGATAAGAGGAGCAGAACCTATCCTGCAATGCCTAACTTTCTTCTCATTTGTTTCCATCTACTGTATTCTCTTCCCTATAATCGATTCTTTCTCTATAATAGGGAAACTCGTACTCATATATTGATGTTCTTTCACTTTCAGTAACTTATGTTTTTAAGTTTGTGTTGGGAACGCCCCCCCCCCCCTTAGCAATTGCTAAGGGAGGGCGTTCCAAACACAAACTTTGCTTTCCGGGTTTTCGCCTACTTATATTTTCTGAATTATGTACTGTATTGTACTCTGTGTTCGCCACCTTGCTACACATCCTTTGTATAACACATTGAACCGATGAGAAGGGAATAAATATTAATTTTAATCAGTCAATCAAGAATGGAGTACAACAGAGTACATTTTTGTCATGATGTGCAAAATGTATTCATCATTATAAAATTTATATGCAGAGTAGGTCACCACCAAGGCTTCATAAGCTTCAAACACGGCGAAGAGGAAACTTTTGTTCAGTTACAATTAACTTCAACCTCCCGGAAGATGAATACACACATCAAAAGCAATTATCAGATGAATAAATCTGGAGCAGAAGAGAGACAAAAGAAAATCAATAAATCTTATTAATCTTCAAAGAGGACTTCGTCTAGACAATCGAGACCGCACTGGTTTCCATAAAATGCGATGAAAGAACTGCTATCGTGAGAGACATCATTGATATATGTAACAGCCAGTGGCGTATCCACTAAAATAGGGTGGAGGAGCCAGCATACCTCCCTCCCGTTTGATCAGGAAATAAAGTAATAAAAAGGTAATAAGAAAAAACCCATAACAGTTTTTATTAGAGCAGTGTATAAGTTGGACGTAGTGTGCCTTTGATTACAGGAGATTGATTTGCATATTTCAAACATTTTTGAGTCATAATCCATAGGGGAGGGGGTGCGTGCATAATACACTTCTTGTTCATGAATGTCTGGATACGCCACTGTCTCTGTTTTCATGATGGGTGGGTTTCCCTCATCTTTGCCTCAATTATTCAAGCTTTATCTTTACTGGTCATGAAACTAACTATTACAAAGTAGACCATTAGACTGCAATAGACAGCCATAAACCATTTCGGTTGTAGTATTTTCACGACAGCCCTATCTTTTGTCCCACTCGATCAGTTTCACGTACAATGGACGAGGGTTGTGGGGTGGTCCTGATAATTTTGCAACGTTGAAATGTGCAGGAGGGAGGCAGGCAATACTAACCAAGGGCATTAGAACCCTCCAACAAAGTCAATTTCGTTGGATGAGGGGGTGTTTGGGCAGTCAATGCCAAAGTAGTTTACCTTTTAGGAAACAAAAGAATCCTCAAATTTCCTTTATTAAAATGGATGGAGGATGGGAGTTTTCATTGGTTTTAGTTTGGTTTACTACTACTACTACTACTACTACTACTTATTAGGTGGTCTGTCGGTATCGACAGATCACCTTTTAATTTTGTCAGAATTTTCTTCTTTATTTATTTCTTTATTAGGTGGTCTGTCGGTATCGACAGATCACCTTTTAATTTTGTCAGAATTTTCTTCTTTATTTCTTTATTAGGTGGTCTGTCGGTATCGACAGATCACCTTTTAATTTTGTCAAGATTTTTCTTCTTTATTTCTTTATTTATTTATTTTTATTACAAAATGTTGTGGCCACCAAATCTCAAAATCAGCCAGGTCAATATCATCGAGTTTCATGTCATGTATGAGGTCAATCATGGACATGGTCCATTAAGCTTTTGGAGGTCATCAGGTCATCGTGACGTCATCAAGACGCCATTTTGTAAATTGACAAGATCGATTATATCTTCATAATCGATCATCAAAAATCAACTATATTCACATCATATAAACTTCACATGACGGGTCATCAAGTTATGTCCTCACAGGTCATCTAGAGGTCAGGACGTGCGCGTACGCGCGCGTCAAAATTTAAAAATGCTCAAAATCACGTAGGATCAGGTCTGCACACGTTTCAGGTCATTTTGAGCATTTCAAAAATGTCCGTGCGTAAGCGTCTGCGCGCGGGTACAACGCGCGCGCAAGTCGTAGATAACGTTAAAACGCTGTTTTTTCGATTGATTTGCAATCCTGACACTTTTCTTCATCATTTCCATCAACTTGGAATCAATTTCAATCAATAATAAAGTCGTACGGGCGCGTCAAATTTCAAAATCCGTGCGCGCATCTATGGCGAAAATAACGTAAAAAAGTGCAAAAACATGCCTCTACAAAATTAACTCTAGCTCTTTAAATAGTCCATAAACCCCCCAACTTTTTTTCATCATCAGGTAGGGTATGAATCATAGATATGATTTCATGTATCATTTGACCCTTATAAACATTATGACGTCATCAAAATAGCGCCAGAAGTCAAAATTTCCATTTTTCATGTTTTGACGTCATCACATTTATGCAAATTTGGCTCTAGATTCGTAATGATTGGTCGTTTTTCTCCCAAATTTTGATATGTTATAGCTGCAACAATTCTCTACGAGACTTCTTGCCACCATTATTCATTTTGATGACGTCATCACACTGAAATCTTCAATTAAAGACGACATGTCAAATTTTTCCCTATTTGCGTGTTATGTCTATGGAAGATGATTTTTTTTCGAATCATGAATCTACATGACATCGTTCTCTGAGCAGTATCTCAGTTATTTTTGGTCTATTTCCTTCCAGATTTTAATATGTTGTAGCTGAGACTATAAGCTTTCATTAGTAAGCCCTCCAATTTTTGATCAGATGTCGGGATCATGCCCAATTTTTCAGTACAAAATGTGATTTGAGAATCCCGTTTTCGTTTACGTGCTATCTCTATGGGAAATATTCTGGTCTATCGGTAAAGCACATGACTACCATGGTCAAGGTACCTGGTTCGATCCCCGGGGCCGATTTTTTTTTTTTTTTGGCTTCTTTTTGCCTGTCATTTTACCATCCTCTTCGACTATTGTAACATAAAAAATCACAAATCATGTAATAAACTGCCTTATTTTCCATATTATGTCTATTAGAAAGTAGTGTGCAGTAGTTTGTGTACAACCCTATGGAAATTGTGATTTCCTGTCCTGTATTAGAGCTATGGGGTTAATCTCCCAAGTATCCTGTATCATCATCATTATTATCGTCACCGTCATGATCATCATCGCTATTATTATATCATCGCCATCATCATTATATCATTATAATCATCATAATCACCATTATCATCATCACCATAATCATTTTACAATGACCGTTACACATTTTGCTACATTCCTGTCCTCAAGAAGCATCTCCATTCATGGCATTCTTGACATCCTATCTTCAGTTTAGCATTTCCCCATTATTATGATCATCCTGATTACAATCATGATCGTGCAAATTTAAGGACAGACCACCTAATTCGTCTTCGTGACGAATTCAAGTCTAGTTTATTTTTATTACAAAATTTTGTGGCCACCAAATCTCAAAATCGGCCAGGTCAATATCATTGAGTTTCATGTCATGTATGAGGTCAATCATGAACACGATCCATTTAGCTTTTGGAGGTCATCAGGTCATCGTGACGTCATCAAGACGCCATTTTGTAAATTTTCAAGATCTATTATATCTTCATAATCGATCATCAAAAATCAACTATATTCACATCACATAAACTTCACTTGACGGGTCATCAAGTCGTGTCCTCACAGGTCATCTAGAGGTCAAAACGTGCGCGTACGCGCGCGTCAAAATTTAAAAATGCTCAAAATCACGTAGGATCAAGTCTGCACACGTTTCAGGTCATTTTGAGCATTTCAAAAATGTCCGTGCGTAAGCGTCCGTGCGCGCGTTTAACGCGCGCACAAGTCGTAAATAACGTTAAAACGCTGTTTTTTCGATTGATTTGCAATCCTAACACTTTTCTTCATCATTTCCATCAATTTGGAATCATTTTCAATCAATAATAAGGTCGTACGGGCGCGTCAAACTTCAAAATCCGTGCGCGCGTCTATGGTGAAAATAACGTAAAAACGTGCAAAAACATGCCTATACAAAATTCACTATATCTCGTTAGATAGTCCATTGACCCCAAAATTTTTTGTCATCATCAGGTAGGGTATGAATCATAGATTTCATTTCATGTATCATTTGACCCTTATAAACATTATGACGTCATCAAAATGGCGCCAGAAGTCTAAATTTCCATTTTTCATGTTTTGACGTCATCACATTTATGCAAATTTGGCTCTAGATTCGTAAATATTGGTCGTTCTTCGCCCAGATTTTAATATGTTGTAGCTGAGGCAATTTTCTACGAAACTAGTCGCCACCATTTTTCATTTTGATGACGTCATCATACTGAAATTTTCAATGCAAGATGCCATGTCAGAATTTTCCCTGTTTGCGTGTTATGTCTATGGAAGATGATTTTTTTTCGAATCATGAATCTACATGACATCGTTCTCTGAGCAGTATCTCAGTTATTTTTGGTCTATTGTCTTCCAGATTTTAATATGTTGTAGCTGAGACTATAAGCTTTTACAAGTGTGGTCTCCAATTTTTGATCAGATGTCGGGATCATGCCCAATTTTTCAGTACAAAATGTGATTTGAGAATCCCGTTTTCGTTTACGTGTTATCTCTATGGGAAATATTCTGGTCTATCGGTAAAGCACATGACTACCATGGTCAAGGTACCTGGTTCGATCCCCGGGGCCGATTTTTTTTTTTGCTTCTTTTTACCTGTCATTTTACCATCCTCTTCGACTAGTATAACATAAAAAATCACAAATCATGTAATAAACTGCCTTATTTTCCGTATTATGTCTATTAGAAAGTAGTGTGCAGTAGTTTGTGTACAACCCTATGGAAATTGTGATTTCCTGTCCTGTATTAGAGCTATGGGGCTAATCTCCCAAGGATCCTGTATCATCATCATTATTATCATCACCGTCATGATCACCATCGCTATTATTATATCTTCGCCATCATCATTATATCATTATAATCATCATAATCATCATCACCATAATCATTTTACAATGACCGTTACACATTTTGCTACATTCCTGTCCTCAAGAAGCATCTCCCTTCATGGCGTTCTTGACATCCTATCTTCAGTTTAGTATTTCCCCATTATTATGATCATCCTGATTACAATCATGATCGTACAAATTGAAAGACAGACCACCTAATTCGTCCTCATGACGAATTAAATTCTAGTTTATTTATTTTTATTACAAAATTTTGTGGCCACCAAATCTCAAAATCGGCCAGGTCAATATCATTGAGTATCATGTCATGTATGAGGTCAATCATGAACATGATCCATTTAGCTTTTGGAGGTCATCAGGTCATCGTGACGTCATCAAGACGCCATTTTGTAAATTTTCAAGATCGATGATATCTTCATAATTGATCATCAAAAATCAACTATATTCACATCACATAAACTTCACTTGACGGGTCATCAAGTCGTGTCCTCACAGGTCATCTAGAGGTCAAAACGTGCGCGTACGCGCGCGTCAAAATTTAAAAATGCTCAAAATCACGTACGATCAAGTCTGCACACGTTTCAGGTCATTTTGAGCATTTCAAAAATGTCCGTGCGTAAGCGTCCGTGCGCGCGTTTAACGCGCGCACAAGTCGTAAATAACGTTAAAACGCTGTTTTTTCGATTGATTTGCAATCCTAACACTTTTCTTCATCATTTCCATCAACTTGGAATTAATTTCAATCAATAATAAGGTCGTACGGGCGCGTCAAACTTCAAAATCCGTGCGCGCGTCTATGGTGAAAATAACGTAAAAACGTGCAAAAACATGCCTATACAAAATTCACTATAGCTCGTTAGATAGTCCACAAACCCCCCAATTTTTTGTCATCATCAGGTAGGGTATGAATCATAGATTTCATTTCATGTATCATTTGACCCTTATAAACATTATGACGTCATTAAAATGGCGCCAGAAGTCTAAATTTCCATTTTTCATGTTTTGACGTCATCACATTTATGCAAATTTGGCTCTAGATTCGTAATTATTGGTCGTTTTTAGCCCAGATTTTGATATGTTATAGCTGAGACAATTCTCTACAACATAACTGTCCACTATGTTTCATTTGGATGACGTCATGACACTGAAAATTTCAATTAAAAACGCCATATCAGAATTTTCCCTATTTGCGTGTTATGTCTATGGAAGATGATTTTTTTTCGAATCATGAATCTACATGACATCGTTCTCTGAGCAGTATCTCAGTTATTCTTGGTCTATTTCCTTCCAGATTTTAATATGTTGTAGCTGAGTCTATAAGCTTTTATTAATAAGCCCTCCAATTTTTGATCAGATGTTGGGATCATGCCCAATTTTGAACTACCAAATGGGATTTGAGAATCCCGTTTTTCGCTTACGTGTTATCTCTATGGGAAATATTTTGGTCTATTGGTCAAAGCACTTGCCTCCCATGCAGGTGACCCAGGTTCGATCCCCGGTGGGTCCATAACAATTTCTTTTTTTTGCTTTTTTTTTTGCCTGTCATTTTACCATCCTCTTCGACTATTGTAACATAAAAAAATCACAAATCATGTAATAAACTGCCATATTTTCCGTATTATGTCTATTAGAAAGTAGTGTGCAGTAGTTTGTGTACAACCCTATGGAAATCTTGATTTCCTGTCCTGTATTAGAGCTATGGGGTTAATCTCCCAAGTATCCTGTATCATCATCATTATTATCATCACCGTCATGATCATCATCGCTATTATTATATCATCGCCATCATCATTCTATCATTATAATCATCATAATCACCATTATCATCATCACCATAATCATTTTACAATGACCGTTACACATTTTGCTACATTCCTGTCCTCAAGAGGCATCTCCATTCATGGCATTCTTGACTTCCTATCTTCAGTTTAGCATTTCTCCATTATTATGATCATCCTGATTACAATCATGATCGTACAAATTGAAAGACAGATCACCTAATTCGTCCTCATGACGAATTAAATTCTAGTTATTATTATTATTATTCCGTTCTTGTACTAACGTCTCTATGCGCTTCCAAAGGACTTTGGATATTATTACCCCAGCTTTAGCTCCGGAAGCCGCAGCGCTCATTTCATTCAAGGGATATATCGTACCAGGTATCCACTTAATACACCTGGGTTGAGTGCGGCAAATGTATGTGTTAATGTCTTGCAAAAGGACGTTAGTGCTGCGGCAGGGGTTCGAACTCTGTACCTTGTTACTGTAGTTCACAGTCCGGAGACTCATCCACTGGACCACAACACAATAGACAGATAGAGAGAGAGAGAGGGGGCGGGGGTGGTTGACGAAAGATGAAGATGGATTAAAAGGGGGACAGGACAAAAATGGTGCACACGAAGTAACGAAGATATGGAAAGAAGGATATTCCATGTGGGGGTGGGGAAGGGATATATATATATACATATATATTTTTAGCTCTACATCATAGCATAGCAAAACATTTCATTTGCCTGTATTAATGGAGAAACGTAGTTATACAAGGTCGTCCACGGAAGTGTGAATTAAGTCATTATCGACCTCTTGCCAAGCCAGTGTTTATTCAAATTTGATGAGTGTACCTAATTTGAATTGAAGGGTACGGACGGTATTCAAAATGATATTAAAGCGAGGATAATAGTCTTTATTCTATAGCCCCTCTACCAAAGGGCAACCTAACAGGCTACTCATTTTTTTCATCTCGTGTCAGTTTCAAAGAGGTGTGGAATTTGAAAGGGAGATGACACTGCGTTGCACTTTGAATTTTGTTGGTGTAGCTTGGAAAAAGCCATTTGAAATTCAAACACCAACATTAAACCAACCTTTGTCAAACATTTGGTCTTCCGTTCGACAGGTTCGTAGCCATTGGTTCATACATGTCTCATAATGACAATCGTTTATTTCTTTCATCCTGTCTCGCGGGGTTCTTATTGCACCCTCCTCAGTTTTCGCGATTCTTTTCTGCTACTGTCCTTTATTTCGCTAAAGTGCTTTGTTCTTTTTATATACTCTTTTTTTCTTCCCTGTTTATGTACTCTTTCTCCTTTTGTACAATCTACCTCTTTCTGTTGTCTTCTTGTTTTCATATCCTCCTTTTCTTGTTCCTCGCTCTCTCTCTCTCTCTCTCTCTCTCTCTCTTCTCCTAATCACACGGGTTTTTCTTGTGTCTTCATCTTCCTTCATTCTTTGCATTCGTCTTCTTCTTTTTCATCTTTCTCTTGATTTATTTCTTCTTCTCGTCCACCTCATATTTTCCGTCGTATCCCGTCTTTCCACTCACTTTATACAGTTTTATAAATCTACTTACTTTCCCAGTTCTCGTAGTGTTCTTCCATTCTATCTTTTTCCCCAAACACGGAGAAATAGCCGAAAAGGAAGAAGTAAAATATGAAGGAAAAAAGGGAGAAAAAACGGGAGAGAATCAAGAGAAAGAGAATGCGGAGGAGGGGGGGGGGATAAAATGGATTACACACATATTGAACATCTATTTTGTACTGGAAATATATGGATATGATTAGACCTTGCATATACCACCAGCCTCCAAACAATGTTAGACCTATACAATTATTCAAGCAAACCAGATCTAACCATTCTAATCGTTTTATCTATAAAGGAAATGCGAAGGACACTGGGTCACGGAATGGCTGCTGTGACACAGACATAATTTCAAATAAAGTCAGGAAGAGATCTCTCTTTTTTTAATAGCTATACTCAACTATTGTTTATCTATACAATGTTATGACTAGACCGGCAGTCATAGGCCTAGGTGTGAGTTTGCTTTATCGCATAAAAATCTAAAAATAACATTTTGATTCTAAAACACGCTACAGTCATTCCGAAACTCAAAAAATATAAGCTGCGAATAAAACAAGGGCTCATTAAAAAGCGTAGGCAGTATCACGGTAAACCAAAGGTACTTTAACCACTTATACAATTCTCCTTTACATTGGGATCCCCCCCCCCCCCAAGAAAAAGGAAGAAACATTGAGCGAAAGTAATACAGATTAAACATGTAGATATAAAGGGAACTTTGCTTGTGCAACGCCACTTATAATACAATTCATTTTAATATACATAATGCCAGGCAGGGGCGGATCCAGGATTTTGTAAAAGAGGGGGCACAGAGCCGGAAAAGTACACAATTAAAGGGTTTTTTCTTCGTTGTGTCCTTAAGGTATGCCAGTTGGGTTTCAAAAGAGGGGGCACGGGCCGGTTTTCCCCCTATGTATATCCGCCATTGCTAGGCGCTATATTAAAGTTTCAAAGTTAATTGATTTCCACGTAATGTGTCTTTTACATTTATTAACAGTAGATATCAAATTTAAGAGCAAGAACATAACAATTATATGCATAGACATAAACACAACAGGACATAATTCAATAGACTTGGGTATGACTTACATTTATAAAGCAATTGGTATTATGTATAAATTGTAAAGGAAAACATATTCGCGATGCACAACTGTAAATTGCCATTTGGTCCAATGCCAATCGGTCCAATCCTTAATTCGTCTTATTGCCTTTTGTCTAAACCAAAATCGTTATTATTACATGTCTTAGATCAAATGATTACTAGGCCATATGAAAAGTAGACCGCGTCACAAACGAATTCGGTGTGCTTGGACAACGTGGTAGACCAACTGAATAACCATGATAACAGACAATGCGGGTGTGGACGAAACCTAAATAGACTAGCTTGATAATAGATACATTGGATTTGCACCAAATGGCAATATATACATCAGGGCCCTGCAACGCGATCCTGATTGGCTGAAAAACAAATTGCGTTTAATCGTTTGAGTTGCGATTAAACGCAACTTTTTTATGCAAGAGGGCCCAGGACTGTGAAATAACAATAATTATTTCCTTGTTAAAAATTTGATAACAGGAATGTCATTTCTGATAATTTTGTTGCGTTTAATCGCAACTCGAAAAATTAAACGCAATTCCCAAATACGCGATCCTGATTGGCTGAAAATCAAGTTGCGTTTAATCGTTTGAGTTGCGATTAAACACAACTTTTTATGCAAGAGGGCCCAGGACTGTGAAATAACAATAATTATTTCCTTGTTAAAAATTTGATAACAGGAATGTCATTTCTGATAATTTTGTTGCGTTTAATCGCAACTCGAAAAATTAAACGCAATTCCCAAATACGCGATCCTGATTGGCTGAAAATCAAGTTGCGTTTAATCGTTTGAGTTGCGATTAAACACAACTTTTTATGCAAGAGGGCCCAGGACTGTGAAATAACAATAATTATTTCCTTGTTAAAAATTTGATAACAGGAATGTCATTTCTGATAATTTTAGCCCAATTATAGCCCCTCCTGATGAGAATATAAGTTAGTCAGCAAGTGGAAATGAATCCTAGACTTCCTTCCTTGCAGTACTACTGAGTATCATGATTTTTTAATTAAACGGCAACATCTTGTATTGTTCTCATTCTAAACAGCCCCAGTAGGTCATTGTGTTTCCTTGGTCAGTCTCGCTTGACCTATTGATTTCTCATGTAAAATGACCATTTGGAAGTGAATGTGTCTGACCACGTCTTGAATGAGTCATTCCTCGAATGGGCAGTCTAGGTCTAGACTAGAGCGATGATCATGCAAAATCCTTGTCAAAGATCTACTGCACTATATTTAAGCCTGAAATATGAATAATTTGTAAGAAAAAGCAGGAAATTCATTTATCAGATTTGATTGGAGTTACTGTAACTTATTTTTTAAATACATAATTAGCAAGATATTAAATATGACCCCCCCCCCCAAAAAAAAAAAAAAAAAAAAAAAAAATGAAAATAGACATATTGGAAACGTGATGAATTATGCAGAAATATTGAAAAATAAGAAAACAAGAAATTAAGACTGTAGAACTTTAACTAGATCGAAACATATACAATATACGCATATGAAAAAGGGAAACAAGGGGGCAAAACAGCAAAGAAAGTGCATACATGTAGAATGGTTGGTTGGTTATTGTTGGTTGGTTCTTGTTATGATGGCGTTCCTCAATCTCTTCAGATTATTCGCGCCAGTCACTTTCGTAGGATTGGCGTTGGCATCGGAAAGCCAACGAGCGACTTTTGTTGTTTGAAAATAGTGTTATTAATGATCATCATTAGCATGGTGAGATGTTAGTATCCCATCTCGTAAGTTAGAAAGCTGTCGATCGTGATTACTCGTAATTATTCGCTATAATATGAAGATACGCAAGCAATCAATCGGAAATTTAAAAAAAGGACTTAATATCAATTGTTCATGGAAAAACAATTATATAATATGAGCATACACCAGCAATCAATGGAAAATAATAGACGGGAATTAATTCCAATTGTTCATGTGTGTGTGTGTGTGTGTGTGTGTAATTGGGATTTTTTTACAGACGTGTATCAATTAGATATGATTATTTACGTCTGGGGACGGCGTATCCAATCGGGGGGGGGGGGCAAAAGGGCAGACTGCCCCCCCGACAACTTTTTACCCAAACCCAATTTTACGCCATAGCCTTTAACGTCAGTTACGTCACCATCCGATAGACGTGACTCCGTCTGGAACCTGTGTCCGCTGAATCAGTTTATAACTTCCATTTTTAGCTAGATTACAGGCGCACGCCACAACGCCCTGTGTGTGTGTGTGTATGTAATTGGGTTTTTACAGACGTGTATCAATCAGATATGATTATTTACGTCTGGGACCGACCTTAAAGGTCACCATCCGAAAGACGTTACTCAGTCTCGAACCTGGGTCCGCTGAATCAGTTTATAACTTCCACTGGTAGCTGGATTACAGGCGCACGCCACAACGCCCTGAAATTACGAAACTCTTTGCCACAAGATGGCGCTAATGCAAAAAAAAAAGTTACAGTACACTATCATCGAACATCTTTGAGTTTGATGCTTGGAATTATATACATGTACAATATTCAAATTAACAGCAACCCGAAGATATATTGAATTTCCAGGCCAAGATATATAAAACGTATAGAAACAAAGAAAGTTGTTGATGATGATGATGATGATATTTTTTTTAAAGTCACATGCTTTATTTATTGAATCAAACAACGACATAAAAGCATGTAAAAATAACGTTGAAGCCTAGGCCACTATCTGAATACTCAGAACAGAACAAGGCGGAAAATAATACACAGAACAAATGACAGAGAATGACAAAATATAAACAAACATTTCATGTGCAATTGTCCATTAGCATAATTATGCTACTTTGTTTCAAGTGAAACATATTGTAATATTACATTATCATTTAAATATTATATACAGAAATAAAATAATGATAATTGTTTAGTTAAAATACTGTACCATAGGGACAGTCATTCAGGTCTTGTTTATGATTTGACAGGTTTATGGGTTTACATGTTACATGTTTGTTGTAGACCAATATTAAAAGAGAAATATCATCACATTGAGAGCCCGGAGGTCCATTTCGACCAAGGGGGGGGGGGGGGGGGGGGACAGAGGAGAAGTAGTAATAATACAAAATTATATAAATGATAATAATGGTGATAATAATGATAATAATAATAACAATAATAATAATAATAATAATAATGACGATGATGATGATGATGACGATGATGATAATAATAATAATAATAATAATGATAATAATATCAATAATGATAAAAATATTAATACTACTAATAATAGTAACAATAATGCTCTTTAGTCCATAAGTTAATATATTTCCCACAACAATAAAAATACATGTACATAATGGTCGACATATATTTTACCCTATATAGTCTATATAGCCTAATCAGTATTGATACTGATTTTCCCGAGGGCCCTGCAATTAGTATTATCCCAGCATTGCCAGGTTCCCAAGTAATACATCTGGGTGGAAAGGACAAGAAGTGAGTAAAACACAATTTTAAAGGATGTAAGCACCAAGCGAGGATCGAACCCAGAACATTTTTGTATTATATGGGAGTCAAGACCCTCCACCAGTATACCACACCATTCCACACAACTGTACTACAATTTTACATAATCTTCTTGTTCAAAGCTATCTTCCATTGTACATGGGTGTGATATTAATTTTCTTGACGGAATTTCACAAGCCTGCAGCAGTTTGAGTGATCACGTGTTGAGTGATAGGATTAGGTTCACCTCAAAGTAACGAATAAAGAATAGCACATTAAAAAGAAACATAAGATTTGTCCCGCTCGACAGATTGTCCCTTTATTGTAGAAAATTTATTTTCCTTTGTAATGATGCCACTATACTCAATTTCATGCAAAAGAAATCATTGTAAAGTAAAAATGAGTTTCCTTTCAGTCCTTTACGTTTCTGTTCCTCATCACTTTGCTATTGTTTAATGTTAAAGTAAGCAAAGATTCTGTGCAAATCTGTTATTTTCACCCGGAAATGTCTACCGTAGCATATAATAATTCCTAAATATTTAGAATGCTTGATTCATGCTGTGAACATTGATATCATTTGACCACCAATGTGTCGATGAAAACACCTAGTCTGATTCTCACATACAAATTTCATGTGACATCGGCACCTTAAGAGTTAAATTTTCCACCAGGTTCTCTTGGAATATATCATTTATATAATAATATAATAGCTGTTTCTTTCATAGCGCCTTACCAGTTACAATGTAACCGACCAAAGCGCTTACAGTATTATTACCCCGGTCACTGGATTCAGTTGCAATTCTGCACATTACAGTGCACATTCTCCACTCCTCTGGGGGAGCATTCCAGCCAGTCGCCTGTTTCCAAGCGCGCACATGCTAATCCTCCCGGGTACCCATTTAACATCTGGGTGGAGAGGATCAATGTAGATAAAATGCCTTGCTCAAGGGCATTATTGCCGTGCCGGGGTTAGAACCCACGACCTTTGCATTCCCAGTCAAGTGATTGAACCACTCGACTACGACATATTCAGAGTAAACTTTGTTTGATTCTGTGTCATGGGCCCTCTTTCATGAAACTTGTTATCAGTAACAAGTTACAATAAATGCTACAAACTACTGAAATCAAGTCATTTGATTGACTAAGAGCAAATTTGTTATAGATTTTTTGCACTTTTGATTGATAGCAAATTTTATGAAACAGGGCCCTGCAGGGCTGTATTCAAGAATTTAAATTTGTTGAATGGAGCTATTTACGTTAGCAGGCTAAAACAATAATATCTACCTAGTAAAATTTCGAGTGACTTCACTACTATTAAAGACCTCAGCCTGACCCAAAACAACTATATATTGACGTAAAGCTTAGTAAACAAAGAATATAATTACCCTGGGTATTCATAAATTTTCGTCTCCGTTTATCCATAAAAAATAAAAAAGATAATTTTTTGGGGTCCGCCCCCTCCCTATGGCGTAACAACAGAGGAAACTGCAGGGGGTCGCTAGACGTGTGACGACATGTCATGTATACAGCTCCGAGTGCGTCTACACGATATGTCGTCATCAAATTTTCACCCCCCGCAAAGTAGCGTTCCTCAGAGACGGGGCCCTCGTCAGAAAAACCACCGGGGCTCAACATTCGGGACGCTGTTACTCATTCCACAGGAAACGGAATCTCATGAAGTTGGTTTCAATTTGTTCAGAAAAAATATAGCTCCCCGTGGATGAATAAAGAGTATATTTCAAAATTCGGTCAGGCTGAGGTCTTTAATCGTTACCAATTGCGATTACCGTATATCCATTTGTTCTTATAAAACGGGTTCAAGAATGTAGCCATCCTGATTAGTCAAATAACACCACGTGACCGTGCAATAAAAAGTGATAACATACGGCAAAAAGGCTCTAAACCACGGATGAGCTATTAATACATGGTTGTGAGTTCGTGCGTCAGTGCGATCTGGCAACACGCAGGTTTTTATCGTTGTGTGAAACACACTCGGCTTGCGCCTCGTGCGTATAGTACACCACGATAAAAACCTTTGTGTTGCCAGATCGCACCAACGCACTCCCAACCATGTATTAATAGTATAATAACGCATCTCTAGCAATATGATGATATGTCTTTAATTATGCGCAGTTGGGATTCACGAGTTAGGCGTTACTCTTAGACGTTCTGTGATAACTCCTTGGGGTAACCAAAAATTGAACGTAACCCAAACCCTAAACCCGACTCGAGTTCTAACACTATGCGTAATCATAGGATGGTATATGCTACCCTGGTGACCCGACACGTGCTCCGGCCCGGTGACATTCGCTCCGGACTATAATTTTGATGAATATATAGGGTTAGGATTAGGGTTACAAGCGGGTTTCAAATAAGGTTTGCGGTATTAGACTGCTTGCATCGGTTGAAGTTGAGAATTCGGTTAGTGTACTCTCTCTTAACCACGTCAGTCGCCTGGGACTATATTTCGTCAACGGTATATTGTTAGGATTGGGGTTGCACTTAGGATTTAGATATGGCTTAGGGTTTGCAACGATTTAAGTAGGAAAAAAAATGGCTTAATGTATTAAAGTGACCGCAGTGAGCAATATATTGCTCACGGAGCATGTGTCGTAGAACTGTTACCCGAATTACCAAATTAGAATGATGCCATATTTTCAAGTCTCCTCTGCATAACATCGATCATCTTGAAGACATAATCTTATTGGGGCGCCACCTGAATGGTGTAGTAGTTGTATCCAGACTTCGGGCGGAGGCTTGCGATGGGGGCGTTGGAAAGGACGCACCGAAAGTCTTCCCCTTCAAACCCGGTGGCAAAAGACATGCAGTTTGGAATCGTCACGCACATATGAATGCAGTCAAATTGATCATGAGCGGTGGCGTTACGAATGATGTATTCTGGGTTTGGTATGCTGTTGCTCTGTGACAACAGTGACGACGAGGTGTGCACTTTATAGGGCAAATATACATACATTATAGGTTAGTTATGACACAAGGGCAAAACATATTTTGCGACGGAACACCACAACAGTTGTATAAATAATTAAATAGGTACATGTATAAATAAATATTAAATCCGGTGATGGTATGCATTTTCGCACCTACTCATCAGAAGTATTTATAAACGTTCACAAGATCTAAAAACTAGCAAAATATCTGCAGTGTCAGGGGAAAATTAATAACAGTTGTGTTAAATTTTCTTAAGTACTGTCCTCCACTCATAAACGAATTTCAAATGATTGAAAATTGTCATTAATAAAGTCTCTTTCAAATTCATATCTTAGAGTCATTACCATATCACGTTGATGATTCGGTAGAAAAAAAGGGGTTAAAGCATTGAATGTACTTTATTCTTTGTTGTTGAAATTAGCTTATCTTTGCAAAAAAAAAAATTCCCCTGTAATACAAAAAATACAATGGGCTTATTGACTGTTCCCCTCTCAGTGTTTTCCATAGGTTGAAGATTCGGTTGGAGATAATCAAGGTATGTATGAACAAACGTAACGAATAAAGGTAGGGTTTGAGGGTCAAGTCCTCCCACCCCCCGCTCACAGGCAAGCTAACGTCCCTAAAGAAAAAATCAGAAGAAAAAAAATCATCTACATACCCTTCTTCTCACAGATAAATCCATGTGTTTCGTTGCATCGATCCTCCTTCCAAGACGTGTAGTTATCACTGCTCTGAAGCTGAACGCACCCTGATCCACTCTGGACACTGTCGAGGTTCGAATAGCTCAAAGAATCTCCGCTCATCCAGGCAAACTCTCTTCTGTTTATACTCCAGTTTCCATGGCGTGCCAGGCCAATCCAGTAGCTCACATTACCTTTGGTTTACAAAGAATGATTTAACAGGTGGTATATGCACGATGATGTGATTATTCAGTTGATATTTATTGGAATAAATTAACAAAAAGATCAAATTATCACATTCTGTATATCAAAAGGGAATATTTTTTTAGGTAAGCCGCTAAAAAGAAACACTTCAATGGGATAAAGGTGGCTGCATGAGGATTCATTGTGTGCGGGAATGAAGCTAACGGTAATAATCTTAACGGGAATAACGCAGCAGCTGACACAAAGATGGGGTACTGAATCTTTAACCCAACTTGCTAGGGGCTACTAGTCAAGAAGCCAAGGTCTAAGATATCATTTTATCGATTTACTTCGGAAGAGGAGGCGAGGAGGTGAAATGCTGGATCTCGTAACCCGATCTCCTCTGACATGTCTGAAGGACGAGGAAAAACACCAAGACCCGAGATATCGTCGTTCTTTGGACGAGGATACGAGAAGCCTTGATCCTAAATCTCGTCAATTGGACTTCCTTTGGACGAGGGGGCATGATTAGATATTCATGAAATTCAAATTAGCATTTATTTTCTTCCATTAATTTTGACGATATTCATCATCTGTTCAAATAGTACAATTTACATGTATATACAGTAAGATGGATATAAAAAAAAGAACTTGAATTACAAGGAAGAAGGCGCGATCTCAATAAGAACACGCTTGTAGCGGGTACGCCTGAATACACAGTACACTAATACAATATAAATTAATACAATAAAGGAAGAAAGGGACATATAATTGAAGAGAGGGGGAGAAGAGGCGAGAGAAGTAGAGAAAAAGGATGAGAGAGGAGAGTAGACAGAGAGGGAAAGGACTGCAATGTAATAATAATTGAGTCACAGCGTGACGAATCTGAGCACTATACAGGAAGCCACCATTATTATTGTTAGTATTATGACATGCATGAATGATACAATGGCTATATATACGGTGGAGAGTACAGTGTCGAAATATCTCTGCGTGACCCTTCTTACACAAAGAAAGTCTGGTTGACGAGATTCAGGATCTCGGTTTCACTCTTCTCACCCAAAGAAAGTCTTGTTGACGAGATTCTGGATCTCGGTTCTTCCTTCCCTGGTTGACGAGATTCAAGATCTCGGTTTCACTCTTCTCACCCAAAGAAAGTCTGGTTGACGAGATTCAGGATCTCGGTTTCACTCTTCTCACCCAAAGAAAGTCTTCTTGACGAGATTCAGGATCTCGGTTTCACTCTTCTCACCCAAAGAAAGTCTGTTTGACGAGATTCAGGATCTCGGTTTCACTCTTCTCACCCAAAGAAAGTCTGGTTGACGAGATTCAAGATCTCGGTTTTACTCTTCCCACCCAAAGAAAGTCTGGTTGACGAGATTCAAGATCTCGGTTTCACTCTTCCCACCCAAAGAAAGTCTGGTTGACGAGATTCAGGATCTCGGTTTCACTCTTCCCACCCAAAGAAAGTCTGGTTGACGAGATTCAAGATCTCGGTTTCAATCTTCCCACCCAAAGAAAGTCTGGTTGACGAGATTCAGGATCTCGGTTTCACTCTTCTCACACAAAGAAAGTCTGGTTGACGAGATTCAGGATCTCGGTTTCACTCTTCTCACACAAAGAAAGTCTGGTTGACGAGATTCAGGATCTCGGTTTCACTCTTCTCACACAAAGAAAGTCTGGTTGACGAGATTCAGGATCTCGGTTTCACTCTTCTCACCCAAAGAAAGTCTGGTTGACGAGATTCAAGATCTCGGTTTTACTCTTCCCACCCAAAGAAAGTCTGGTTGACGAGATTCAGGATCTCGGTTTCACTCTTCTCACCCAAAGAAAGTCTGGTTGACGAGATTCAAGATCTCGGTTTCACTCTTCTCACACAAAGAAAGTCCGGTTGACGAGATTCAAGATCTCGGTTTCACTCTTCTCACCCAAAGAAAGTCTGGTTGACGAGATTCAAGATCTCGGTTTTACCCTTCACGCCTAAAAAAGTCTGGTTGACGAGATTCATGATCTCGGTTTCACTCTTCTCACACAAAGAAAGTCCGGTTGACGAGATTCTGGATCTCGGTTCTTCCTTCCCACCCAAAGAAAGTCTGGTTGATGAGACTCAGGATCTCGGTTTCACTCTTCTCACACAAAGAAAGTCTGGTTGACGAGATTCAAGATCTCGGTTTCACTCTTCTCACCCAAAGAATGTCTGGTTGACGAGATTCAAGATCTGTATTTCACCCTTCTCGCAAAAAGGATCTCGGTTCACCCTTCCCACTTAAAGAAAGTCTGGTTGACGAGATTTAATATCTTCTTCCCTTTTCATCTCTCGAGTCGGCCAAATGGTGAAATCTCGACTTGTCGTTATAAGAAAGATTCAAACATTGATCAGTACACAGATAGGATCTCCTTTTATCGTCCTCTCGCTTTGTCAAGCCTACTTGACATTAACATATTTCGTCTCATTGACGGCACTTTGAAATGTTAGTACGTGTTACTTGTGCCTGTTGCCATGGGGCGTCACTGCAATTGTGTTATCACCTGCGCTAATTAATCATGTGAAGGCAATTAGCTCATACGCCAGTAATTCGAAGAAACATTTCAATTTGCATTTATTTTGTGCATCTGTCCCTTTCACATGATGCGTCAAAGACCGCGCAAAATCACCGACGCAGTCCTAAGTCAGCACGTGACGCCTCTTTTGCAATGGGCATTAAAGCCCGGCACACACGAGGCGTTATTTGCTGACGGTAGGACCGCGTCAGTGACCTGTACGGTCTTTTGCGCGTCATGAAAGTGTGATATCGTTTAAAAGGTGACTGCAAAATGAACATTGCAAATAATGTTTTTAACAACGGGCGTTGCCGATTATTAACAATAATTACTGGATATATTTGTTCACCAGACCGATTCCTTCGTTTGACACAAGATTCCGAATCAATGGCTCTTTCAATAATACATTAAGATTATTCAACAATGCTGCAATTCGTATTTTTGAATACATGGGATGTACAGGATGGAACAGCCTTAGTGTGAATCAAATAAATAGTCCGTCGATAAATGCTTTTAAGTTGTCACCGAAGAACCCAAATTGATAGTTGATCTACATGTCATCATCATCAACATGTTTAGATATGATCAATCCAGGAATATGTTATTTCCTAAAGTGTTTCCAAATCACTCATTTTTAATGTTAGCTTTAAACAGTAAGTTTAAGTTCACTGTTAAATCGTATCTATTTTCTTTTGGTGTGTGTTTTTCTTTAATCTAAATATTCTTAGTTGGTCTTCATATCTGTATTTTGTATATACATAAATTACTTTATTTCTTTGTTTCTAATTTCTACAAGAGATTACATTCTTTTTTCTGTATGTCAATTTTTAAAAACATTTTCATGTACATAGTAAATGCTGACAGGGTCGTTGTGGAAAGCAGTTCTGAAACTGACAATCTTACCCTGTATAAATAAAAATATAAAAATAAATAAGTAAACTGCCGTCACGTGCTCGATAGGGCTGGTACTGACGCAATCGAAATGACGCATCGTGTGAGCTGGGCTTAGAAAGAGAAGAAGACATTATTTACCGCCAGTGAAATTGAAGATGAAACTGTTCTCTTCTGCCGTTTCAATGAAGACAAGATGAGCTCTTCTTTGGTGGCAGTAGTCCTTCGCTTGGTCTCGAGTACCATTAGTTCCGTTACTCGTGAAATAACAGGAGGAATTGAACGTCGTTTTTACACCGTTACAAACAGAATCTGTGATTAAAATGTAAATAACATGAGGCCTGTAATATTGTAAATACTGACGAGTGCTTTATCGAGAGAGTACTGCCATATTTTCTTCAGTACCCTTCTTTGATTTGCAAATGATTGAAAAGGCCTACATGCGAGTGCAGCCTTAAAACGTTTTTGCATTTCAATTCAGAATGGCACTGGGATTCCAAGATAAAACTTCCCCATATAAAGTTACTTTGAAAGTAAAAATACTATACGGGGGCCTAATCATTTACAAGCAATGCTTTTTATTTAGGCTCCCTACATTTTACATTTTTCTTCTTTTGCCAGTCGTGAGTTCTTTTGAAATTGACAATTATGCTTGTAAAATAACTTCTGAAAAATTGTTTTAATGTAAATGGGGAATGTGGAACAAATAAACTTCAAACTTCAAACTTCAAACTATAAGTTCTGTAGCAACTTCAGTTCTATCGATTCCCCCTAGAATCTGCAAAACGTGCCATTTAACTTATAAAGTACGCTTTAGTACATACCTCTTTATCTATTGTAAAAAAAAGATATACAAAATATTGTTTTTGTGAAAAGTACCAGTCAAAGATATCAACATATTCGCCATATTTCAAAAATCATATTTTCAACCTCTCAAAAAAAAAAAAAAAAAAAAAAAAAAAAAAATTAAGACATGATGAAGGGGAAGAAAGAGAAAAGACGGATATATAAGGTGGTATATATACACACCTCCAATGTTCCCTTCGCATAGGAATTGGTAGCTGTGATTGCAGCTAGTCTCGTTCCAGTGGTTCCATGGAGGTATCGTACTCACGCAGTCTGATATTACAATACCTATTTCCGTTTGAGGACTGTGCCAAACGGTTAAGTTCAAATGTGATCCATCCATCCAACGAAAAGTATGATTTCGCTGCTCCAGCCCAATCCAGTAGTTGCGCGTCTTGTTCTCAGCGAGGGCTAGGGCTCGAATGACACCATCTTCCTGTGATGACGTAATGTCCACCAGGTGAGAATTCGAAGCAAGAGCCGCGCACCTGATTCGCGCATCGTCACGTGACAAGGTGGAGGTTGATTCGATGTGGTAGCACGATAATCGACCACTGCGCTGGAATCCAGTGGGACATGCTTTGAATATCACAAAAGAAGAAGATGACGAAAAAGAAGAAGAAGAAGAAGAAGAAGAAAAAGAAGAAGAAGAAGAAGAAGAAGAAGAAGAAGAAGAAGAAGAAGAAGAAGAAGAAAAGAAGTGATAATATGATATTTGAACGTAATATTTCTCAAATGATGTACATCTTAACTGCAGAACACCTCACTATGCAGGTATCAGTACAATGTATGAGGATTAAGGTTAGGGTTAGGATCAGGGTCAGGTCAGGGTTAGGGTCAGGATCAAGGACAGGTTCAGGGTCAGGTCAGTGTTAGGGCAAAGGTCAGGTCAGTGCTTTGGCGTAAGGTGCAGGGATAGTGTTGTGTGGTGGGGTATACTGAATTCAAGCAGATAACCGGAGAAATGTTCCATAAAATAAGAAATAGGACCAATTATACATTTTTGGAAAGCTTATCCCACAAAGAATACGATGAAATTAAATTTTAGAGATGTAAGCTTGTTCAAAAAGATTATCAGGACTTTTTTCAAGACCACTGACAGGGTCTCAGATGAGCCACGAAAGCGAGAATTCTTGCACTAGAAAAATGACGTCATTCTCGGGACAGCTAACTTACGGTATACGACTTGACTGTACTGTAGCTGTATGAATCGTATATGTGTGTGTGACTGCTGCAGTCATTCACCCAGTGATTGATGGAATGACGGTGCGATTCCAGGTTCTAACATCTGAATCAGGGCCAAAATCAGACATTTTGTCGACAAGATTTTTAAAGATTGGAAAAAATCAGTAGCTTACCTCGAACCGTGAACGTTATGTGCGCGCGCTGTATTGACGTGATCGTGAGCTAGCTAGAAGCAAGCAAGTGTGTCCCGAGTATTACGTCACATTTCCAAGGTTGAAAAAGAAACTGCTCGTGGGGCGAAAATATGCGAATATTTTGGCACACATTTGAAACAGAATAATATTAATTTATGAAAACCTATGGATTTCGAATGTTGATGGAATGTTTTAGGGCATCTTCCCCTTTCCGTTGATACCAAATTTATTGCATTTTGATTTGTTTGTACATCTCCGAGTAATGAAGTTGTCTGGAAGTGTATGTACCACTGTACGACCTACTTCTAATATTAATGTGGATATCAAATATTTAATGGTAAAACCAACCATCATTAAACACTGGCGTAGACATGGGCACAGGGGGCCATGGCCCCCTATTCAGCCATTTAAAAAAAAGCGAGAGCGAAAAAGTGGGGGAAGTGAGAGAAAAAGGCATAAAAATAGGGGGAAACTCTCCCTCCCTGCACCCGCCCTGTTACATACAGTGCAATATTACGTCCAAATAACTGAAAACCAGTGAGGGCGTCGAACTATAACTTTCCGCCTAAAAAAAGGGTATTGCGAGCCGTTTGCTTAAACGTCAGAGCTTTCACGCTTCGCGCGGGATGCGGGGAAATAACTCTCCTCTCCCTGAACCCACCCCTTATACATACAGTGAAATATTGCGTCCAATTAACTGAAAAGCAGTCCTGGTGTCGAACTATAACTTTCCACCTAAAAAATTGTTTGCTACGAGCCGTTTATCTTTCTCTCAAATTTGCTAAAACGTCAGAGCTTTCGCGTCAGAGCTTTCAACTCCCTGCACCCACCCTTGTTACATACAGTACAATATCGCGTCCAAGTAATTGAAAATCAGTCGGGGCGTCGAACTATAACATTCCGCCTAAAAATTGTTTGCTACAAGCCGGGAAGGGCCCCCCCCCCCCACTCCCTGCAACCATCCCTGTTACAGTGCAGTATTACGTCCAAATAACTGAAAAGCAGCCAGGGCGTCGAACTAACATTCCGCCTTAAAAAAGGTGCTAAAATGTCAGAGCTTTCGCGCTTTGCGCGGAAGTGGGAAACTCCCCTCCCTCCACCCACTCCTGTTACATACAGTGTAGTATTACGTTCAAATAACTGAAAAGCAGTCAGGGCGTGGAACTAACATTCCGCCTTAAAAAAAAGGTGCTAAAATGTCAGAGCTTTCGCGCTTTGCGCGGAAGGGGGAAACTCCCCCTCCCTCCACCCACTCATGTTACATACAGTGTAGTATTACGTCCAAATAACTGAAAAGCAGTCAGGGCGTGGAACTAACTTTCGGCCTAAAAAATTGTTTGCTACAAGCTGTTATCTTTCTCTCAAATTTGCTAAAACGTCAGAGCTTTCGCGCTACGCACGGGAGGGAGGAAAGTCCCCCTCCCTGCACCCACCCCTTTTACATACAGTGCAATATTGCGTCTAAGTAAATGAAAAGCAGTCTGGGCGTCCAGCTATAACTTTCCGCCTAAAAAATTGTTTGCTACGTACAAGCTGTTATCTTTCTCTCAAATTTGCTAAAATGTCAGAGCTTTCGCGCTTCGCACAGGAAGGGGGAACTCCCCCTCCCGGCACCCATCCCTGTTACAGTGCAGTATTACGTCCAAATAACTGAAAAGCAGTGCGGACGTCGAAAAAACTTTCCGCCTATAAAAGGTGCTACGAGCCGTTATCTTTCTCTCAAATTTGCTATAGAACGTCAGAGCTTTCGCGCTTCGCGCTGGAGGGGGTAAACTTCCCCCTCCCTGCACCCACCCCCTGGGGAGCACGCTTTGCGTGCTCATCACCATTTTCGTACTCTTCGCGTGCTCATAACCGCCCCACCCCCTCTAAAATGAAATCCTGGCTATGCGGTTGGATCCTTCACGTCTGGCCCCCTACTGAAAAATCCTGGCTACACGCCTGTGAGTGTAGGTCATGGACATGTGAGCCAGGGATACTGCATGGACCGCGGAACGGGGAGGGGGCCTTGGGGCTAGGGGCTGCAGCCCCCCACTTTTTTTAGTAGACACGTCATTATTCAAGTGAAATCAAATCAGCCCCCCCCCCCCACTTTCAAAAGTGCTCCGCGGCCCCTGTACTGCAGCATATTTCGAAGGAGTCGGTGATGATCGGGTACTGCATGGGGTGTTTCAGCGAATTTGGATGTGACAAGGGACCCCCACATTGTTATAACTGAAAGATTTGTTTATGCTTGTAAAAAAAAATAAGTTATAAGGCAGCAAAAAAAGAAATCCTTCATTTTCAAATCTGTTGATATGCCTACAATTAATCATTTATTCAATCAAATCTACAAATTAACCAAATTAATAAATCAATCCACCGATCAATTTACCAATCAGTCAAATCAATCTACCAATTAGTCTACGGATCAATCAAATCTACCAATCAACAATTTAATCAATCAATAAATAAATCAATAACTCAATTAATAAATCTACCAATTAATCTACGGACCAATCAAATCTACCTATTCACGATTTAATCAATCAATCAATCAATCAATCAATCATTAACAAATCATTTCAATAAAGATAATTTCAACTTACTTAGTAATCCTAGCCGGGATAAGGACAGCTGACCTGTGACTGATGTCAAGACCAAGACAAAAAGCTAGAGAGAGGGAAGACAAATTCATTTGATTACCAGATGGAAAGTATAGAAAAAGTGACTAAAATGTATTTTAAAAAGGAAGGTGCAGTCCATTTTACCTCCAATAGGGAGGCACCTATATGCTTGATTGTTCTTAAAGATAAAGTTGAGTTCTGGTCATCAGGTCATGAGATTGAATTGTAAAAGAAACTGTCCCAAAGCACTTGGGAAAGGTTGATTATAATGGCACATAAGAATTGGTGTAAGCTGTAAGCTTTTAGAATCACCAAAATGATAAGAAATTGACTTAATCCTTAAGAGTCACATGCACTGCACACAGAAATGTGTATATGGGACTACACACAAATGTTCGGCCCGAATATTTCAGCTGTTTCTTGTCACATTTTTAATGTGAGGGCATTTGAAGAGCAATGTTTTTTTAATATCTACTATGATAATCTTCCAAACTAACATATTAAGAATGAGAAAGCTCACGAATTATTTTTTACCTTTCCTAGAACTCAAGCTCCCCTTTAAATCAATAGGGGAATCCTACATGTTTATTTGCAGTCTATAGGAGAATACTTAGCGGAAAGATATTATGGACCCCTGTGTTTTAGAATCAGGGGTATTTTGTGATAGGATCCGTCATAATTAAAACATCATGGAGATGTTTGGGAGTACACAAACTTACGATGTTGATTTAGGTGAACACATCTCAATAATAAGGTCATTAAATCTATCATTAAATTTACATTATTCTCATTTACTTAATAATGTTACAAATTAAGTTTGTCATAGTGTATAATTAATAAATTTTCATATAACATATCGCTGTTATTAGTAGTTTGAAACGGAAATAATTAATTCAAATCAAATCAAATCCCTAAATAATAATAATAATAAATGACGAAAGTACTCACGATTAATTCCAATACGTTAGTCATTTTTTCTCTCTGAAATGCAGTACTGTCAGTCAGGAACTTTAAATAGAGACAATTTTTCTATGCAGTTGTATCAGAGTCGACAACTTAATATATGCATTGTATGCTTTAGGCCTTGTTCTCTTATAATGCCTATCTATTCTCTTTTAATGATCCAGGGGGCGTTTCATCAAGTGTCTTGTCAGTGATTTTTACTGACAAATTTGCTCTCAGCCAATCAGATGCAAGGATTTCAGTAGCTTATAACAGTTGTCGGTGAAAATCACTGACAAAACGCTTGATGAAACGCCCCAGTGAACCAGTTTAGAGAAATTCAAAGCAAGCAGAATTAAATAATTTCGGAAGTGTTGGAAAGTACGGGTCAAGGACTCTTTCGAATGGTAGCAAACAAATTGATCAAAAGGTTCATATCATTATTAATTCTGTTACGTGGGTGTGTAAATTGGGTTGACTCTACATGACTTTTGTTTCTTCTGAGTGCAATATTACAATCATTACTCACCCGAGCCGCCAGCGTGGGCAGATTATATCTACTGCATTATTATCTAGAATAATTCATATTCATACTGGAATATTGCAATTCCTTTATGGCCTTGTCGTACGAAAAGACTTAAAGGGAAATTAACCTCAGCGTATGAATTAGCTTATTTTGAATGGTGTAGTATATGCCTCTTATTTGATACATGCAATTTCATGTAAAAACACAGGATATAGATATAAATCACTATTTTCCAGCCAAGTTATCGTCTGCTAGCAATAATAAGGGGGCTGCCATTACTTTATGTGTACACGAACATATTTTTCATCCCAAGTAAAATTTCCTTCATCGTTAACTTGTAATTGATTTTTAGAGGACAAATATATATTAGATAAAGTCACATATTCTGAAATGTAAGTTTAGTTTTATATATTTTTTAAAAGGTCTTAATTTGTTCATAAAAAATATACTTCATAAAAAATATACGTCAAGGACGGAGAATTGACGTCAAGGACGGAGACAATCGTAACAATACCAAAACAAAGCGAGGAATCTGCTTTACAGGATGGCTATTAGAACTCATGGGTCGTCAATTATCTAGGCCCATGGCCAATAACAATCGTAATACAATCAGAACAAAGCGACGTATCTGTTGTAAAGGTAGGCTATTATCAATGCATATGGTACCTAATGATCCGTGTCATGCACAAAATGGCAGCCTCCATGGAAAGACGTAGCAGACAATAGGTGCATCTAGAATATCACGTGGGGTTACTTGTCCTTTAATTCCAAACAATCCATTAGAGTAATTTGGAGGGGGAGGGGGGGGGGGGGGGGGGGGGGGGGGGGCTAGGGGCCAGTTTGCCTCTGCCCCATGGCAAATTTCCAATCAAGAAAGACAACAATGACTTTTCAGTCAAGTGAGGAAATTATTTTTAAGTGAATAATCACCACATTGCTTTAAAAACCTCATAAATAAATGGTTACTAAGTTTATGCATATTTCTTGAACAAAAGTTTCTCTTGGCGACTCCAAAGCTTACCAGAGGCTTTCCCGACATAGCAACAACATGTGTATGCAAATGGATTACATCCATAGAGATGCTATTATGCATATAGCAGGTGCACTAAATAGTTTGTAACTATAGGGGTTCTGGAGAGAACCATGCATAAATTGAAATACATTAGTAAACAGGTCTATTATGAAGATTTTTCTCAAAAGATGTTCTGTTCGGCCGCAATGCGACCTTGTAAAACATTGATTTTGATTATGGATTGTCATGAATGTGAGAATATGAATATCCTTCCTTGTACGGGCATGATTTGTATGTTACGCAATCTTCACTTTTACCGCTTTAAATGATTGCTTGATGTTAGGTTTGTTTGTTTGTTTGTTTGCTTTTATTTCTGCGTTCTAATAACATACAATAAATTTTTACATAAGTATTACATAAGTAAAAATTCATGTACAATAATAGTATACAATAAACATAAGACAAAGCATACAAACAAGTCTAAGGAATATAATGTAAATATTTTTCTCCAATAAACTAGAGAGGTAATTTAGAACGCAGGAGACCGCCATCGCGAGCGGTTAGGCTGGAAATGGATGGCGGCCTCGTAAAAAAGATTAGGCGACATAAGTGATCAAGTGGGTGCAGTGCAATTGCAGGTGCGGGTGCAAATAGTAAATACTAATTTAAAGCGTGGACACGTATGATTGTAGTATCTTTCGTTTAAGTGTAGCTTTTAAGGAGTAGATGGTTGAACAAGATTTTATGTTATCGGGAAAATTATTCCAAATGTCCGGACCAGAATGTCTTACAGATTTGTGTGTTATTGATAATTTGGGATTTGTAAGATGGAAATATCCAGAAATGCGAGTAGGGTAGGAATGAACAGAACTATTAAACTTAAACATGTTATCAAAGGATGGTGGAAGTTGATTATTAATGTACTTGAACATTATGACTGCTACTTGAATAGTATTCAAGTCGAAATTTTTTAGCGTCTTAAGTTTATGGAATAAGGGTCAAGGTGCGAGTGGTGTGCTTGATATCATGCTGTAGATCCCCCGCATCTAATAAGCTTATGGAGCCAGATGTGAAAAAATGAAGAGAAAAAACGGGGTTCACGTATCTCCTAACGAAGCCTGATAGAGAAAAATTGATAGCCCTTCTTTATGATGCATTGAAATCAATCTGAAATATCATATCATCCGGATTGGGCACGGATTCTAAATAATGCACTCGTCCAAACACTTTGATTTTCAAGGAAAGTGTGTCCGACTGTAAAGTCATTGAATACCGTTGTGCAAAATTACCCTATCGAAAAATTACCCTATGGAAATGAAAATCATGAATTGACAAATTAACAAGAGATATGGGGAAATGGGAACGTCACTCGCCCTAATTCCCCCACCCCCATTCACGCAAATTAGGGCCAACAAAAATGATTTTAAAAATTAAAAATGATTATATGGGGCACCATTTCATCGGATGTCCGCCCCCAACCTGACGCCATGGTCCAGAGACGCCACTGCTTAACCCTTTTAATACCAACGTCAACTACGTCATTTACAAAGTGAATTGGAATTTAGTCTTGTGGTAACAAAAGGGTTAAAGTGGAAGAAAGAACTATAAATGAACTATTTGATGTGACAATTATTATTATTAAAACAAGAGATGGCGCTATACATTTACGGCCATAGAGATACCACAGAACTCTCTTCAGGAGTTTTGTGAGAGATACATACTAAATTTATGTATCTCTATGTTTACGCCATCGAGATCTCGCCCTATAAAGAGGGATAAAGATAAATGAAGAGGGTAAAATGCCTCGCAGCCAATGGCCAGCTCTCCCCTCCCACAAAAAGTAGAAAATATCGGACCAGCCCCCCCCCCCCCGAACAAGGACAAAATATCGGGCCAGCTTTGCACCCCGGGCTACTCACCCCCTGAAGAAGAAAGAAATCAGGCCAGTTTTTTTCAAATTTTCTCCTTTTTTACCCTTTTGTATTGTTGTTTCTTTTTTCGCCATTCGACAGTGGTGCATCTGAACCTTTGCTTCGGGAGAGGGGGGGGGGGGGGGGGGGCGGGGGCGCAGAAAATCCAAGCCAATGGTGATCCAGCATGAAAATAATTTGCTAATTTTTATCAGGGTGGCGTATGTTCTTGGATCCCCGCCATCAGTTCTTAATGTAAATTATGATTTTGATTTTCTTTTATCATTTCTATTTCTCGTACCGTAATGTCATTAAGAACGGCAAACTTGATACATATATCTCTTTGCAAGTGAGCGAAGCGAGCGAGCAAAATATTTGAAAGTACTTAGATAGGTTCATTGTTTTTTTTTAAAGCTGATACATTTGAAGATATTTCAGAATTTATTTAAATGCATGATACAAAAATAGAGCTCAAATTTGTTTTGCTATGACACGTGCCACACATTTTCTCCTCACTCCATATAAGGTTGACTTCAAAGGTAAGTGTTAACTCAACATGGTTTGCGAGGTCAATTTTCTGAAAAATAATCAATAATTTATGACATTTGAGGAAAAATTTGGTTATAATTGAAATAATAATCATTTTGATGGTGACCGAAAATCAGGAGTCATTTTTTTTTCATGGTTGAAAATTTGTAGTACTATTCGATTAAAGGCCAAGTCCACCCTAACAAAAAGTTGATTTGAATAAATAGAGAAAAATCCAACAAGCATAACACTGAAAATTTCATCAAAATAGGATGTAAAATAAGAAAGTTATGGTATTTTAAAGTTTCGCTTAATTTCGCAAAACAGTTATATGCACATCCTGCTCAGTATGCAAATGAGGGAACCAGTGACGTCACCCACTCACTATTTCTTTTGTATTTTATTACATGAAATACGAAATATTTTAATTTTTCCTTGTTATAATGTGAAACAAGGTTTGATTCCTCGCTGAACATGTGTAATTGCCATTGTTGCAACCTATACACAATTCAATGAGAGCTTCCTAATGGTGAAATCTTCAGAAATTAAAATATTCTATATTTCACATAATAAAATACAAAAGAAATAGTGAGTGCGTGACGTCATTGGTTCCCTCATTTGCATACTGAGCAGGATGTGCAAATAACTGTTTTGCGAAATTAAGCGAAACTTTAAAATACCATAACTTTCTTATTTTACATCCTATTTTGATGAAATTTTCAGTGTTATGCTTGTTGGATTTTTCTCTATTTATTCAAATCAATTTTTTGTTAGGGTGGACTTGGCCTTTAAGGGTATCATGTGTGTACACTGTGCCCCCGTGTAGCTACATACTGCACCCCTCCCCCAAAATGAGAAAATCAAGGCAGTTTCCCTCCTCCCGAAAAGGAGAAAATCAGACCACCCCCCCCCCGTCCACCCAAAAAATAGATTTAAAAAAGACTGAATAGAAGGCGGGTCGGTTACCCCCCCCCCCCCCCCCCACCTCCTTCCTCCCGAAAACAGAAGCGGAGTTTCCCTTGAAAGGAGAAAAACCTGGCAATCCCCCCCCCCCCCCCCCCCCACCTCCTGAAGTAAAGGGAGAAAATCGGGCCAAAGTTCCCCCATCCCCTTGGATCGGGAAAGTCCTCAATTCTCTCTTTTTAAACCAAAAAAAAAAACCCCTAAAACTAACAAACAAAAGAAAAAAACAACAATGTTCAACGTTTTCGGTCATCATAGCTAGGTCAATAAACTCTTCCTGTTTTGATGATGGCCGTGTGATCTCGAGAGAGAAAGGAAGGCTAGCCGAGGCGTCAACTCAATCTTGTAATTTCTATTTTGGAAGTTTCGCTTGTTTAAGTTGCAGATATGATATAAAATATCCAGAGTCATATTGGATACTTCTAAAGTAGTAAAAAAAAACTAAAAATGTCGCAGATGAGCAGTTTGGTCGGTGGTTTAAAGAGCCGACATGACGATGTTCGCACCAGGGCAGCCAAAAACCTGCAGCACTATGTGAGCACCGAGCTGCGGGAAGTTTCGGCGGACGAGCGCACCTCATTTATGGACGAGCTGAACCACCATATCTTTGAGCTTGTGTCCAGTCAGGATGTGAACGAGAAGAAAGGTGGAATTTTAGCGATAGGTAAGTGCACAGACTTTGTGGCACAGTATTCCAGGCTATATCGTGGTTGAGGAAACCACTCATTCGTTAGCATGCAAAAATAAAGTGCAGAGACAGAGTCTATGACTATGGACAGGGAATGAAGAAACCAATGCGTGTTTCTGTGCGGAGTAAATCAAATTTTTGAAATGGTGGTTTCCTCAACCACGATAATGCCCAGTGCGTGCAATTACAAAACCATATATATGGTCTATGGTGACTTCATTTCACCTCAGTAATGTTAGACATAACACGCAAGTCTGTGCGTACACACGGAATGACAGGGCTTCCTACATTGGATAATAGTTGAGTCTTGAGTTGAGAGTGAAATTATACGAGAAGCGAAGCGACTAGCGAGGGAGTGCGGGAGGGTGTGGAGCTTTTTTTTATTTTTCAAGGTGAAATTTAGACCAAAAACTTCAGTCTCTTTGTATCGTCGGTTGTTCCGCTGATACTACGCCTGGCTCCACTAGACCTCCGTACATAGAGACTGAATGCTCACATATCGCGTAGTGTGTGGACGGTCATATCATTGAATATTCTCTGCCCATTGACCTCTTTGGTAGACGTGAGCCATCGCATGTTGTAGACGTACGTGCAGATAATGGAATTGACCCCGGAACATGTGAAGCTCTGTTGAGCTTCAGGACTGTTTTTTAGCTGCACATAGTTTGATTGTAGAGCAATTTTTACTTGCACTGTACACTCGGCACTCGACAAGCACAAGGTACGATAATACGCCAGCGGCGGTCTGTACCAGACTGGAAGAAGAAGAAGAAGAAGAACGGAAGCGGTTCTCAGGAAAGATTGCCATTTTATTATTTCTGTGTGTGTATACTACATGTAGCATTCAGTGGTGTACGTATACATGTTAACAGTGCTGTATCGGGAACGTAGCGAACAGACGTCGTAGCCGGCGTAGCTAGTTAAGTCCCAATTCTATTTTTTACAAAATATTATAGATAACCTTAATAAGGTCTAAACCTTCCTCAGTTAAAATATTGAAAAACTAGGGTGGTGGCATTCCGACCTGAGTATAGGTCGGCTGTTCGGACACCTTGTTGGTGATATACTGTCGTACCGTCTGTCTATGGGGAAGGTTGATAAATGTCAGAAATATTAAAGATTTCCCCATAACAGACGGTTATTTCTATATTTATACAGATTTACATGCAAAGAAAATGATAAACGTGGAATACGCAATTGTTGAAATGCCAACCATGTCTTTCTTTGGTCCCCTTCTCTGTTTGACCCAGGTTTTGGATGTAAGTTAGGTACTCTTGTTTGCAGATGATGGGAAGATGCTAGACGCAAGCATCCAAAACCCGGCCCGGGTATTATGTATAGCGCTGCCTGTTATGGGCACGCGTCGCCTGGGCTAGGCTTATACGTTATGTGGACGTGGTTGGCCTGCCATCCACGCACATAATGTCATGCTAGGCTAGGCGCGGATCAGATCTTTCACACGCACGCACGCACGCGCGATGTGAGATCAAGTATTTTGACAAAAGGCGGAAAAACTTTCACAGTTTTCGACAAAAGGCAGGAAGACTTTCACAAATTTTTCAGCGCTTCCTAAATTCTTGATTTGGTCACATAATTTATTCAAATCTATTTCTATCATTATTGAGTTATTTAAGATTTGTGCGTGAGAAATTTTATTATTAGCGTGAGAGCGTGAGAATTGGGTGAAATGCGTGAGTCTCACGCTCAATGGAATGAGCGGAGACTTATTCCACGATTAGGCCCTGTTGGCTATATTTCATGATAATAGGAAACTTCTTGAAGAAAGTAGATTCTAGTCTAAGTTAGAACTGAAATGCGGCTGTCTACTCAGTGTCAATGTCAATGACTGTGTCTGTGTCTCTGTCTGTGAAGAGTGAATGATGCAGAATGGTTTCCTTACGAAACGTGTGTGAACTAGTGGAGTGGTACAGGCCAAATTGGGTGATCGGTAGATCTACAACCATTACCTAGGAAAGGGGCACAGCGCAAATATTTAGGGTGACTCTTGCCAATGCTTCCACTAAAAACAATATTTAAAAATAAGAAGAGTTTATGAAGTTGTTCCACATAACATGGTGGAGTGGATAGCATTTTTATGTGACAATTTTCCGACTAAGCATGAGGATCTATGTGATTTACAATGGTGAATAATGTTTCTTTAAATAGAATGGATATACATGGACAGTATGAATGTGCTGTATATTATAAAGGACTCATGGCTAATCGTGTGATTAGGATGTGTAGAAAGGATATGGGCCAACTCTGCACTGGGGACATCTTAGACTCCAAGGAAAATTGTGGCCGAGTTTTCCCAAGAGAGCTGAATCGCTCACAAAGACATGTGAATTTTATATTGAAAACATCTCTTAAAACACCAATTTTCAAAATCAATTGATAAGAATAATTAGTTACTTAAGAAAAGGTGAAATTATACAAAACATGACACTTCAAGTGATATAGAGGTCACTCAGGTCAAGGGCCAGTTTTTTGAAACCGTCATAAGTCTAAGTTCATGGACATCCAATAGAAACTCATGTTGAAGAATTAACACACATTTCAATGGGATCATGTCCACGAACTTAGACTCATGACGGTTTTGAGAAACTGGCACCAGATGTTTTCCTCGCACCTCAATTCTGAAAACCTCATTGCAGGGTGATGCCGCATCTGCCTTAGTGCGGAGCTAGCTTGACCCTGTGTAGCAATAGTGCCATCATTAAGATATTCAATATTTCATGCTATTGATTATTTTTCAGTGAGTCTCATTGGCATAGATGGAGACAATGCCACCAGAATCACCCGTTTTGCCAACTATCTGCGAAACTTGCTCCCTTCCAATGATGTCGTCGTCATGGAGATGGCGGCAAAGGCCATTGGTCATCTAGCCCTGGCTGGAGGAACCTTCACGCCAGAGTATGTGGATTTTGAGGTGAAGAGAGCCCTCGAGTGGCTGGGGGGAGACAGACAAGAGGGACGCAGACATGCTGCTGTAAGTAGTAAAAAAAATATTATTTCTAACTTCTGTTATCTTTGAAGGGCTATGGTGCCCATGTAATTTAGATTTTGTTTGTAGTATTGCAATATTGTTTGCAGGACAGATGTTTATGAACACATCTGTAGTTTCCAAACTTTGTCTGTTTTGTAGTAATGTACTACCTTGCAATTCCAGGCACTTCATACATGTTCCATTTGTACTCGCACTCTGTTTACCGTCTGTTAAAGCTACAGGTACATGTAATTTGGCTGGTCCAAGGTTTTCAATCATTTATCCTATCCATTACTAAGTACCATGGAATACTGAAAATAATAATACATTGGATGTAGGCTTTTAAAGTTAAAAACTTATTTTGCCTCTCGTTGACATCTGCTAAAGAATCTAGACTGGTACACTTTTAGTGGCACTGCACAGCAGTAGAAGAACATGGACAGGCAAAAGATTCTTCTGGATCAAATTTATCTTTACTTGACGACCAGAACTTTAACAAGTTGGATTTGAAACTATTAAGTGACGTGCTCTCTACCACATCAGAGGAAAGGTCGTTCCATTCATTAATGCATCTCTGTGACAAAAGCCATGTCTGAGCTTTGAGTAAACTTGTTTCTTTGCAATCTTATATCGATGGCCACGAGTTCTGTTCTCATATGGACGATCAAAGAAGTGTGACTGATCAAGTTCGTCTAGGCCATGCATGATTTTGTAGATCTGAATCATGTCTGCTCTATGACGTCTATAGGCAAGAAATGGCGGTTTCAAATGTTTTAATCTCTCCTCATAAGTCTAATGTTGTATTGGGTGTACTTGGCGAGTTGCTCTACGTTGTACCTATTCTACTTTGGTTATGTCTTTTTTTCAAAACTGGATGCCATAGTATTATTTTCTTTTATTTTTTGTCTAATCCAAGCTCCAGTAGAGCTATCATATTCACTATATCTTTGATATACAAGTAGTTGATAACAACGGGTACAAAATAGCATAGAATTGCCCAGTTGTAAAAATTTGATTATAATGGACATGTTGAATACATGCAGTGGCATAGTATCTACCCAACCATGGAGTGGGTACTGACATCATGGGGAAGGGGGGAGGGGCGCACCCGTCACTAGTCTGACATGTACTAGGTTTATAAGGTGACCAATTGGAAAGAGGGTGTGGAAGGGGTCCTTTCATCTATTCTTGTTTTTTTTTTTCACCTCTCCCTCCTCCCTCCCTCCCTACCCCAAAGGTAGCTATGCCAGTGTATTAACATGTACATGTATTTGTTCTTCCCCCCCATCATAGGTGCTGGTTTTGCGTGAACTAGCGGAGAACACTCCAACGTTCTTCTTCCAGCAAGTACAATCTTTCTTTGACAACATCTTCAATGCGATCAGAGACCCCAAGGTAAGATCAGGATCTTCCAACTAACAGCCCAACTATGACTACAAAGAGACAACCTGTATCCTGGGTTACGTTGATGTTCTAGATCTTCTTGATTAGAGTTTTTGTGGTCAAATTGATAAAAACCGAACTCTGCGGGGTATTTTAAATTTGCAGACAGATATGAGATATGGAACAATAGCTTATTTATCAAAAAAATGTATATTCTATTCTGAAAATCAGTCTGGAAGCTTTCCACAGTCTTCCATGTATTTTTCTCATATCGACAAGTGAATGCAATATCTTCCAAAATTTGATTGTAGTTGGACTGTAAGATGTGCAGTGGCCTTTATTACACTAATTCGTTCTTTGATAACATATTTAATGTCATAAGAGATTCTGAAATGTGATCACTCGTAGAAGAACAGACATATAAAACTCTCTTATATTAGACGGGTTCCTTCCAATGCACAGTGTCCCTTTGAATACATGAAGGTCAGTTTGTCTTTATTTTGACAACGTTGTAATTTTTCTGAGTGGATGTACATACCTACACAGATTTTAATGATGTAAAATATGTAGATCTGTGATTTCTACTAGAATCAATCCCAATAATAAAATGGACTTTGTAAGCCAAACATTTACATTCAAAGACAGTTATGTCGTCAAGTTACCTGTAATTTTTTGTAAAATTATGATATCTCCAGCAAGCAATCAGAGAAGCAGCAGTATCAGCATTGAGAGCCTGTCTGGAGTTAACGGCTCAACGTGAGACCAAAGAAATGCAGAAACCCCAGTGGTATAAGGTGCGTGTAGTCCCATGTGTTCTAATGGGTGTAAGTTCTCAAAACAAAACCACAATCTAAACGTGAAGTTATCCTTGTATGTTATGCAAGTGCTCTTTGCTTCTTCATGTACATGTACTTGAGTTCTTACTGGGAAATTCTTAATTTTCAAATGTTGGATGTGATGTTAATCAACCAAATTTACTTTATGCATGGTGTGTGGAAACCTTGCAGAAACTTCACACTACCTGTTTGTTGGCAGCAAATTCATGTATCTCCGAGTTTTATTTTTTTTAATTTTTAAATTGGTTAAAGAAGAACTTGTTCTACTTCGTAAAATTCAGGAAGGAGTTGCAAGGGAACCAGGATATTTCTTTTAAGCCATTAGTAATGTATTAAGAGTGACCATGGTCAAAAAATTGTGAACACTGATCAGAGAAAACATGTCTAAAGCTTAGAAAATGAAGAGGCATTGTGTGTGAATAGTTTGCAGTGCAGATGAATAATAAATGAAAAATCTAATGGTATTCTTTAATCCCAGCAAACCTATGAAGAAGCTGAGAAAGGTTTTGAAGAGATTGGGAAAGGAGAGAAGGGTTTGAACCGAGATGACCGAGCCCATGGATCCTTACTCATCATCAATGAGCTTATCCGAAATAGCAGCCGAGAAGGCGAGGTGAGTCTGTCATGACACTATGTAATAGCCAGAGGCGTGGGTAGACCATGCTGTGGGGGAGGGGGTTGAAATGAAGATGACCAAGCCCATAGATCCTCACCTAGTAGTAGAATAGTAGCAGAGAAGGTGAGGTATGTCTTCTACATTGTTACGTGATAGACAGAGGCTTGGATAGACCATGTTGGGAGGGAGGGGTGGGGTTCAAAGATGAGCGAGTCCATACCTGTAGATCCTCTACACATTATCAGTGAGCTAATCAGAAATAGCATACGGGAAACTTGTTTTACACTGACGTAGCAATCTACTATCATACACCATTTGAATTTCAATCAGAGTTCTAGAAAACATTTTTTGTTCAGTAGTGTGAAGATTTCAAATACGTTTACCATTTGTTATATCACAAAGACTATGGGCACAGAGATTCACAGAAGCCGGGCAACTAGCCATCCCAAAGGCTCTCTATTTGTGATAATTCTTTTTAATTGAAGAATAGTTTGATAAGCATCTATTTTACGTCACTAAGATGCTGAATGTTGAAGTCGTAATATATTTTTTTGTCAAATAATTTTTGACAGCGTCTTCGTCAAGAGATGGAGGAGGTATCACAGCAACAGACACAGCATGAGCACAGCTTCAGGGTAAGATACAAAGCAGAATGTCCTCATTTCTAAAAGTCCATGCAGATTTCAAAGTAATCTTGTTGCCTATTAAATCCAGTGAAATAAAGTGTATCTACCGTTTGCATATGGAGATGATATTTGCCTTCATACCTTATCATCTTTATCTTATGTCTATTTAGGAACTTGGATCAACCAGCAACAAAGCTAAATCTCCCACTGGGCCCCAGCTAGGTCACAACCAGTATGTCCAGCGGGCCCTGGCCAGTCCACTCTCCCTGGTGTCCACCAGCATCCAGCCAAAACCTCGCATCACAGAGAGTCGATACTGCTTGGAACTCATGCAGGAGAAATTCAAAACTGTGAGTGGTGGTAGGAGTTGTGGTGGTGGTCGTGGTAGGGGGGAGTGCCATTTGTATTGTTATTCGTAAAGTCAAGCATCACAGGGAGGTGCTGTTGCCTGGAACTCGTGCAGGAGAAATTCAACGCTGAGTAGTTGTAGGAGTTGTGGTAATGGGAAAGGTACGGGAAAGCGGTATTCAAAGTCTAGCATAACAGAGGGGTGATACAAAGCAGTTGTGAAACAGACTGGTAGAGTTAGGGAGGGAGAAGTGATAAAGGATTAATAATGGATTTTTGTTTCCTGAAACATGCATCACAGAAAAGTGCTATTGGAACTTTTGCATGAAACATACACATAAGTATGCTTGTACAAAATATGACAAAAAAGGAAGACGAAAAGGGAACCAGTATATGTGGTTCAGCTTACGTTATGTTTTATCTATTGCTTGTGTGAATATTAAGTTTCCTCTGCACATTCTCAATACGACAGGTTTGCACGCAAGTGTTGAAGTTTCGCGGAAGCCGTAACCCTCTCATCCAGCAGATTCTCCTCAATCTGTTACCCAGGCTGGCTGCCTTTGAGCCCAAGAAGTTTGTTGATTCGTAAGTCATGTGAAGAGTGATACAGGGCTTTTGCTAAGGGGGAGGGACTTGCTGTTGATGTGGGGATATAAGGTTGAAAGAGAGAGGGAGAGAGAGAGAGAGAGAGAGAGGAAGAGAGGCACAGAAAGGGGAGGGAGTATCAATATAAAAGTGTGGGACAAAGAATATAGAAAACAGGAATGGGGCAAATAAACAATACCAAGCCAGTTTAAAACAACATATTGATATCCTTTTTTTATGTGATTGTGTAATATTTCCTATTGAATTTAAACAAGTTTCCTCATGTAAGAAGCTTTCAAAGGTTATGTTTGCCTCATAATTCCAGGTACCTAGATGACACTGTCAACTACATGCTGATTTCACTCAGACGGGTAGGTGAAATTCAGATATTTATTTATTACATAGTTTAGTCAGTATGACAGTCTTTTATTTATTCGTTCACTCAGCCTTTCATTTATTAATTCATAGTTTACACACACCCATCATTTCATCACATTTATTTAAGCATTTATGCATTAATGATGCATTAGACCTTTTGTTCATTTTGTTAATTATGCGTTCATCCATCCATCTACTCATCCATTCACATATGCATTTTACTCATTCATTTCTCATAATTAGCTTCTTCGTTTCATTCTTTATTTCATTCTTTTATTAATTTATTCATCCATCCTCTCATCCATCCTCTCATTCATAAAGTTATTCATAGTCCATTTATCATGTCATCATGTCATGAAAAAAGAAAATTGTTATGTTTAATAATTATATATTAATTATTTTTTCTCTATGTCTTTTAAAATAACACAAACTTCTATTCTTGTATGTTGCCACACTAACAGGAGAGAGAACGTTCTAATGCATTCCAAGCTGTGGGTCTGCTGGCAGTCGCTGTGAAGGGAAACATCACAGAGCACCTGAGCAAAATCTTAGAGATCGTCCGCTCCTCTCTGCCTCATAAGGACATCCCTCACAGGTCAGTATAAGAAAATTGGATTGGATAAGAGTGGTATCAGAATTGCCAAATGATAAAAACATATCAATGTCCATGAGTAATATTTCTTATCCCCCATAAGAGAGCATACAGTGATACTTATCCATTACAGGGAAATTTAGATTAACATGATTATTCATTTTAATTTGTACAAGAAATCACAGATGACAAGCGTAAAAATTCAGGATGTTTGGTTATATTATGTCCCACACATTACCAATTATTATGGAATCATGATTTACATTGGAAGTACAATTTTCCATGATATTCGGTCTTATCTGCTCTCTAGTAACACTCTGAATTTAATAAAATAGTAATGTGTACTAGAATCTTAGATGTAGTGGTTACGTACATGTATTGGACAAAATATTGCTGAACTCTGAAATTGTAGGAAAACTTGCCAAGTTGTGGCATCCGTGATTATTCATGAGCATGTTCCTATAAATCACCTTCCCTTTTTAGGAGACACAAGAGCATCATTGTGGATCCAGCAGTCTTTACCTGTATCAGTATGCTGGCTAGAGCGGTTGGACCGGTCATCGCTAGAGAGGTCAAGGAGCTATTGGAACCCATGCTGGCTGTTGGCTTGAGGTTGGTATTTATTGTTTGAGAATCTGCCTCCTTGTATGTTCGCTGTGATATGGTCAGGAATTTGTTTCCTGCTGCAGGCTTACTTAAGTTAATAACCCCAAGCCTGTCACATCATTTGATATCAAATTTAGAAATTCCACGAAAAATAATTTATGTTAGTCAATCATTATTGAACAATGATCAAAATTCTAATCTGAACACCAGTAGAAATAACTATTTGGGTTTCTATGTCTTGCTTTCTTACAGTATTTTCTTCTGTTTTTGAGCAAGTATGGTGTCATTTTGCTTAAATCTCATATATAAAATACATATAAGGCCAATTGTTCTCTGTAGGTTTCCATGTTGAGTGAGTATTCACAACCGAAGGCTTTTGGTGACACCATTTTTGTCAAAATAACCCAAAAGTAAAAGGAAAGGAAAGGAAAGGAAAGAAAGATGATAATGAAATTAAAAAGGAAATTACACACTTACACAAGATTATATCCTTTTACATTTCCTAAATTCCTGTAGATGCTCATAAGTGTTTTTTTTTATGAAAGAATATATCAATAGCCCTTTCGTAGAGGTTAACCACATGGTGTTACCGAAAGCCTTTGATTGTGAACATATAATGTTGTATCATGAGTCCAGACACTTTGAGTTGATTTAGATTAGATTTGATTACGGGGAACATGTTAACAGCATTGCTGGTGAAATAACACCATGAATTTGTTTTCTCTATCAGTCCAGCATTGACTGCAGCCCTTCACGACCTAGCCAAACAGATCCCACAGCTCAAGAAGGACATCCAAGATGGCCTCCTCAAGATGCTTTCCTTAGTCCTCATGCACAAACCCCTGCGCCATCCCGGAACACCGAGGGCTCTACTCTCTCCCGCTGGTCAGACAGGTTAGTCCTGAAGACCCTAATGTATGTCTTGGTGGATATGCTATATAAAATGTTGAATGGGGGTGAACCTCGAGTAGATAATGTAATCCGTTCAGATTATGATAATCTACATTGTGGTTCGCACTCACCCAACATCTATCTGATAAGTGCTGACCTTTACACTTGGTCAGCTATCCACTCTCTAGTATATGTGATATTATGGGCTCTTAGATTGGATTATTCTTACATGTACATGTACATGTATCTCAGGGCTTCTTATTAGCTTTTATGTTACATGTTTTTTTTATGGTAAGCGACATGAACAAGATCATGTTAAATGTGTATCTTTTAATAAAGTGGTTCTTAACCCTTTAGGTTTTGTGACCCCGCCTGCCATTTCTTGTCAGTGCCGTTATTTCATATACATTAGGTTCTTTTCATTGATTGTATCAGTTTTTTTGTAAAAATACGGCCAGTTGGAAGAGGATAAGCTGCATCAAATAAACCTGTACAACATTTCCTGTTCATGAGGAGTTATGCAATATTAACTGTAAGTGAATTTATAAAGTGCAACTAACTGTCTGGAAACTTTGATGGCTTGCAGGACATTGCATTGAAAACTTATTTTGAAACTGTTGGACTTCCAGGGGGGGTGTTTCACAAAGAGTTAAGTTTGACTTAAAGTCATGCGTAAGTACCAATGCGCATACGGTATTAAACGCGTAATCTCATTGGTACATGTAGATTACCCAATAGCGCGCGGCCCCTGAGCATGATCTGACCAATGCGGTGATGTGTCATATACCGCACACAACTAGGAATTTAAGTGCGACTGTTAGTCAAACTTAACTCTTTGTGAAACATCCCCCAGGTGGAGCATTGTCTTCATCCGTTGACTCTGGTGACATAACCAGCACCGTGCTAGCTCTGAGAACCCTGGGCAACTTTGACTTTGAGGGTCACTCCCTCACCCAGTTTGTCCGTCACTGCGCAGACCACTTCTTGTCCAGTGAGCACAAGGAGATCCGGATTGAGGCAGCTCGAACCTGTTCCAGCTTGCTCCAACCAGCTGTCAATGTAAGTCTTCCATTTCTTATGTAGCCTGCATGTACTGCAAAAGTGGAAATTTTCACGTGATTAATTTTTTTCGCGCTCGGGCGAGAAAGGTGAATTTCACATGTTTTTAATTTCGCCGACGCGCTGGGCTCATGGGCAAAAGAATACATAAACAAAAATATATTCGCGTGTTTTTATTTTCGCGCAAATTTCATGCCACGCGAAATGTGCGAAAATTTCCACACTGCGAAAAATATTCCACGTTTACAGTACTTGGTTTTCTTACCCACATGTATGAATTTTAATATGCTTCAAGGAAACATGTATTTTTGATTTGAGTAAAATACAAGTCAGAAAAAATTGGAACCAGCGGGATTCGAACCTGTCATCTACTGCTTGCCGGGCAGCGACTTAACCACCAGGCTATTCTGGTTCACGGCCAAGTCACGACGAACTAGAATCAAATACCCAAGATCCTCTTCTTTCTGACTCATTAATATTCAAACGGTCCGCCGTGGAACAATGGTTAGTAAACGAAGAAGCTTGACTGGGGAGGAATTTTTAATTTGTAAACAAATCTTTCGGCATATTACTCCCAGTGTTAAAGATCGTATGCTCGATCTATAATGAAAAACACAAGTCAGAAAAAATTGGAACCAGCGGGATTCGAACCTGTCATCTACTGCTTGCCGGGCAGCGACTTAACCACCAGGCTATTCTGGTTCACGGCCAAGTCACGACGAACTAGAATCAAATACCCAAGATCCTCTTCTTTCTGACTCATTAATATTCAAACGGTCCGCCGTGGAACAATGGTTAGTAAACGGTTAGCTGCCCGGCAAGCAGTAGATGACAGGTTCGAATCCCGCTGGTTCCAATTTTTTCTGACTTGTGTTTTTCATTATAGATCGAGCATACGATCTTTAACACTGGGAGTAATATGCCGAAAGATTTGTTTACAAATTAAAAATTCCTCCCCAGTCAAGCTTCTTCGTTTGAGTAAAATAGTTTACATTTTTGCTCAGAGTACAATATAGCATTAATCAAAATGTATTTCTATATTTAGTTTATGTCAGTCAAATATTAATGTGGAATGGAATGATTTTCAATATCCTGATGTAAAAATCATACTATTAAAATAATTGGATGTTAACATTTAATGGCAAAAATATGTTGGTGAACACTGAATGATTGTGTATGTGTTTGGAAGTTGACTGTACATGTATTTGATATGTTACATTATCATCCATGTAAGTTCGATTATACGACACCTGTACCTCAATAGTAAGTTTTTGCGCAACGTAATTTGTGGTACGCAGTAGATTTTCATGAAAGTATTTAATAAACCAGGTAAATGTAATTTTTAAAAATGAATTTTCTCCTTGTACCCATTCAGCTTCGAAGTGCCCCTCATCCTGTCAGTGCAACCAACACACAGGTCGTGGCTGAGGTCCTTTCCAAACTCCTGGTTGTAGCTATTACTGATTCAGGTGAGGAAATGTTGATATAAAGAAACATATTTTAATACCAAGTAGATTTTTTTGTCAGACAAATAATGGTATTAAACTTAATGGTCATATGATTTCATTGTGAATAGGAATATGTTTTTATAGAAATTACTGGGAAAGGCTCATTATGTAGTATCAAAGAATACATGTGTATTGTGAGGTTTTGGAGCCATTAACCCATACGATGTCACAACCTTGTGTGCCGATCTGCGTAGCTGTGCCACGTACGTGTGAACTAACCAGTGCTGGCGTGCCACAACCTTGTATACTAGCCTCCGTAGCTGTGCCACGTACATGATTAGTCGCATTGTTTGTTCGCGCTTAAGCACCCCAAAACTAAACCCTGCACAGGGTCGATTAGCGGCTGGCACAGTAGGGATTAGCACTGTTGCACTGGGGTTGGTACATGGGGGCAGATTAAGGGTTAAATAACAAATTGACTTGGTTTGGAGGGAATCACAAACAGATAAACGCTTTCCACACAGACATGGGTACATGGGACTACACACATTTGCGACATCAGGGGCCTGTAACATAAAGAGATACAATCGATCTTACGATTGATATCAATCGTAAGTCTATGACAAACCATGTACTGAAGAGTTACAATTGATCATAAGATTGATTGTATCTCTTTATGTTACAGGCCCCTGAACTTGGTCCAAAGTTTTATACTATCTCTAGTCATATATGAAAGCATCAATCCTTTTCATGTCACGTTGCCGCTGTGTATTCTTCCACGCAGGAATAGATAGAATGATACATTTCATAAATTGTTTTTCAACTTTCTCTTCATTACCCTAAAACTACTTATTGTACACTGGTCAATCTTTTGATTAGTTTACACATTACACACTTAATAATCTCCTTGGAGACAGTTTCATTTTCAGTTATAGTAATTGCATAGTTACTGGGTTTGAACATGAATATCAGCCTCAGTCTTTCAACAAGTTTACAGAAGACATCAAGCTGTTAGGATTTGTTATCACAAATTTAAAATCATTACTGGCTTTGGTCTACAAAATGGAACAAACGGGACTGCCACTGCTGACTTTTCACACGTGTACAGTGTATATGTATGATGTACTCCGAATAATGTGGCCGTCCTGGGTTTTTGCTCCGTAGCTAGTAAAGAGTTAATAATGGTGATTTCAATGATGATAATGAAAGTAGTCATGATAATGGTATGAAACGTAAGAAACATGAACCATAGTGTAACATGTATGCCAGGGTATGTTCATGTTGCATCTCAAATCACATGCAAACTTTCTCTTGCTCAATATAACATCCAAACAAAAATGCCCACCCCAAATAAAAAGTATGACAAGTATATAAATGTTATACTGCCATTGAAATGGTAGGGTTGATGTTATCAGGGCAATAAAGTCACATGTGATGACATAATCGTTCCTGATTGGTCAAATCATTCTTCAGATCCTGACATTCGGTACTGCGTCCTGGCTTCTCTCGACGAGCGCTTTGACGGCCACCTGGCCCAGGCTGAGAACCTTGGTGCCCTCTTCCTCTCTCTCAATGACGAGATCTTTGAGATCCGAGAACTCGCCATGTGCACCATCGGGCGTCTCAGCAACCTCAACCCTGCATACGTCATGCCCTCTCTGAGGAAAACACTCATACAGGTATGAGAACATGCATCTATTGCTGTCACAGGACACTGCTGTATATTTTCCTAAAGACCACATTGGTCTAAGATTCAGTTTTCAAAAGGAAGATAGGCCATGTTCTAAGTTATCCCTTTGCTAAATATGACTTAAGCCTCGCATAGGGTTAAATGAATTAGTAGAATAAGTTGTAAAAGTTTCAAGATCTCCTGATGAAAATGCAATCGAAACTAGAAAAATCTAAATATACCAGTAGCAATATAGCAGTATTGTAGTCTATTATTATTATAGCAACCAACATGTGCTTATTTTCTTTTTTTTATGCTGACCTACTGTCAGTATATTTGTTAAAGCCAGGAGTTAGCCTTTGGCTAGCAATTTTACTTTTAATTGCTCCCCAAAAGAAAAAGAAATTTGCAGAGGCATTTAAGCCTTTGGAGCACCAATGCTGGCAAGGATTTGTTGATTGTTAAACGTAATATTTTTTCCATGCTCAGTTCAATGAGGTTGAATACAGGGCTTGTGTTGTTTGTTGTAAGATATTTATTTTCTATGATTTTTAGCTCATACGTATATTTGTTTCTTGATCAAGATCTTGACTGAGCTAGAGCACAGTGGTGTAGGACGAAACAAAGAACAGAGCGCCAGAATGTTGGCCCACCTAGTCTCAAATGCACCGAGACTCATTAGGCCATATATGGAACCCATTCTGAAGGTACATCAGCTACATTGAAAATTGTTTATAGTGGTGGTAATGGTGATTATGATGATGATGATGATAATGGTGATGTTGATGATGGTGAGGATGATGGTGATGATGATGATGATGATGATGATGATGATGATGATGATGATGATGATGATGATGAGGATGATGGTGATGATGATGATGATGATGATGATGATGATGATGATGATGATGATGATGATGAATGATGGTGGTGGTGGTGGGGGTGGTAGTGGTGATAATGGTGGAGGTGATAGTGGTGGTATTGGTGGTATTAGTGGTGATGGTGGTGATGATGATGATGATGCTGATGATGATTATAATGATGATTATGATGATGATGATGACTATTATGGTTGTTGCAATGACAATGATAATGACCTTGACTAATGTTTATGACAAGTCTTATGCCACTTGAGGTATGATGGTGATAGTAATTAGGGTACCGTATTCACCAGCCGAATACTACGATACTACCAAAAAATCTACCGGGGTGGCTGATTTCAGCACGTTACTCAAGCTCAATAGAGAGCTTCGTACGAGTGCTCTGTCAACCTCGGAAGACCATACGAGGCCGTGTTTGTAACTATATTGATAAGATATGTAGTTATTAGTTCTGAATTATATATTTATGACTGAAAATATTTCAGTACTTGAAAGATAAGTAGATCTACATCGTTAGAGATAGAGCACAGGCTTACTGTAGATCTAACGTTTGTCCCGTCCATTCCAATACGTGTGGTGAATTTGGAGGCAGTTCATTTTTGTCTGTTGTTGCCCATAGGCCGCACCCCAACTTTGGGATCATATTTTGAGTGAAAATACCGCGGCCTTTCCATCGGTGAATACGGTAAATAAACTGATCATCAAGATAATGTGTAGTCATGGTAAAACTCTGTTGATTTTGATGTGTATGGTGCTGAAAATGATGTAAATTATAAATATTATTCAAACTGCATGATGTATACACCTACCACTTGTGATGTAAATTGATCATTGTCTAATGTTTCCCCTTAAGAACCCCCCCCCCCAATTTCTAAACCGATAATATTTTTTATTTTACTTCCTCAGGCCCTTGTACCCAAACTGAAAGAAGCAGATCCCAACCCCAGTGTTGTTATCAATGTGCTAGCTGCCATCGGAGAGCAAGCTCAAGTGAGTTTGATTTAGATCACATTTACAAGAAAGGGTTGTCACAAATCTCAAAATGCCTTTGAATTTGACCCCTTCCATGAAGAGTCTTAAGGATTGTAAACTTTGGAGAGTCTCTTTAGTGATATATTGAAGGTGCAGATATTCTGGTGGATTTCTACAAAAATTGTCTTTTGTGTTCAGTGCCATGTTTCATGGAAATTCAGCTGATATAATTTGCCTTTTTTATCGTCTGTAGAATAAATGAACTGCATTACTATGCTTTACCCTTGCAACCTATTTATGATTATGTCTTTATCTTTAGCATCTCGGCTCAATTCTTCATGAGGAAAGCGAAATTATTTCACTTTAAAATAGGTTAACGTACTGGAAAATACACATTAGAGAGGAATATCTTCAGTCTGCAGCCAGATATTATGGAAGCTGTGATTTTCGACAAAACAAAAGAAAATGTTGGTCTGCCGTATCCAATTAGGGCTCAAGCTTTGTATAGCTTTGTTTCACATTCCATATTAATCGTTGGTACATTAATCCTTGCATTTTTCTTGACTTATAGGTGAGTGGCATCGAGATGAAGAAATGGATGGATGAGTTGTGTCCCATCATGTTAGAGATGTTACAGGACAGTGCTTCACTACGCAAGAGAGAGGTAAGTGGAAAGTCATGCAATATTATCAGCCAAGGATTTTTAATGGATTATAAATGGCAATACAAGAGATTTTACAAAGATAATATTTAAGTCTTCGTCTGCATGTATTTGTACACACAATAAATTATTTTTTCCAGCTGATGAGGTCACAGAAGCTCTGGCGACCTTGTGGATATTTATAAACTTAAGAGTTGAAAGGTTCACAAGACATGAAAGAAAATAGTCATATTATGTTGAGGTGCAAAATTTGTAATATATTTTTTTTTATCAGTGAGAGTATGATATTTCATTTGATAATCAAAATTGAGTAGATTGTGTTTGCATCACTTAACATCACTTTCATGCACAATTTATTTTGCAGAATTGTTTGTTTGGCAAAGCGTATACTGCGCTAGCGTTCTTCAGTACTACAAGCATTAATTCACACAAGTCCCCTGGCTAGGACTTCACGCTGTAGGTCCCTTGAGTTGCTTTTCTACAAGTATAAAATAATGAATCAAATCAAACCAAATCGAGTCAGGTAAGATGTGTCATTCTGTATTATCCTTGATTCCAACAGGTTGCTCTATGGACCCTTGGGCAGTTGGTGGAAAGCACAGGATATGTAGTAGAGCCGTACAACAAGTACCCCAACCTTCTGGATGTCCTGCTAAACTTCCTCAAGACAGAGCAGTCTCCCACACTCAGAAGAGAGGTACGTGGTTTGGTTTAATCGCTTTCGATTTTTTAATTTTTTTAATTTTGGAAGTTAAATCAAAGCATTCGTCTTTAAAAAGTAGAGTGTGTCCATCAGCATCATTCACTATTTGTGGAAGGCTATATTGTAGGAAAGGGAACGAATGTCCCAACCTCGTAGAATTTCTTTTCAACTTCCTCCAGACTTTGCACTCGTCTCTCAGAAAAACTTGGAAATTATACGGTCACTTCCACTGTCATTCAATAAACCTGTTTACTAATTTTATGCATATTTCTTGAACAAAAGTTTCTCTTGATGGCTCAAAGGCTTGCCAGAGGCTTGTCCGACATTGCAACAACCTATTATGCAAAATGGATACCATCCATAGAGATGCCATTATGCATATCAGGTGCACTAAATAGTTGGTAACTCGGTATTCTGGAGAGAAACATACATAACTACATAAATACATTAGTAAACAGGTCTATTGTAATGTCTATGATTTCTTTCAAAACATATTTAAATGTTTGTATTAACCTTTATCATTTTCATAACATTCATCGAACAGAGAAGTTCAGGGAGAATAATTAAAGCTATTATCTAGTTTATCATTTCAGCGAATTCATTTTGATATGTTTTGTAATACTTTTCTAAGCTTTATCTTAATTACTATGATTTATATATTTTCTCACATTTTCTATGCATGTAATTGTTGTTTTGATATTTGTATTTATATTTTATTATTCATATATTTCATTGATACACGGCCCCATTGTAAATCAGCCAGGTAGCTGAATTTGGCTTTTACTGTGTTTAAATAAATAAATCAAATCAAATCATATTAAATAAAACCACTTGAAACTCATGTTTTTGATACCAGGTTTTAGGACATATGTAAAAGGATCCAGGCATGTTTGCCTATACTTGTACATGTAAGTCAGTCAATGATTGTAATTATTTCTGTATCCATTGCCCTCTTCAGACCATACGTGTGCTAGGCTTGCTAGGAGCCCTGGATCCATACAAACACAAGATCAACCAGGGAGTCATTGATACCACTGGAGACGGGGGAGCCACTCAGAGCATGTCTGATGCTAAATCGCAAGAAGGAGGTATCCCTTTTTTTTCCTGCAGTCAAACTAATTTATTACTAAACTAGATCCTGTATAACTCTGCCATTTTTGTGCTGATATTTGAAGGTGCAGTGAGCCATTTTGAATAATTTATCTTAGATATCTTCCGTTGGATTTAATTTTTTGCATATACAGCATAAATGAATGCACGTGCATGTGCATTTGCAGTTAAAGAAATTGATATCATGCATAGAAAGAAAATTCTTTGCAGCAGGGGGAATTTCATGACAAGTTATCCGATGATGTATGTGCTGTGAACATTAACTATCTATCAAGTTTTGATTCTTTTTGAATTGTTTTCCTGATATTTTTAAGAAGTTGTTTGAAAAGTTGACCCTTGACAAGGTTTTAAATATCTTCAATTATCTCCAATAATATAGATGTTCATTTGTATGTGTATATTCATAAAGTAGGTACCTAAGTAGGAAGAAGGCTCTTGAATATGTTGGATGCTACATGTCTATTTGACTGCTCAGAATAATATTTTCCTGAGCTTATCTTTCAAAAGCAGTATGAGAGCATTGATGGTATTTTGCCCTTTTTTTTTTACTAAGCACTAACCCTTAATCATCATCTTCCACTGTCCTGTTTCATCCAGGTGAGTCTACAGCCAGCGAGATGCTAGTCAACATGGGCAGCGCTTCTCTGGAGGAGTTCTACCCTGCCGTTGCCATAGCAACCCTGATGCGGATCATGCGGGATGGCTCCCTGGCCAACCACCACACGGGCGTGGTCCAGGCCATAACGTTCATCTTCAAGAGTCTGGGAGTGAAATGTGTGCAGTTCCTTCCTCAGATCATGCCTACTTATATCAATGTGATACGCACCTGTGATAATGGCACCAGAGAGGTGAGAAACAAGTTTGAGCTATTTATTTTTCTTTATTTTTCTGACACTGTGAGACAAATCAGAATGCAGTCTAGTTACTTTTAAGACCAAATACAAGTTTCTGAGTAATTCAAAATACCAATGCTGAAATGAGAGCCCTTGAATGTTTGATTTTCATTGATAATTTTTGCTGCTCTTTTCAACTTCACAGTTCCTGTTCCAGCAGCTGGGGATCATGATCTCTATCGTGAAGCAGCACATCAGGAACTTCTTGGATGACATCTTTGACCTCATTAGGGTAAGGCCTCATATTGGTATTACAGAGGCTCACTGGCACTGTTACTTAAAAGCTATATCCAAGTGTGGTGTGGTGATATTATGTATGCATAGTGTATGTGAAACATTTGCATCAAATAACAGCCTCATTGACAATTTCCCATCCATGTATACATCTCATTGTATTTTCCCTTTGGACAAATACCACCCAGTAAACTATATTGAGACAATTAGCCTTTAGGACACATACAGTTTGTACATACATTTACTTGCTTTGTTCTCCAACTGTAATGGATTACAAATATTGCTGTTAATTTCCTTCAGTCAATGTCAGCTGAACAGTTGTCCCATTGTTATATGTTTTCATTTTTTTCTACAAATTTTCAAAATATATTGACAACTTTTATTTTATCAGATAAAATTATATATTTCATACTAAAGGTAATACACAAATACATGTAATATTGTTTTAACCCTAATAGGACCGGGGGGGGGGGGCGGATTCCGCCCCCCCCTCGACGTTTCGCGTAATATGTTCGCATCGCAAAAAGCAGTCACCACGCCGCTTCACTACTTTTTTCTTTCAAGTCTTGCGCAACTTTTGAGACCAAATTTGTGATGTCCGCGCGTGCGGTTCCGGAGTTACGCAACATTTCGTAAGTGCATGTCAGACCCAAAATTGCTCAAAAACATGATTTCGTGTACAAATCCAATGCAAATTGTGTTTCCAGCTAAAATTCATAAATGTTTCATTATTTTTACTTTTACTGTTTAAAAACAATTAATTTTATGTTGTTTATGATTAAAATAGTGTCGCCGACGAATTCCATCGAAAAAACAATAAAAAACAAAAAGTCGAAAAACAAAAAAATACATAAGAAATTAAAAAAACAATAAAATACATAAGAAAAAAAGGATTTTACCGAATTTTTTTTGGGGTTTATTTGATCAGAATCTGACAAAGAGTCTCTATACAAAAAATTAGCAGTTTTGGGGCTTTATTTAATTAATTAGAGCAAACCATTAATTTTATGCATAAATTAGCATAATTAATTAGTTGTGACATTTTTCGGAGAAACTGACTATACAGTTTGGTAGATTACGTGGTCGGCGACGTGTGTGCCGATTTTCGTTGCGAATGCGTGGTGGATGGCCGAGATCTTAGGGGGGGGGCGGAATCAGCCCCCCCCCGGCTGTGAGATGGGTCTAAATAACCCGGCTCTATTAGGGTTAAAGATAATATACATCCATTATACCGTAACAGTTTTAGATTTAAAATGTATTTATTGGTATATTCTTGATTTCCTGTAGGAATTTTGGACAGTGAACAGCTCCCTACAAAACACTATCATCCTATTGGTAGAGCAAACAGTGGTAGCTCTAGGAGGAGAGTTCAAGCTTTACCTACCCTGCATTGTCCCTCAGATGCTCAAGGTCTTCATGCATGATAACAGCCAAGGAAGGGTTGTTACAACCAAGGTAAGCTGATGGTATGATTAGATTTCAATTTGATGAGCGTGGTAGTGGAAGAGGAGAGTTACCTACCCTGCATCGTCCCTCAGATGCTCAAGGTCTTCATGCTTGATAACAGCCAGGGAAGGGTTGTTACTACCAAGGTAAGCTGATGGTATGATTAGATTTTAATTTGATGAGCGTGATAGTGGAAGAGGAGAGTTACCTACCCTGCATCGTCCCTCAGATGCTCAAGGTCTTCATGCATGATAACAGCCAGGGAAGGGTCGTTACCATTCCATTCATTGAATGTTTGGTTCAGGGAAATTCCTTGAGATTGGGATTTGACCCATATTGACTACTGAATTCTCTCATTCCCGAGGCTGAGGACAGGATCCACCCTTTTCCTGTAGGCAATGTTTTAATGGTATCTTCAGAGTATATAATGGATGTAAAGGCAAGAGATATATCAAAGGCTGTTGATTGGTAATAACGCTTACATTTTGGTAGCATATCCTGGGAGCCTTGGTGCAGTGAATGGTTCTCTAAAACAAACACTGAGTATTGTTTGAAAACTTGAGATACATGTACTATCAAGACCATATTAAAGTCACACATTACTGTAGCATATGTCTGAGTGAAATGTAGGTCGCCACTTTATTGAAGCATCCTCTGTAGTATTTACTCATTTTAAGACCTCTATGCCTTTTTCCTGCATTGCATATCTGCAGCTCCTGAACGCTATGCAGAAGTTTGGAGCCAATCTGGATGATTATCTTCACCTGCTCCTACCACCTGTCGTCAAACTCTTTGACTCCCAGGAGGTACCAGTCTCTGTCAGAAGGTGAGTTGACTATTTCTGATTTTGAACTTTTCAACATGTTGCCAAGTTTAGGATTTATTCCTTATTTTCCCTTTAAAAATATATGGCATCAAGTGCACGCAAAATGGATACATCGTGTGCTGAAATTTTTGCTCTTTCTGCTTAAACATCGAGTATAATTTTCAGGGCTATAAATCAAATGTTGCGCCTGGCCACAGAATGCAGGCTATAGTCTAGTCTCTGATGCCCTTACCTTCTACTTTCAAACTCCCCCAGGACTGCTTTAGAGACCGTTGACCACCTCAGTGACAATCTGGATTTCATGGAGTTTGCCTCCCGCATTGTCCACCCCTTGGTCCGCACCCTGGACACCACGCCGGACCTTCGACCTGTCGCTATGGATACACTCTCCTCCGTGGTTCTCCAGCTTGGCAAGAAGTTCCAGATTTTCATCCCGATGGTGAACAAGGTCCTGGTGAAGCACAGGATCAACCACCAGAAGTATGAGACCCTAGTCCTCAAGATTCTCAAGGTATGTTGTCATCAGACAGCATTTTAGGGTAAGAATTCATGTGATATTTGTGAAGCCATCTTGTGTACCTTTACCCTCTTGAAGAGGTGGGCAGTCTCACCAGTATCCTGTCATGACGTTGCTATGAACAAAGATTTCTCGAGATGACACTTTGTATTGTTCATAGGTTGAACAAGGTCCTGTTGAAGCACAGGATCAACCTCCAGAAGTATGAGACCCATGAAGTCAGATTACTTACAATTTTTTATTTTTCACCAAGTGGGAAGAAGTACTTTAATACCCTTTCTCGCTCACAAGATTTTGCTTAGTCCCGTACTATCGGTGGGGTTAAGAGAGGCCTTAGTCCCACCGATAGCACTAGACTGAAGTAAAGTTGTAGAAATCTTTCTTTGCTTGCCTGATCAGGGTACAACCATAGCTGAAGATGAGCTTCTATTGATGAGAGCAAGGAACAAGAGAACCAGCTCTAAGGAAGACAGCTCGGCTATGGAACCAATCACTGTTAAGAAGCTACCTGTCAGCACCAGGAACCTTCAAAAGGTGAGAATAGCTTTTATTTCTTTGCCACGCAAGAAGACTTTTCGTGAAATATTTTAATATTGTTTAGTGAGAGTCCTTAAAAATTTGAATAAACTTTAGATGAAACAGGAGTTACATGTACCATTACAGTTGTAAGTAGATTACATTGCACTGTGCAATTATCAATCAAGTACTGCCTGATGTCTGTCCTGATCTCTTAGTAATGCTGACTAATGTAGAGATTGTCAAAGATGGTACATTAAAGAATTAAAAGGAAATGATAATAAATCATTCCGCATCGTGCACAGGAAGATCATAAATGTACATGAAAGTGATAGTATTAAGATGAATTACAGTTAAGTTTATGCTTCATACTCATCACATCAAAAGAAACAGTGTTGTACCTTTTTGGCAGTCTTTGTCATGTCAATGTTTTATACTTTGAATCCTTACCTTCAAATGCCATCCCTTGTTTCAGGCTTGGGCTGTGACTAGGCGTGTCTCTCGTGACGATTGGATGGAATGGCTACGCCGTCTAAGCATCGAGCTTCTCAAGGAGTCACCATCCCATGCTCTCAGGTCATGCTGGGCTCTGGCGCAAACATACAACCCCCTAGCAAGGTAAGATGAGTAGTTTATGTCTGTCAGACTGTGTGTGTGTGTGTCTTGTCTGTCTGTCCGTCTGTATGGCTGTTGTGATGATTGGATGGAATGGCTACGTCGTCTAAGCATCAAGCTTCTCAAGGAGTCACCATCCCATGCTCTCAGGTCATGCTGGGCTCTGGCGCAAACATACAACCCCCTAGCAAGGTAAGATGAGTAGTTTATGTCTGTCAGACTGTGTGAGTGTCTTGTCTGTCTGTCCGTCTGTATGGCTGTTGTGATGATTGGATGGAATGGCTACGTCGTCTAAGCATCAAGCTTCTCAAGGAGTCACCATGCTGGTTTGTATTTGGGCTGTCTGCAGTGGATTTTCGTGGCCGAATTCTAACATTGCCAGGGTGTGTATAGTTGAAGTGATAATATTTCAATGACTGTTATATTTTGTCAAACAGAGAGTTGTTCAATGCAGCCTTTGTGTCGTGCTGGTCCGAACTGACGGAACAGGACCAGGACAGTCTGATCCAGAGTCTTCAGAAAGCCTTGACCTCTCAGGACATTCCAGAAATTGTCCAGATCCTGCTTAATCTGGCTGAATTCATGGAGCACTCAGACAAGGTCAGTCAAGCTTTCTTCATGGTTAAAAAGAAAATAAAATTTTCATTGCAAAAACCAAAACTTGTGGACCATTGGGCTATTGGGTTGCTGGAATCCTATTATCTCCCATCAGTATAAGTAATAAATTTCATTCTTGTAACCTATGCGTATCTCTTTGCCATTGAGCTTTCAAATATATGGACATTTTAAAGAGTAGTTATATTTTAAGTTGCTTTTGTAACAATGAAATATATTTATTTATTTAATTTTCAAAATTTAACTACAGTGTATGTGTAAGTCTATTTTCCTCTATCCTGTCTCAAAATGTATTGAGACTTCGTTGCATTTTGCTATGTTGCCTCATGATTATTATATAGACATGTATGTTAAATTTTATTTAAAATTTAGTCAGAGTCCTAAATCGGGCAAAATGGAGGATATTTATTATTATTATTATTGAAGCTCCAAATAGCCTTCTAATATTTGTTGTTTACACACAAACTCTATTTTGTGGTGGTGTTCTTTTCAGGGTCCCTTGCCTCTCAACACAGTGCTGCTAGGTGAGAGGGCATCCAAGTGTCGAGCCTACGCCAAGGCCTTGCATTACAAGGAGGAGGAGTTCCACCGAGGACCAAACACTGAGATCCTTGAAGCTCTCATCAGGTATTTCCTCAATCTTCACTTTCATCTGCCATCTCTGTCATCTCTTCGTCATGATGTCTAATAAGTTTGGGGTTTTCTCATGAAATTTGAATTGGTTGAATTTGCATTGGTTGAATTTGCATTTTGACAGTAGTCTCCTTAAGCAAGTATATTTTCTTGAAGTTTGAAGTCCTACATGTATTTAACCTATTGCCTACGGGAACCGGATGGTTCCTGCACTTAGCCTATGGGAATGACAGAGTTTAGTAGTCATTGAGTTGACTGAGGATGAATGTTCATTGTGCAGTGATGTGTCTCAAATCAGGGCCATCCTTTTCTCCAAGTTCCTGTCCCTGTACTCTCAGCCATACCACCTCATGTCCTTATTTTGTCCATTGTAAGCAGGTTTACACAAAGTTAAATCAGATTTGTTATTTCTTGCCATGGTTGATCATTTAAAGTCTCCCCAACTGTCAAAGCATTTTCATGACCTTTGTTTTGATTGTAATTGCCATTAATTGATATTAATAATAATTATCATGGAAGTCAGTATTCTGTAAATCTAATTTTTGATTCACTAGTATTAACAACAAGCTTCACCAATCCGAAGCAGCTACAGGGGTTCTACAGTATGCTATGAAGAATTACAGAGCTGAATTGGTAAGATGAGCGTTTCCATTAAAAACAGTAGAATTAAATGACAATGTCAACATCAGCAAAGAAGCTTTTGTCAAAGAATATGAATGATTTGAAGAAAAACAGGAGTAAATATCTTCCCTGCTGATGAGGGCCATAAAGCTTTCATGTTGGACCTGAATGAAGGGATTCGTAGCCCAGCTGGTCATTGGACCAAATTATGATTAGACTGCATGAAAATTTCACAAAATGATGATTAGCCCTTTCGAGACAATTGACCACATTTTGTGGTTTGGCTCAAGAACTTTTGATTCAGAGCTCTAAAAAATATACCAGATGCATGAGTAGAAAGAGCAAAAATTTCTACACATTGCTGCACACGCTATGTCCATTTTGGTTGCATGACCATATTGCGTTTGATGCAAGGAATTTTAAAATGGAGAATACGTTTTAAAATCCTTAAATCGGCAACACTTTGAGAGGTTCAAAATCATTGTTTTTTATCAAAATTGGCAATTTTTTCAACTTTTTGACTAAATTCTTAACCATGTATATTGTTCGCAGAGACATCGCACCTTATTAGAACCATGTTGTGCTAAAAGAAAAATATTATTGTTGCCAATTTGAAGAACAAAATGTGATCAATTTTACCCTGAAATAAAAAGGGTTAGACTACATGGATAGAAGAAGAATTGAATGTAAACAAAATGATATTAGAACATCTAGTATGTAAATAAGAAATGGGATTAGATGCACTGGATTCTAGATGAATTTGACATTGGACCAAATGGCAAGATACGTATATAACTTCTTGAGTCAGTTTGTTGACTGAAGCTTGCAAGGGAAATGTTCTTCTAGATGCAAATATAATTGAACGACATTGTATTTCTCACCTAGTAAAGGTTTGGATGTCCCATAACTCTGTATTCTCTGTAAATACCACAGCAAATCCAAGAGACATGGTACGAGAAGCTCCATGACTGGGACAATGCCCTGACGGCTTACGAGAAGAAGCAGGACCAGTCTCCTGATGAGTTTGATCTGACTCTGGGTCGAATGAGATGCTTGGAGGCTCTAGGAGAATGGTAAGATTCTTCTAGCTCTAGATGTATCGTTATACATGTAAATACTCTACTCTGCCTGTTGGACATTTCGTGTTTTCGTTAGCACACCTGGGACCCGTCTCATAAATTGTTGCGATTGGTTTACGATCAATTGCAACTTGATATATATCCAAATTCTGTGCTTATTTTGTAAGTTTGCTATTGATTTGAGGTCTTGCGATTAATCTAGATCAAAAGCAACTCTTTATTAGGCAGACCCTGGTCTCATAGAGTTCTTGATTGTTTTTAAAAGAAAATTCTCTGATGTTTGAGCTGTTCATGTTTGCTGTGTATGTTTATGCAAATTCGTTATACATTATAGACAGAAAGAAAACTCCATGATTAAACTATTTTTAAATAATTATCATTTAAGGAAAGTAACAACATTGTGTTTGATATCAGTGTTTTATTCACAAATGTAAAATTTGGAAGTAACCTGTTGGTAACGGTGTGAGTTTTGTATAGCACACATTTTCCAAAGATCCCAGCCTAAGTTACATGTATTGTATGAGTTACAATTCTTTTATGCTTGTTTTACATCACTTGAATACTCCCCTGAAATTTTGTAATGTTGTCCAGTATCTGTAAAGGTTATGTGTTTGTTTTCTTAGGGGTCAACTGCACAACGTTGCCTGTGACCGATGGCCACTGGTGCCTGATGAAGGTCGTCAGCGGATGGCCCGCATGGCAGCTGCAGCAGCCTGGGGACTTGGTGACTGGGACAGCATGGAAGAGTACACTTGTATCATCCCAAGGGACACCTACGACGGGGCCTTCTATCGAGCTGTCTTGGCTGTGCACCAGGACCATTTTGGCCAAGCTCAACAGGTTAGTAGACCTGGGTGAAAAAGCCACTATCTACAAAGGCTAACAGGATACAGAGATTTGGTTGTGTAGTCAAGTTTGATGATTGTTTTAAATCCTAAGAGAACATGCATGTCGTACATAATTGAGAGTAACAACCAGGGGATTTATTGCTTTCAATCTTAGCTGTGAATTAGGTCATTTTAGATTAATGCCTTGGCCATTGCCAAACAACTGATTGTACTGTTTGACACCACTGAAGATACACAGTATCATACCAAGGGACACCTATGACTGGGCCTTTTGGGGGCTCTCCTGGATGTGCACCAGGACCATTTTGGTCAAGCCTTACAGGTATATGATGAAATCTGTTTTTAAAGGCAACTCTCTTCGATGGCCTGAAGAAAAACTGGGACTTGCATTTGGGTTGGGTTATTATTAGAAATTAAGTATATGCTTAGAGCAAGTTTGAAATTAAGTAACTAGGGGTTCAAGATAATAATCATCCAATTACCATTTTTGCTCCTACAGTGCATTGATAAGGCAAGAGATATCTTAGACACTGAGCTGACAGCTATGGCAGGAGAGAGTTACGACAGAGCTTACGGAGCCATGGTGTCGGTCCAGATGCTTTCAGAGCTAGAGGAAATCATCCAGTACAAGCTGGTGCCTGAGAGACAGGACATCATCAAGGAGATGTGGTGGGATCGTCTCCAGGTTGGTATTGTAGCCTGATTATTTTAAGAGAATGTCAATACCAGAGCTATATATACAGAGAGTCGAGACAGCGGAAGTTGCTTCTGATTGGTCAGTTATTTCATGGAGCTCCTAACAGTTCCCTCCCACAGAGATTGTACACCTAAGAGGGAACAATTTGGTGCTGCATGATGCGTGTCATAAGTCTCTCTTTCAATAAGCTCTGGTTAATACACTTGTACGTACTCTGTATACAAACAAGCTTAATGTGGTTGTGCATGTTTGATATTTCTGCTTTTATCATTGAGAAGGATAGACAGGATTATCTCTGTTATCCTGTCTAATCCCGTTCTCCAGACTCGCTGAAAGACATTGTCAAGAAGAGAGTGGCTAAAGGTTATTCCCCTTTGATATAAGACAGAGTAATGAGCACCATTTGTGACTAACTTTAAGAACTTCCTACTTTATTCTTTATTCTCTTTCTCAGGGATGTCAGAGAAATGTTGAGGATTGGCAGAAGGTGATCCAGGTTCGCTCTCTGGTGATCTCTCCGCATGATGACCTACGAACCTGGCTCAAGTACGCCAGTCTGTGCAGGAAGAGTGGTAGGATGGTGAGTTTCCACTATCCATGAAGGAAAATAGAAGGAAGAGATAGAAGAGAGGGGTATAGGAGAAAGTCGGATCGTCTTATGCCAGGCAGAAGGGTGCTAAGGGATGTTAACACAACGAATGTACATTTTTATCAAAACGCATTTCATAGTTTTGACAGTTCTTTGAATATATTTTTGCCCCGCACATTTTAGGCCTGTACGTCATCCAAACTGATAAGAGTGCTCGTACTTCAGCAAACCGACTTAAACAGTTTTGAAATTTACTAAAAATTTGTGTTTGCGCCCTTCTGCTGGGCACATGATTTTATGAATGAAGCTATTTTGAGATGCTCCACATTGGGTATTAGAACCTTGTTTTATGAAAATTTGCAATAAATCAGAATCATTCACAAGTCACTTCAGCGTTTGGAGTTGCAGTCGATACTAAACTCAAGTTAAGTTGCCATCGATTTTGATCTATTGCAACTCTTTGCAAGACGAGCCCTGGTATCCAAGTATTTGTAATAGAAAATTATCCCATCGGGCACAGTTTTATTGTGGTATAATACACATTTTCCTGTGACTCCAGCCCAAGTTATCTTGAGCTTAGTATTCTAAGTGGTACGAGAATAAGAAAGAGAAGACTGGAGGAGGTAGAACTGTATGAATGGAACTATGTTGACATCCACCACCTTCCATATCTGGTATCTACTCCTAGGTGCTGTCTCACAAGACACTTGTGATGCTGTTGGGGGCAGATCCATCTCTCCAGGAGGCTTCCCTGGAATCTCTTGCCCCCCTCATCAAGGATCCAAGGGTCATCTTTGCCTACATCAAGCACATGTGGAAGGATGGCATCAGGGTGAGTAGTGATGGTGAAGGTGATGATGATGATGATGGAGATGATGATAATGATGGTTGTGGTGGTGGTAACAATGGTCCTGATGGTGGTAGAGCTGATGATGATGATGGAGATGGTGATGATGGAGATGATGATGATGGTGATGATGATGATGATGATGATGGTGATGATGATGGTAATGATGATGATGGTGATGATGGTGGTGATGGTGATGATGGTCTTGATGGTCGTAGAGATGATGGTGATGATGATGATGGTAATGATGATGGTGATGATGGTGATAGTGAAGATGGTGGTAGAGATGATGGTGATGATGTTGATGGTGATGATGATGATGGTGATACAGGTAAAGTGCTGATTATGATGGCTGCAGTAAATACCAAGTTGTAGAGCTCTGCAACTAAAGTGATCAGTAACAAAGCCGTATGTAACTATTATAACTCATGGTTTACTCTTGATATCTAGTTTGATGTCCTAAAGAAACAGATGCTGAAGATAGCAATGTAAATTCAGAAGTGATATCGTTTAGTGGTATTATGTTCTGTAAGTTACAGCGATTCAGATTGCATGTATGTACCCTGTATGGGGATCAATGTGTTGATGCTGTTTCATATTCTAATACCTTCACCTCTTCCATTCTTCGTTCACCTTAACTACATGTATACAGCCTTTAGCACTCTCTCAGTTGCATCAGTTTGTCCAGACAACTCTCACCCAGCATCCAATGCTTACTCTACCTAATGGAGAAGAGAACCCAGATCTACACAAACTTCTAGCAAGGTGAGATTTTTTAAGGTCTCAGCATTACATTCTATAGTAGAGAAGTCTATTTTCATGTAATTATCCATGTATCTTCATTACTCTGCAACTGTGATTATTACTGTTATTTTATTCGGCAAATCAAAGTGCATACATGTATAATTACAAAGAACAACAAATCACAGTACAGTACTATATTGATTAGTTGAGTCACAATAGGAATCAAATAGCCTTTTTGCTATACTTTAGCATGAATGCATTAGTTTTATATTCCTACCGAATAATGTAATCCTTGTTTTGTGATTACCAGGGGGGGGGGGGGGGCGTTTCATGAAAAGGACTTGTCTGATATTTTATCTGACAAATTTGCTCTCAGCCAATCAGATGCAAGGATTTCAGTAGCTTATAACAGTTGTCGGATAAAATATCTGACAACTTCCTTTCATGAAACGCTCCCCAGTTCTTGCATGTGGAAAGCTTAAACCTCAAAATAATGTCAGTAATGAAATGACTCTAGAGAATTTGGCATTAAGTAAAGAAAGAAAAGAATACGAAAGCACCTTTTGAATTTTTCCAACTTGCAGCCAAAGGAAAAAATGAAAGACTACATTATGGTCTGCTCTTTGTCCTGGAAAATGATTTTACCCCTGTGGAATTGCCCATCATTGTCCTTGATCTCAAAATGAATAAACAAAACTTAACATGGTTGCCAATCTGACCCTTTTAAAAATCTTGTTTGCAATGATCTCAGATGTTACCTGAAGCTAGGTGAATGGCAGCAGAGCTTGGAAGGTCTAAACCAGCATACTGTAGAGCAGATCCTAGGCTACTTCAGACAGGCTACGGAACATGACAGAGACTGGTATAAGGTCAGTTGTTCATTCTAAAATCAATGAAAAAAGGGTTACCTATATGAGCAGTTTGAGATGAGAGAGGGCAGTACAATCATAGCTTTGTATATATTTGATACTGATGGAGTTCCCTTGCATATGTGATACAGGTGATTACGCAAGCTGAGATATTTTCTCTGATATCTGCTGTCTAGTTCAAATTACGCGGGATGGAAAAGGAATCTGTGATGGGAAAATGAATTGTGGAGCTAACTCTGTGGGAAATCCTGGGGATAGTTTGCCCAATCTTGCATAATCGCTACAGGAACTTGTAGTGACTGGGTAGTGAGAAGCAATGGCTAGACTAACCAACCAGTAGTTAACCATGGTCTTATCATTTTAATTTTTTTATACCATACACTAATTGTTTGCTCATGTGAACGATGATGAAACCTGTGTAATGTCTATTGATGTGGGATTTATTGAACACGAATGAAGCATTTGTCTGGATTCGGTAAACTTTGTGCTGACCTATCATATGTCATGCATGACAAGTGCAATATGTGTACAAGTTAATGAGCCTCTGGCAAACCGTGTATCATTCAATTTTTCCATGAATGCTCAGTTGTCCATCCCTTTAAAGGTACTATTGAAATTTGAGAGTCTTATTCAGCTCAAAATATAACAAAGTTGTTTACTTATCTCTCAGGCATGGCACTCGTGGGCCTTCATGAACTATGAGTCTGTCCTCTACTACAAGCAACAGAGCATACAGGCTAACTCCACCACCACCACCACCACCACTACCACTTCAACACCTACATGTACCACACCCGCTGCCACCGCCACCCCCAGTGCATCCTCGCCTGTAGCCGATCAGGGGCTCCCCTCCCCAACCCCTGCTACACCGGTCTCACCGGGCATTGGCACCTGCCAGGCGGGTGACGTGGGCGGGGAAGGGGAGGGTCCGAGCACCCCTGGATTGGGAGCAGGTGAGGGGGATATCCCTGGGGCAGAGGCGACCACGCCCTCATCCGCTTCCTCCTCCCAGCAACCGCAGGTGAGTAGTGTATGGTTCTCAGGATTTGAACAAACACTAAAGCTGGTACACTCACCCCCAAATATTTTGCTTGGTATGTTTAAGGTTCAGTAGACCCTATACTACATTAAAAATATCAGCTTTAAACGTAACTTCTGTAAAGAGGTATTGCTCGTTTCAATACTCTCTAACAAAAGCAAAAGCGGTTTGTGAGAAGACTAGTTGATACACAGGTGCACCAACAAACACACAGTGATCTAAACTCCAAGTTAAGTTCTGTGTGGGCTTTGAAATTCATTTTTTTTTTACAATAATCTGTAACCAATATACAAGCGATTTGTTTTTCAATGATTGGTCCATTTTATGTCATTGTCTTTCGAAATAATTTTTTTACTATAAAATGACAATTTTGGCAAAATTTAACAACAGGCACGTGGCAGGATGTGATAATGATAATAATAATACATAGCATTTATTAGGCGCTTAATACTGTTGTTTCTAAGCGCTTCATATTCTGTCTAAGAGTTAATTCCCAGAACATATAATGAATTTGAAAAAAAAGTTAATTAAATTAATGGAACTAAGCTATTTCACTAAACCATTCATGAATAATGAAAAATGTCAAACAATCATACGCAGAGCATAATGGTGTACACCTCTTTTGTCCGACTCACAGCTGAGTGCTCGCACTTGCGACAAAACATTACATGTTAAAAAGATACACAGTATTACATGTAGCAGTAAGCATATATTTGGATGGATGGTGAGAAACATACACCTTTATTTTCTAGAATGACTACGTCCAGAAGTATGCAGTTCCAGCGGTCCATGGTTTTGTGCGGTCCATCTCTCTGTCCTGCGACAACTCCCTCCAGGACACACTGAGGCTGCTGACCCTGTGGTTCGACTATGGCCAGTGGACGGAGGTCTATGAGGCACTGACCGAAGGGATCAAGACCTTGCAGATTGACACATGGTTACAGGTAAGATGACTGCTTCCCTGGATGAGAGATGATGATGATGATGGTGATGATGATGATGATGATGATGATGATGACGACGACGACGACGACGATGGCGACGACGACGACGATGATGATGATGATAATGATGATGGTAATGATGGTGATGATGGTGGTGATGATGATGGTGGTGATGATGATAATGGTGATGATGATAATGATGATGATGGTAATGATGGTGATGATGATGGTGGTGATGATGATGGTGGTGATGATGATGATGGTGATGATGATGATGATAGTGGTGATGATGGTAATGATGGTGATGATGATGGTGATGATGATAATGATAATAGTGGTAGCGATGATGAAGATGATGGTGATGTTATTATAATATTTCAGGTTATAAGAATCTAGATTATTATTATCATATGGATTAGTAGAATCATGATAGCAGCTCAAATCCTCCTTCCACAGACGAGAATGTGAATGCTGAAAAATGTAGTTTTTGTCTAGAAAATACAGAATTTCAGTCTAAAACCTACTACAATTCCCAGGTAAATCTTGGCAGGTCTGATGATGATGATGATGGTGTGATATCTAGACCCTAGTCCTAATTTCACAAATAGCCGATCATGATTCACCCATGTAAATGAGTCATTTCTGAAATATGAATTTTGATTTGCTAATAACAGTAGAGAGTTATGGTTGATTTTAAATTGTGTTAGTCCAAAATCTCTTAGCAATGGGGGCCCCTTGTGTACATGTAGCTCTTGCCACCATCAAATATTTCTTCATGATGGGTTTTTTTGTTTTTTTGTTTGTTTAAACGTTCCAGAGAATTACTCCATAATATACATTATGATACAAAAACAAAAGTAATGCAAAGGAAGAGTTGTGAGTGCTTATATTATTTTGGAATGTGGAAGGTTTTCCTTACTCTGATGACTAAATGTTTCTGTGAGATTGCAAAACCTATGCAAATTCTACATTGCATACATGTAGGTTTGTTGTTTTAAGGCTGGAGTACTCTTCATGCTACGTTTGCTTATGAATAGACCTATTTTATATACATGACATGCTTGAAACTTACAAGAATACAAATGCTGTAGGCTTGTCTTATATTTAAATGTTTGATCAAAAGTAGGATTTTTGCTCAAAGTGGAGTTTCACAATTTTTCTTCAAACAAGCCTAAACCAGCATCAGCTTTAAAAGTTGTGAATTGCATGTAGAGTATGAGCCAATGAATTTGACTTGCACTAAAGTCCTTTTGCCTCTCAAAATGAGAATGAGATGTCGACATGCATGTGAGTAATCATGAAAGCAATATTCCTGTCAGGACCCCAATAGTGCAACTTGGATCATGTACCCCTTTTTTGACACATGGCATGTTATTTTTGACATGCATATTGGATAATTCATGTTGAGGTGGAGTCTAGTTTATGGATTAAAGGCTAGCATTACTAGAATGTCCTTATGAATGTATACTTCACATTGTAAATACTTGTAATAAGGAATATTTCATTACTAATGCCACTGCATTTACTTGTTCCATTTAACATCATTTGATTTTATCATGACATCTGATGTCTAATGGAAGAAAGAAATGAAATTATAGATACCATGTTTCAGTATGTAAAAGAAAGAAATCGCTGAAGTAAATATGAACCTGGAGAAGAAATAGAATGAAGAGTAGAAGTGGAAAGACATTAACAACAACAATTAGCTAGAACCAGAAGAGTATCAAAAAGAGAAAGTAAGGAAAGAAAAATTGAAGGAGAGGGAAAAAAGTGAAAATGTAAGGTAGGAATTTGAATGAAAATGATAAAAGATGAGGAAACGATGAGAATGAGAAGGGTAGGTTAGGAAAGAAAGAGAAAAAGAAGGAGGAGATGTACTGTAGGAGATAAGGAGAAGTGTGAGATTCTGGAAAAGAGAGGGTAATAAATATAAAGATAATAGTATGAGGAGTGAGAGACAAAACAAAGGGGGGGGGGGGAGGAGGACAAATGATAATGAATATGCTCTTGTGAAAATGATCATCCAACATGTTTATAAATTTCATGCAATTACATATAAATGTATATTTAAATGCTATTACATGTAGATTTATCAAATTGATGAAGTTTGTATTTATTTTTATATTTGTCAGGAAATATTAGTGATGCATTGATATGATGAATAGGGTATTTCAGGTGAAAATAAAAATTTGTACAATATATGTGACCAGTTGCAACCATACATACCTACATTTACATGTAATTATGATATAAATCCTTTGGAATGTAAATGTGTCTGGTCCTTTATTTTCTCTTTTGATGTTCAGCAAAGAAACCCTGAAAATGTTAGTTGAATTGAGCATGAGTAATGGTCTCAAAACCACAAAAACATCCAGTGTCTTCAAGACTCAATTAAATGTGTGCAGTTGCTCCAAAAACACAACAGGCTTTCAAACAGTTACGTCTCATAATCTCTCTCTCTTGGCAATTCTAGGTCATGCCTGACCTGGTACATGTAATAATTGATAATTTCATGAAACCAGGTGGCATCGTTTGAAAACCTATGATGCTGTTGTTATCACATGTACAGTAAGTGTATACTCTTAGGGTACTTAGAAATACATTATGGTATTATAGAAAATCACATTATTTTATGGTTTTATGGCTGAGTTCTAGGAAAGGTGAAAAATAATTTGTGAGTTTTCTCTTTCCTTTTTATGTCAGTTTGGAAGAAAATGATAGTAGAAATATTCCCTGAAAAGGATTGCTCTTCAAATGTCCTCATATTAGTAATATGACAAGAAAAGTTCAGACCGAATATTCATGCCACGTGTGTGTGTGTGTGTGTGTGCAGTCCCATCTACACTTTTCCATGTGCAGTGCATGTGCTTTCTTGTCATTCTGACAGTATACACCAATTCTTATGAAGACATCATCAACCTTTCCCATTTGCTGTGAAACAGTTTCTTTCCCACTGTAATTGCACGACCAGAACCCAACTATATCTTTAATCATAGATAATGCTTTGGAGGCCTACATTGCAGATACATTAGATATGGATGTGATTTTAAGCCAACAGATCCCATACAAAACCTCCTATAAATGGAGGTTTACTTTTAAAATCTCAGAAGCACTTTAAAGTTCTGATGATGGTGAATACATGTACCTTGGGGTTTATTTTAATCATTTCAAGGGTGAAATATGGGTCGTATTGTCTGCCGCACCTCTATACTTCTGTGTACATACACAATGTGCCATGTCAATTTGCCAAAATGTAACTCCATCCTGCCTATTTCCCAAAAGGTATACATGGGACTAAGCAAACATGAAGCTTTTGTCCTACCAATGAATGTGATTTCATTCATTCAATCATTCATTATTGAAAGGATTGGAAGCTGGTATTTGGTGTATGTCGGCACACTGTGGGCATGATGTTAGCTGACAGCTTACCAGACTTTTGATTTAACATTTTTTTTGATCAGGGAAACCTTAAGAATTCAATGTGTCTCTGTTCTTTGATCTGGGCTGAAGATTCGGTATTGGGAGGACTCCAAATCTGCAGGGTGAGACTGTCTTCAGCCAAACTTCTAAAATGGACATTTATGTTGAGAAAAGGGTATTTCATAGATCTTTGAGAAATATAGAAGGATGTAGGCCTATATTCTGTAACAGTTTGATTTTAGGATACTTCCATGGGGAGGGAGGGGAGGGAGGGGAGGGAGGGGAGAGAGGGGATGGGGGGGGGGGGGGGTGGGTAACAGAGAGGGAAAGGAAGGAGGGGAGGTGGAGGGCGGAGATAGAGCGGAGGGGGAGGTAGAGGAGGGGAAGATTCATGTGAGGGATTACAAGTTGTTGTAATTTGTTTTCTTGTAGGTTCTCTATTACATCATTAATTGTGTGATGTGTTGTCATTTTTTATTGACTCTGACAGAAAAATAAATAACAGTTCGCAAAATAAGAAGAGGGCATTATCTTTAGTTTTGTCGACCCTGATGTGACAGAAGTGTAAATTAGACACTATTTGTTTTGAAAGTCTTGAGCTGTTACCTAATGTGTCTTTGCAAATCCCTAGTGGCAAGACATCTACGACAAGCGGTGGGTCAGCTGATTAAATGAAAGGCACTATCCTTTGTATGTGCATGGCCCTGATATGACAGAAGTGTAATTTCAGCACAAATTGGTTGGACATGAAATTCAAAGTAAATTTGACGTCAAAGAAAATTCTGATCTGTAAGTACCTTTGAAAAACCTGAGTTGTGAGACAGCTACAACCAGCATTGAATCAGCCAATTAAATGGAAGGCATTACTTTTATATCCTTAGTGTTTGCATGGCCTTGACATGACAGAAGTGTAATTTGACACTAATTGTTTGGCTGTGAAATTCAAAGAAAATTTGACTTCAAAAGAAAAATCTTGATCTCTTATCTATCAATTTCTTTCAAAAAACCTAATGGCATAACATATATGACCAGTCTTAGTATGTGATACTGATGTATGACAAAAGGATTTGAAGATTATTCTGGAGACTAATTGATAAGCTATGAATGGTAAAAAATCATTTTGGCTTCAAAGAAAAAGTTTGTTTTATTCCCCGGCAAGACAGCTATGGCTAGCCCTAAATCATCAATTACACAAGAAGGCCCCATCCTTAGTCTGTGGCCTTGAACTAACAAAGGGTTTTACAGCATTGTAAGTGTAAACTCGCAACTAATTGTTTAGTGATGAAATTGTTTAGTGATGAAATAAGAATTGAAATGGACTTCAAAAAGAAAAGTTCTAATCTTTACCTAATGATGCATTCTGTACCTTTAAGTGATGCAAGTGGCGCTCGGGGAGAGCTTCTGGTTGTCACGTTTACGAGACATCTCAAGTTATCTCCAGAAATCAGTGCGTGTGCCAAGACAAGGTGTTTCCTTTCATTATCTCGATCCTCAGACTTTATAAGACGGTTTATTTTAGTAGAAGATGGAAGGAGAAGATTCATTTGAGGGGAAATTTGTTCCAATCTTGTGCTTTTATGTGCATTCTCTGGTAGCTACATGCAATTTCTTTTTCATGAATCCTTGCATACCAGTAATGTTCAGGAGTAACGTACCAGGGCTGCCAAGTCTCCTTGATTTTGCAGGAGACTCCCTGAAATCGGACACTTATTAACCAGTTTAAATGCCTCCTATCGAACAATCTTTCTGATTACGGAAAAATTATTGCCATTAGGTTGTATGCATTTAATAGACATCTCCCTGATTTCTAATAAAATTTCCCTAAATCTCCCTGATTGTTGAATTTCAATGTTGGCAGCTCTGACATACAAGGTAGCTTGCATTTGAGGTTAGGAGAATGTTAAAAATAAACAAGGAAACATTATAATACTACTTTAATACACATGTATGTACATACATACTTTGAACAGTTTTCTCCCTTAAAGAATTTATACGATTGTCTCCTTGAAGATGATTTGAACAGACCCAACAAGTTGTTGGAGAAAATGCATTTAAAATGAAAGGTTTTAGCACTTTCAAACATGTACAATTATACCTGGGGGGGGGGGGGGGTGTTTCATAAAGCTGTTCGTGCTATACTAATCAGATTCTCAATCATTTGGCACAAGAACTGATCACCAGTCGTGCGTAAAGTCGTGCGTAACTTACGACCAGCTTTATGAAACACCCCCCTGGACTAATTAATTATTCAGATGGTAACAATATTCTTATGGTATTGGTGGTGATTACAAATGACCAGCAAGGCAAGAAGTGATAATGAGAAATTCAAAATGGAACAACGAGATAGGATCAGAAAGTTGATCATTTCTAGAAAGAGAGTGGTTACACAGAAAAAGAAAGATGAAAACTTACTGAGCAAGAATCTAAATCTGCTTGCACCTTATATTCTGCCTTGATGTAGCCTAATACAATGACTCAGCTCTCATCCTTCATCAGTCTAATGGTAGTTAATCAGTGGAAGTGAAATGAATGTCAACACCAATAACCTTTGACGCTATCCGTGTTACACTACAATTTAACCTCCACGCCAATCCTCTGCATGTATATATATTCTGATCACTATAGTGTCTAGTCTCCTTTCTCTTTTTAATCCTGAACACAGCCAACCTGGGGATTGTTTCATTGAGCGTTTTGTCAGTGATTTTTACAGACAACTGTTGTAAAGCTACCGAAATCCTTGCATCTGATTGGCTGGGAGCAAATTTGTCCGTAAAAATCACTGACAAAACGCTCCCCAGAAAACAGCCAACTTGTTTTTTGGTATTGGGAGGGCGGGGGAGGCACGTGTATGTACGATTTTTTGTTTCTGTACTATTCACTCACTTTCCAATCCTGAATACAGCATGAGCACAACCAACTTATTTTGTGTTCAGAGGCAGATTGGAGGGGGAAAGGGAGAGGTTAGGGGCAGCCCAAGGGCCATTTGCCTTCAAAATGTTAAGTGTGCTTATTAAACCTCTAAAGATCCAATATTGGGGAGGGGTAGTTTGCTGTTTTAATGTAAGAAAACAAATCAGGAAATATTGGTGAAAATCTTAAAGGCCAAGTCCACCCTAACAAAAAGTTGATTTGAAGAAAATAAATAAAAATCCAACAAGCATAACACTGAAAATTTCATCAAAATAGGATGTAAAATAAGAAAGTTATGGTATTTTAAAGTTTCGCTTAATTTCGCAAAAACAGTTGTATGCACATCCTGCTCAGTATGCAAATGATGGAACCAGTGACGTCACCCACTCACTATTTCCTTTGTATTTTATTATGTGAAATATAGAATATTTTAATTTCTGCAGATTTCACAATTAGGAAGCTCTCAATGAATTGTGTATAGGTTGCAACAATGGCAATTACACATGTTCAGCGAGGAATCAAACCTTGTTTCACATTATAACAAGGAAAAATTAAAATATTTCGTATTTCATGTAATAAAATACAAAAAAATAGTGAGTGGGTGACGTCACTGGTTCCCTCATTTGCATACTGAGCAGGATGTGCATATAACTGTTTTGCGAAATTAAGCGAAACTTTAAAATACCATAACTTTCTTATTTTACATCCTATTTTGATGAAATTTTCAGTGTTATGCTTGTTGGATTTTTCTCTATTTATTCAAATCAACTTTTTGTTAGGGTGGACTTGGCCTTTAAGTGGTAGTGACAGGCTGGGTTCTGGATATTATGATATTCGTTATTAGGAATGCTAATTGCTTTGAGGAGAATTTTGTGTAAAGTTTTGAATTTCACCCCCCCAAAAAATTGAAGGATGCCTGCCTTTGAAATAAAACAAAAAATCTGAAAAATATACTTGTGACAACTAGAATCTAAATTTAATATTTGATTCCTGTAGCTTAATTACCAGTACACAAATATTTCTTGCCTAGAGAGAGAGAGAGAGAGAGAGGGGGGGGGGGGGGGGGCAGATGGATGATCGTCCCCAAGGCATACAAATCTACAATTTGTCAAATGAAAGATTATTCTTAAACTTGTGTGAAAACTGCATAGCACAGTATGGGTTAATAAGATGTAAATGTGTTCTCTGATCCAACGGCTTACCAGAATTACCCTATCACTCATTCAAGTGCTCCAACTAAAAATATGGCCTAATTCTGCAGACATTTGAAACATTTTCAGGACATTCACATCGCTACATGTATGTAGTCTGAACAGGAATAATTTCAGCATTTATTTTCAGATTCACTTATCTCCAGAAATCCTCATACATGTCGCTCAGGAAGTCGTTTCCTTTTTTGAATTGGCACTTTCTCTTGCTGAGAATTTGGTCACATCTTTGCCCTCTGTCACTGGGTCTTGAGAAGCTCTTGCTGATGGGGCCGATTACCACTGTCCCAAGACACGGTTAGTCCATGATTAGGCTGCCTCTTGCGCACGGTCGCGTGACGTTAGTTAGATTTTGAACTCTAAAGGGACCTGGAGGGTAGATTGGTGTACTAGTATTTTGCATCCATATGCCACTTCTGACTCACATTAGAAATAATCTGCCACAAGCTTTTGGACTTCTGCTTCTTTCATTTGAGGAAGCAGAATCTAGAAATAAAACTATCATGTACAGGTACAGCGAAAAAAATACACGAGAGCGATTTAGCCCCCCCCCCCCAATAAATCCAGAGGTGTAAAATAATTCAAGGAAAAATGATGCAAAACTCAGGAAATGAAACCTTCGAAACAATGAAATACAAAAGATATTACACGATCAGACTTCAATTTTGCTGCGCACAAATTCACTAGTTTTCCCTGCTTCATGTAACCACATGTGGAGAAGCTGGTAATTAAGAGGCATTTAAAAAAAAACATTGTAATGTTATGCTGTCTTGCCCCCCCCCCCCCCTTCCGAAAAATGGATCGACGCCCCTGGCTTATTGTGATCAGGCTAATAACCAAGGTCAGAATTAGTATCCTATTTTTGAAAACTTGTACTTGTTAAGATGGGCATAATAAAGGCTCGTTCTCATATGCCGTGGCTAAACCAACTCAAAAAGCCGCTGCTGCTTTATGTGTATTAAATGAATGGAAAGTGCATGGGGATGCACGAAGCAACAAATGTCCTACGCCTACTCACTGAAATGTGTTATAAGATACAGAAATATAAAAACCCTATGTTTCATATGTGAACGAGCACTAAGGGGTGAGATGGGCATGAAGTTTATGAATAGATCTCTAGATACAAAAGTATGTAAAGCCCAAAGAGTTTGAAGGGGTGCCACTAAGGGACATGCTCATATGCCCAAGGAAGAGGCTCGGATGTTGTTCAAATTAATGTCCAGGATATTTTTAGCTTGGAGCCTCCTTGGAAAGTACAACTCAAGATGTTACTACACATTCGTTTGATAACTGGTTGATTCTACCAACTCATTCTGTCCTTCCCCTGTCATATTTCAGTTCACTTCATCCGTCCTGAAATAGTTTTAGCAACCTATCAGTGATATCTAACCCAATTTGATGTAAGATATACTTAAGGTGCATCTTCATTAGCTGGAACAAGTCGGAGCCTGAGATAATAGACTGATCAGCACTTTTCGAGAAAACAATCTTTAAAAAGTCTTTGGTAGGTACATGTATGTAACTCAGTCAAACCCTATGCTCGGTCTAAAGTGATGTTGAATACAAAAGAAAAATTTAGTCCTATCAACTTTAGACCAATGTTCAGGTTTGAATTTTCGCTGAATACGGACCTTTGAGTTTTTAGTTCCATGTCTTCATTGCCTTGAGTCAAGCTATCCCTATGCTCTTGAGGAATTAGCTGGAGCTTCTGAGCAAATTCAAGTCCAAGTGCTTCTTCACCTGAAAATTAGCCGCTAATTGATGAAATAGCAGCTATTTCGTGAACAATCCTAGTTTGCTTGGGATGATAACTGGAGCTACATGTATTATCCCAAGGGCAAGTGTGAAATACATGTAGCCCGTTGTTTGCATATTTTTAGAAAATTAGTTCAAGCTATATATAAGCAAATAGTGATCGGGCTAGTTTCTCCGGATCAAAATAAGCAAGCTATTTTGAAAACGCAGGCTAACAAGGATGGGCCTTATCGGTACTGAAGGTTCAGTGAACCTGTGTTCGGGTTCAGGGAAATGCATTTTGTAAATATTTGAGGATGTTTGGAGCAATATAGAAAATTGATTGTCTCCTGAAATTTTGCACAGATTGATGAGGTAATACTTGGAATTGAAATGAAATTGATACATTTCTATTTGAGTGATTCATATACATGTACAGTCAAACCTGCTTTAGCGACCACCTGTGTAGAAAGACCACAATATTTGTTTCCCTAGAACAATGTTTCTTATTGAAACGTGTATTAAAGGAACCTGTCCATAAAGTCCACCTGCTCATAAAGACCGTTTTTCATGTCTCCGGATGGTGACGTTAAAGGTCGGTCCCAGACGTAAATAATCATATCTGATTGATACACGTCTGTAAAAACCCAATTACACACACACACACACACTCTCCCTTGAGTGGTCTTTATAGACAGGGTTCACTGTATTTTGAAAACTCAGGCTAACGAGGACGGGCCTTATCGGTACTGAAGTTTCAGTTAACCTGTGTTAGGGTTCAGGGAAATGCATTTTGTAATATTTGAGGATGTTCGGAGCAATGTAGAAAATTGATTGTCTCCTGAAATTTTGCACAGATTGATGAGGTAATACTGGCAATTGAAATGAAATTGATACATTTGCATTTGAATGATTCATATACTATTTATCTAACTTGTGTGAATTCAGTTAGTAAATTATTGGCCTAATCTGTGGGAAAAGCAAGGCAGCGATAATTTTTTCAGTGAAAAGTCTTCGATTTCAGTACCTTTTATCTTTAGATATGTTATTTTACATGTACATGTATGTCTGCTTAAGAGCCAGAAGTGATGGCTCCTCTAGGCTCTAATCAGACAAAAAAGATTTAGTTGATATAAATTAAAAATAAATGTACACTGTAAAACAAGAAACTTTGGCAACATAAAACTTTCGCAAATTGTTAATGACAGCCAATTTTGTAGCAAGAAACTTCCCCGAATTGCTATAGTTTTATGTTGTTTCAATTGTGATTTTATTATTTCGCGGCATGAAACTTTTGTGATTCTCGACCACTCGCGATTTCGTGAAAATTTTGTGCGCGCGAACATTTCTGGTTTTACCGGAGATAGCTGCTCAATCTAAATTGCATGTATGTACAAATAGATGTGGAAATGATGACTTGGATGTACATGTACATGGCAGTCTCTATGAGAAATATGTGGACTGGATTTAATAGTGATGAACTTGGACAGTTGAATATTGACATTTTTGGCAAACCTCTTGCCCTTAAAAAGGAGTGCCCAGACAGCATGTTTACGCAGTATTAGAGCAATGTGGTCTGAAACATTGTTTGTTGGTTCTACTATGAATGTAGTGCCCAGACAATTTGTTCACATGGCTAGCAATGCATCGTTTTAAACAGCGTTTTAAGAGATGCTCCTAATATGAATTGAAGACAGAAAGCTGGGAAAGTGTGCCTCAATGAGAAGAGCTACATGTAGGAACTGAACATGCTTGAATAATGTCCTTTCTATTCCTGGGCAGCGTTTCATGAAATGGTCATAAGTACAAGTTCGCTGACATCCCATTGAAACGCGTGTATCAAAATTAACATGCGTTTCAGTAGGATTTGTACATATGACGGTTTGATGAAACGATGCCCTGGCTTCTAGTCGTGTGACAGGCAGAAGGGCACAAACACAAATTTGTTCATTCCCCCCCCCAATTTTGTAGTGAAAAGGATTTATAAAGAAATGATATAGAAGAAATGTACCTTCTGACTTGAAAATAATTATGTGATTTATGAACTTAGTTGTGTGGATATGGTCAAAGAAATGGTGGAACTATAAAATGTAGTTGTGCTGGCTGTGCAATTGTGCATATTGTGTGCACTTGGTTGGGAAGGCCGTATTCATGAGCTGACTCATTGGTATTACAGTTAAACCTGCTTTAGCGACCATCTGTATAGAATGACCACCTTTCCATAAAGACCACATTTTTTTGGTTTGTTTCCTTAGAAACAGTGTTTCTCATTGAAACACATGTTAAAAAGAAACCTTGTATAAAGCAACCTTGTATAAAGCAACCTTGTATAAAGACCGCCTGTATAAAGGCCTCCTTTAGTGCCTCCCATGAGCGGCTTTTCAATACATGTTTGACTGTGTTTCCTACTGATTTTCTTTCTCAAGGTCACTTACTTATAAAATTACAGATAAACTGCAAACTGCAAACAAATTTCCAACCTTTGGAGTTTGGTGTTGATCCAAGTGTACGTCCTCCTTGCCGTGTATCCTACTCTTTAATACGGGTCTATCGTTTCCTGACCATTGGCAAGGTGGTGATGCGATTGCCAAGCGATGAAGATGAAAACCAGCTCTCTCTCTTCAGCAAGACTTTTATTTTTCTATTTGTTGTATGGCTGTACTGATCGATGGGTATTTCAGTACAGATTAGCATCTATCTGAAGTTGTGATTGCAGCTAGTCTATGCAATGTGGGCTTTTGCCAAAATTATGTTGAAGGTTATTTGAAGCTTCTTCTGTGTTGTATTGATGTCGATTTTGAACAAACGTTTCTTCATCGAAAAAACTTTAACCATGTTCTGCAAAACCAAAAAGAAATGCTACATGTAGTTCACTTTTTTCGCCCTGCTTATTTCCAACCAATTTTATTTTGTGGATTTGAGTCAACTCCCATTTTTTGTGGTGAATTATTTTTTTTGGTGAAATTTTTGTTGATATTTTTTTGATTGAATATGTCATAAAGAAAATGTGAGAAAATTACAATGCCCCGACCGGGATTCGAACCCGGGACCCTGGATTACATGACCAGTGCTCTACCAACTGAGCTATCCGGGCTCCCGTCGAAGCAAAGTAACAATCTTACATATAGCTTTTTTGAATTAGCGAATTAGCTAATTAGCTAATATTAGCTAATATTTTTTTGAATTAGCGAATTAGCGAATTAGTGAAGATGCACTTTGGTTTTGATGCGCTCAGGTTTTGACTCAATTTATTCACAATTCCATGTACTTAAAATCACAGGGACCAAAATGCGCATGCTCTGTAGCTCGAGCTGAAAATTCACAGCTCAAGCTAGAATTGCTCCACTTGGGCTGATGGAAACAGGGTTTTCAAATTCTGATTCATTTCTCGAGTAGTGCTCTTCAAGCTGGAATCTAGAGCTTGAACCCAACCTGGGCTGATGGAGACGCACCCACAGACTGAGATAAATGCCTTTCATGTACGGGCGTAAATTTGCAAGAATTTCTTTTCAACGGGTGGGGGGGGGGGGGGGGTGACCATTCATGGAGAACAAAGCCATCCCCCCCCTCCCAATGAAGAGAAGGAATGCAATCTACGCCAATGCTTTTATACCATATTGAAGTCCACTTCAATTGATTGGTAGGAGAGGAAACCAAAATTACAGGGAATTTGTTTTCTTATGAATGTTTCCAGACTTCCGGGTGATGGTTCGTGAGCAACTAATGTGAACCAAACGGTTTCAGATAAATATTAACCCATTGGACATGAGATCTCATACATCATGGCCTTGAAAATTGAGAGCAGCCTTGAACTATAAACTTTTATGTACTCATACAAAAATATTATAGAGCATGCTTTGGCCGAAAGTGTAAACATGGATGGATATTCATTTTATCATGTTCTACAAATGGTACCCTGGGGTACCAAATAAAAATCGGCCATTTTTTTGAATTATTTAATTTTCTTTTAGGGCTGTACCCTGGGTTACCAAAAAGTGGGAAATTATTTTGGTGTGATTTTTTCAACATTCAATTGTGTCCCATGTTCTTGTAAAACATCCTATAAGTCATGTATTTTTCTCAAATTCATTGTTGGTGTGAGTAATTATTCTATTATTGATTTCTATTTCTTCGATTTGAGAGAGGGATTGGGCCAGCAGTGTCATAATAACACCACCAGCCTGCTCCTTGTCTCCCCCGTTACTCACCTTCCTAAAAACCGCTACCATGTACACAGATCAGCGGCCTGCTCGTCCCCCAACTTCTGTATTGCACGATATCGTGCTCTTTCTCGGTCCTTGGAATCTTCCGTCTTTTACGTCCTTTCCCTTACAGTAAATTTCCGTATCCACCATTACCTTCCACCGTTGTCTAAGTTTGAAAGTTTGACAGCTAAAATACAGTAACGATGAAGTGATTTTTTTTAGGAAGAAGTGAAATAAAATCAAGTTCTAAAGCCGCGGGAGCTAACGCTACAGCCACTGCGCTTGTGAGGGCTGCATGCTAGCAGCTAGCGCGCGAGCAGCAGTACAGTGCATGCACACCATGCATAATAACACTGCACTGTTAACATGCATTGTGACTACGTACACGCACTGCATTCATAACTCTGGGGTTGTACTCGAGTGGACGTGAGATGGCGCTACACAACGTGGTACCCCGGGGTACAACGCTACCCCGGGGTACCGCGTGGTGCATCATGTAGCAGAATTTTAGTTTGTGGTGAATGGAACTTCAGGAGGAAAATGAACTTGAATTACATAGTTTAAAATGACAGTAAATTGAAGCTCCTAAACAGTGCCATCTTTCAACAGAATTTGATAAGTATCTGTGCCTCTCATTTTCTCATCATGCCCCATTCTAGTTTGTAGAAGCTTATAATGTACCTGCACACAATTTTTACAATGCCAAGTCAAAATAATAGTTTAAAATTTGCCTATTATCCAAACAAGATGTTTGTTAAAATTCGAAATAAAATGCTATTAATTTTCAAATTATAATCTTAATTTATCAATCACTGGAAGATGCCGCTCTTCAAGTTCTGCCAGTTTAATGCCACTTTAAGTTTGGAAACACCTGCAGACAGAGGAACATATTTTCCCTTAAAAAGTGATGATTTTTAGAAATATTCTACATATAGTCTGTTGATACGCTTTTAATATGCATTAGCATATGTGGTCTATGATATTTGGCATCTAGGTATTGAATAATCAAAGCAAAAATGTCAGTGGTGCCAATTTGAGGAAGTAAACAGTATTAATCCAGTGCTAGAGAACACTCTAGTTGAGTACGAGTTAAGAGAATCATTGTTCTGTTCAAATTCTGGAATATTGTCAAACAGGGTTATGTGTACCAGTACACTAAATATCCTAAGGGAAGTTAACAGACAGATGCACTTCTTAAAGATTAGATTGTGTAATAAGTGATTCTCATGCACATGAAGTGCTGTATCATTGTGCCGATTTTGCACAACTAGTTAAAATTTCTTTTAAAAACAGGTGGCTTTGATTCATTTTCAAGAATATTCCTTATAATAAAAGAATGCTCGACTAAATATTAATCATTGCATGCATGTACATGTATATATGTGTTTGTATACAACACATTATTCACAGTCATATATATTGTGTAAACAAATTCTTTTATTTATTTTGAATAAACGTGATACAATATTATCAATAAAATCTCAAAGTAAAGAAATGTACCAATTATAGTGGAAATTATATGAGGTTGCTAGGATCGAGGACCTGCTTTAATAATAATAATAATAATAATAATAATGAAATTCATTTATAAATTGCCTTTTTATTAGATACAAAGTGCTTGTCACAGATAAACAAAGAAAGAAAACAATATGATATGAATAGCTATCTAATGCTATGTAATGTCTCATGTGAGAGTTAATGTTAGAATAAAACATGTTTTTGCTGCATAATGATATGGAAACTTTAAAACTAGAAATGGTTTTGGCTGCAGATTATCATTGACAGACACGTAGATAACCTATTGGGTCCTGCACTGATCTCGGGGGAAAATCTTGGCTTGCATTACTTAACAAAAATCTTTTTTCGGGGTAGGCATTGAGACATGATGCCTGGGGAATTAAACAGGGTAGATGTGAATATACAGGAAGAAATACAAATGTAATTTGTATGTGAAAGTATTATTCAGACAATATAGTATATAAAAGGACACGTCATGTGTATTTTGAATAGAACATGGGGCATTCTCTCTCTCTCCCCCCCCCCCCCCCCCATTAAAACCCTTATGCCAAGTCCACAGCAATATTCCATTGACATGTTTTTAGTGGAATATGTAGATCCATATTGAACACATACAAGTTAATTTCTTTCTGTCTCACTCACTCTTTCTCTCTTTCTTTCTTTCTTTCACCCCCCACTTTCTCTCTTTCATCCTATCTCCCTTTTCTCTCTCTCAACTCAGAAAGATATTTTAATTAGTTGATTAATGAGGCCTCAGAATGAGTTTGGCATTCAAATGGTGCTGTAATGATCTCCAAGAAGTACTTGTAAAGCCCACTGCACACAATGTAATAGCATATGATATAAACATTTAAACTCATAAAATACTTTTGATTAAGGTTCTGAATAGTCATATAAATACAAATATAGTAAAATTGAATATACGGCCTATTGCGAGCTTTCTAATTGGAGGAAAGGCCTAATCGGACGTCAGAGCAGTCCTACGATTGTCTAGGAATTAAAGCTGATCTGGCCCTTGTTCCAGGTATATACGGCTGACAGCGCATCAAAATCCATGTTTAGTATTGATCAGTACCTGAGGTAGATTTGATTTGTTAAAATGCCCATACATGTACATGTATTTAACGCGAATATTGTGACTTATTTCCCAAATCGGATCGCAGTCGATCGTATAGTGTGCGGCGGGCTTAACTAGTATAATACTGATATTGCTTGTGGGACAGCATGTATAACTACAGTCGTGTATTAAACATACAGTGTTCACTTAAAGTTTATGACAATATTGATATTAACAATAATTATAGTTTTTTTACAGAGCACCTTTCCAGTTTTAAGAAACTAATCAAAGCACTCTGCAATTTATTAATACCCCAATTATTTGATATAAGGGTTTTTGTTCAGCTTTGAGTATGAATAGTCATAAAATATCTCATTTGAAAGGCAATGGTGCTGTTGAAAGGTGAAAGTATGTTTATTAATCAATTTTGAGCATAAATTATAAATGTGCATATGCATGGATGTACACACACACATTACTGTTATCCCTCGCCTCATATCAGCTAGACACCCTACCCAAACTGTTTAAATGACATGCAATTGATATTCAGGAGAGGATTTTTGCTATTAATTCTAATGAATCATATTTGGACTTCCCCTGGCTTATAAACTCACTTCAAAACACCTATAATTGCACCTGATGACATATGGAGATAATTAATGAGCGAATTCTATTTCAAATATAACCTGCGGTTTAGGAAGTAAGCAATACTGGATATTAGACAGATGTAACCAGGTGGCAGGATTTATTCCTGATTTTCATAACTGAAGGTTGACAGCCACACTAACATATTTTGCCAATGACATGGGTGTGGAAAATGGAAGCTGGAATCGGTCAGAGAGGAACCATGTTTACACTTTTGCTATTTTCAAACAAAAGTGTGTTGGAGGACATACGGATTTGTACAGAAATTTCATGGGAAAACCAATTTATTCTCAAGGAAATGTGTTATTCAGAGATACACAGAATCTGTTGTGTAAACATGCTACCAGAATGGAAATTGGAATGGAAGGTTATTTTTGAAGAGGTTCGCGTGGAAGTTGGATTTATCGAGGGTTTTAGGGATTTATGAAAAGAGATTTCTGTCAATTTTGCTTTATTCATTGGGGGGGGGGGGGGGGGGGGGGGGGGAAGGATGAGGAAAATAACTACACTTCTACTTTTTATAAGCAAATAAGGAAAATTGAAGAAGATTTATATAGAGATATGAATGAGTGACAATTTTTGGTTTTATTCTTTGATACATCATGCTTTTCCTTTGTCTTAAAAGCTTTTTAAAGTTTTTTTTTAATTTTAGGGAGATCAATCAACCTCCAGGTCCATCATGCTTTGAAACTCTAACTTAATGTGTTAATATGTCTTAAATGCCTAAATCAGCTTGTTATGGGTATGGTACAGTGTTAGTAAAAGTTGAGGTCAATGAATACTAGGTGTAAAAAAAAACATTTTACACTTTTAATTGTTAATAACTCAAAAGTGTTAAGTCATATCGGACTGAGATTTTCATAATGTAAAATTAAAGGATGTCAAATTTGTGAAATTTCCTTCCTAATATATTAAAAATAATTAAAAGTAATGCTCAGAATATTTAATTAGATTTTCACTTTTTGAAAAATTGAGACCAAAATGTTTGCGTGTCAGTAATTAATTTAGAGCACAACAGTTGCTGTTGTCCATCACACCTGTAATTTTCTGTCAACCTTTTGCTATCCAGTGCCATAAATGATACATGACTCTGGGTTAAAGAGCTGCTCTGGAATTTCAGCTACAGTGCATAATGGCTATTGTTGTGCTCTGTATTAATTACTGATACACACATATTTTGTGGTTTTGATATTTAAAAAAAAGTGGAAATATAATTAGATATTTATAGCATTATTTTAAGAATATTAATGAAGGATAGTTCACAAACTTTATTCCAAATAAATTGGATATCCTTCAGCTTTACAATGTGAAAACCTCAGACAGATAGGAGTTATTACTTTTTGAGTTATTAACAAACAAAAGTGTCAAATGTTTTTTTACACGAAGTAGAATGTCGATGATATTGACTTAGATGTTATCCTTTTATAGCAATCAAGGTCCGATTCAAGAAAACTGATTATTGATTTGTTCTTAAGCCATCTAGGCGTATCAAGATAAAGATATTTTCACCTGAGACCCTGCGCTTTTGCCACTAGAACTGGCGCAAAAAGCATGTTCTTAATTTTATCACGTTTACACTGCAGTATAAACAACTTGGCCCCTGACCCGATGCAGGGTTGTCTTTAACATACAAGGTATATAAGGATGTTGTGGCGCTCTTCATGTAAATATATAGAATGGTACAGCTTGGCTTGCGTTTCAAGGGCTGGACTCAGACCCTTGGTCTGTTTACAATAACATGTATGGGTCCTGGGTCTGAGGCCATCAAGATGGGGGCTGAGACTGCAGCTGGCCCGAGTCTCTTTTTTTTCCCGATTACACCTAGCTTGGGCCGGTAGGCCCCACAGCCAGCCTTTTCTCAGTATAACAGGGGTCTTGTTCATAGAAGTAGTCTTTAGTCCAGAGTGTCCAGACTCTGCATTATATATCATGACATGTCAGTGCCTGTAAACTAGATAGATCTGAGCCTGTGAACAAGACCATGCAGATGCACAGATAGAAGTCAAGGTCTTACAAAGATGATGAATTAAAAAGACCAGGCTTGTAGACATGAAGGAATGCCGGCTAGAGATGCCCCCTCCTCATGGAAAGTATACACAAGACCCTACCACAGAGTACTTACATTTACATGTATGTATGTGTTTAGCAGTTTTACATGTAAATATCATAATCTATGTTCTCCAAAGGGTGATTTTGCCCCAGCAGCCCTTGAATTAGCTTCTTGATTTCATTTCTTCAATGGAATCCCCCCCCTTATTTTAGACAAATCTCTTTGATGATGAATTAGAAAGAGTCATGGTGGACATTTTTAAAAGATTACAAAAAAAATTAATTTGTAATTGATGAATTATTTAATTTTTATATATAATTGAATTGTTTATTTTATTTACATTCTTGTTCGTTAGTTATTTTATTTATTCATCTTTTTATCTAATGATTGTCGAGGGGGGTGGCACAAAAAAACCCTGGTTTTCTTTTCCAAAATGGCCTTTTTAATGTTTTGAAAAGCAACACATCTGTACTGTTTCCCGATAGGTCTTAACCCCATTTTGAAAATAGAGCTATTATATAAGCTTATGCAGAGGGCATGTGTAGTACATGTACATGTTGCTCTCGCCAAGTCAGTCATTAGCGTTAAACACCATTGATCTCTTTTGGGGTTTCTCATGCATGTGCAACGCAAGCATAGATAACAAATTATAGACGGATGAATGGAAGTTGGGCTCAGAAGACTTGCCACAAGGAGGCACAAGGGTGCTTCCCCTCTGCACCTTAGTCAAAAATTATTTTACAGAGTGTTGAGTAAACAGACTAATATCTTTATTCATTTTGCCTATACTGATGACTCCACTCAAATCTTTTTCAAAGGTAAATAGATTTTGATATGGAAGGGTTTTTTTTTGCTCTTGGCCCTTGTTTAAATTTCAAAACTTTTTTTTTTTTTTTTTTTTTTTTTTTTTGGGGGGGGGGGGAGGGGGGAGGGCATGAGCATTGGACCCCTGTTAGTGCTGGGCCTTTATATCCTGTTTTCAAATTCAGAGTTGGGTCCAGAAAGAGTCCAGAGCGAGTACTGCTGGTACCCAAACTGCACTCAAACTTAGTGCTACCTTTCATTAATTATGATCTGTGACTGCTCTAGCATATTATATCTGCTTTAAAAAAAAAAAATTGTTCATAACTTCATATGGTTTGTGCATGCACAAGGCCATGACATATAATTCCCAATTTTGTGTTCCATTTAGTTCCGGACTATAAAGCAAACACCTTCTTATTAATCCATTGCCTTTGGGAAATGGGTTGATTCTGACAATTCAGTATTCAAAGGGTTAATGTGCCCCAAAGTGAATTAGAAATGTTGTTTTCCTTTGTATAGAAACACCTGCCCTAGAACATTGGGCAAACGCTGTAGTAGATAGCCCACTGTTATATGACACAGCAAAAATCAACCATCTGAGGGTGCGTTCATACACCCATTTTTCAGGCCAGAATGGACCTTTTGTTATGCGTTTAAGTTCAAAACACTGTTGCGTCCGCAGTAATATTTGTATAATCGCCAATTCAAAATGCAAAGGTAAAACTCACAGATAGGTTCGTTTCTAACTGGCATTTCTCCCAAAACACGGTTTTTGGGGAAGCATAAACGCACAATCATTTGTAAACGCATTAATATGCGTCATATAAATGCACTGAATGCGCAGTTAGGTTTGTGAAAACCAGCTGTAGAACCCGAATTCACCAGAAGAAAAGAAGTATAAACTAGTACCCTGAGAAACTGCGTTTTAGATGAGCGTTTCAAAACGCTCATTCTGCCTTTGCAAAGAAAGTAGAAACGCACCCTGAGTCAAACCATCTACCAGCCAAATTGAGTTACAGCTGACGCAGTGTGTGTATTGATAATCAGTGTACAATCATCATAGAACTGGTTCTTTTGAAGCGCTTCCATGAGATATGTCTGGGGAGAAAAATATAGTAATTGCAAATCAGACATATTTTTATAGGCTAAATCAATAACAAGGTCTTGACTCCTAGTAAACATATTCTATCAAGGTTGTTGGAGAGCAGAAATTTCAGTCATATTTAGAAAATCCTTGACTTCTATAATGAATGAAGTGAAATGAGTGCAGTCGATCTGCAGGCCTCTTGAAATTTAGAAGAAATGATGTCAACTTTAGAATAATGTGATGTGTACATGATTTTGATAAGAAAATTCTAAATGCAAAGTTGAAAATCAATTTAAAAAAAATGGAAACTGAAGTTGTGATGTAGCGTGGCTGATGCATTAGATCAATTTGGATTGAAAAAAGGTAAAAATAATGCTATCTAAAGCTCTCTCATGGTGTTTTTAATGGTGTTTTTAATATGTATTTTTTGTTTTTGTTTTAGTTTTGTGTCTCCAAAGTTATTAAAAAGATATTTTCCAGTCTGTTCAATGATAAACCCTCGATCAACCCATTTCAACTTATCACCTTCAATGGAATACAAACAAGTCTTCAGATATTAATTTTTCACTTTTTCTGATATGTGATTGTCACATCATATTAAACATATTTTAAAGATCTTTTCATCTTTTTTCTTGAGACATCTGCAATATCCATTGTGAAAATTTGTCATGCTCCTTTGCTTTTACCATGGATATACTACCGACACATCCAAACTTTTACCTCCCTTCTCATGCATAGCTTTTAAATTGCTAGATAGTGTAAATGTAGGCCTACCATTAAAAAAAAATATATACTTAAAGTACTTATTTCTGCATTTGCCCCAAACCCCCAAATCTGTAATACATCATTGGTTATATCATTACTTCTCCCATTCTCTGTGTTAAGAATGACAAATATTCAGTGGTGAATCATATTCTGACAGCCTTTGTTCCCTCTAAAATAAATCTCCTATAATTATAGAAGTTTGAATGAAAGATATCTTACCTTGATATATTACCTGTCAGTAATAAAATAAGTGTTATCCTTTCGAATTCATAGTGTCAAAAAGTGTATTAGCATTACTCAAAATTATATCCTTTACTTATATTTATTCCTTTAGATATCATTTACCCGCTGCACATATTAAAAAGAGATGGACAATAGATCTAGAATGAGTTTTAGTTGTGGTAATTGTAAAGGATGGTACACTGAATGCTGAAAGGAGGTCAAGTTTATGAAGCTTTGCTACAAAGACTTCAAATCTTATTCATCAAGCTATTACAAATGGAGATGATAAAATGGGACACAGTTTTATTTTATTGGGGGAAGTGTGGGAGGGGTTATAGGCTACTAACATGTTCTTATATTGTGTTAAGATATATGGGGAAAATATCTAGGCTTTTCTGCAATTCAGAGTGGAAGAAAATTATACTGGACAAGAATGCTTTTTTGTTGAAGATACAGGGATGGATTGAAAGAAGAAGATGAACATAAGTAAGAAAGAGTATGGATGGAGAGGAGGAGGAGGGAGGAGGGAGGAGGGAGGAGGGAGGAGGGAGGAGGGAGGAGGGAGGAGGGAGGAGGGAGGAGGGAGGAGGGAGGAGGGAGGAGGGAGGAGGAAGGAGGGAGGAGGAGGGAGGAGGGAGGAGGGAGGAGGGAGGAGGGAGGAGGGAGAGGAGGAGGGAGGAGGGAGGAGGGAGGAGGGAGGAGGGAGGAGGGAGGAGGGAGGAGGGGGTTATGGCATGTATTGATGTAGAAGAAGGGAAATAGGAGAAAAGGCTCTGTTTTATGATTTGAAAAGTGCAATCTGCTTGAAATCAGACCATTACCACAAGTGCGTAGATTTTGTAGGTCTAGAGAGCATGAATGACAAAGCTGCAAGTTCATCTACTGAAGAAAATGAAGCTTTATGAAAGTCAATATTCCAATCACTGTTAAGGCCGTCACCTGCATTACGTAGGAACTGAGGACTATACACTCCTGTCACACACAAAACTGTGATATCAGCAAGAAATGAAAGCTACCAATTGTGTTTGAAAGAATCCTGCGTATATATGGAGCACTGGGTTAAAACAGGGAAATGTAACTCAGATTTTCCCTGGTTAAAAGATGAATTATGGTATTTCATTTGCATTGAGGTTGGTTTGTGTTCAAGTTTGCAATGATTCTTGGACATGTAGATTTGATAAAGAAATGGAGTAGTTTTTTTTTTTCGAGAGAGAGGGGGAGGAAGAGGTAAGGAGGGAGAGGGAGGGAGAGGGAAAGAGAGGGAAAGATTGAATGCAAGCAATATACCACAATGGTCATGTTCCTTGCAATCTGTAAGATATATTTGAAAACTATCAATTGTGGGAAATATACTTGAAATGAAATACATATTAAATTCTTCCAAGATAGAGTACAAAAATGTCATCAGATTTTAGGGGTGCCATTTTCTCCCATAATGGGGGTGGGGCACATTTTTCTAATATTCAATGTGTACGTAGGATATGCCAGATTTGATTTGGCTGGAAAGAGAGGGGGGGATTGTGCCTCCTGTCCCCTGGATCTGCTTCAGTCAAGTCACTTGCAAGATTAGAAAAAGCTAATTTTCTCGCCGCCAATGCTACAACTGTGAGAGGAATGTCGGTGTGGCAGACAGTGAGAGAGGCGTTCCATACGTCAGTGGATCTAGCCACAGGTGGACACCCGGTGTTCAAGTCGAAGGTAAATGGCCTAGGTTCAGACAAGACAACTGTACATTCCAGTCCGATTTGTAGGTCAGTTATATAGACTTTACATCATGGTGGTTGAGGGGTGGTGGTATACAACGGGAAACTGCTTGTGTCAGATCAGCAGTTACTGTAATTGAAACATAGCTGTTTATGGAAATGATGATGTATGTATTTATATATGTTTATTGTGTGAGAGAGAAAGTGAAAAAGAGGAAAGAGAGGAAGAGGAAAGTAGTGTAAAAAAATAGCTGTCATTTGTATATATATGCTAAAATTTAAGAGTCCTATGGACATTTATTTTTTTTTGCAATGTTTAATACTAACCTCCCTTTTTTTCATTTACAGCCATGCCCTTTTTTTAAATCTAGAAAAGCTAAAGAGAGAAAGAGAGAAAGAGAGAAAAGGGGGAGATGGCAAGAGAGATGAGGAGGACCATAGGGGAGATTGAGTGGGGGGGGGGGGGGGGGGGAGCACAGGAGTGTGACAGAGCAGAATTAAGATCAAGTATCATCATAAAGTGAAATGGAGAAGTGGGGGTGGATGGATAAAAAGAAGATATGACAGAAAACAGAGATTGTACAGAAGTGTGCAAGATGGTCCATTGGTAAATGCTTATTTACATTTGCTGCCGTAAACCAAGAGAGACAAAAAGGGATGAGAGAACAAAAATGATGTTTTATCACATGCAGTTGTTGGTGCATTTTTTTCCTTTTGGTAAAGAGTTACTTTAATAACAAACAAGATATTTAAACTATATATTAAAGTTGAGTTCTGGTCATTGGCTTACATTGTGAATAAAATTTTCTCAAAGCAATAGGTTGATCATGTCTTCATAACAATTGGTGTTTACTTACAAGGTTTCTCGCCAATTTAACGCACTATTAAAGGAGATCACTTTTGTAGTGCTATTAGTCTATGATTTTATGAGTAATGTGACATGGATCTATAAAATGAACGAGTAAATTTGAAGAAGCCATGAGTAATTGGCCTTGTAGTGTGAGGTTTTGGGAACATCAAAATGATAAGCATTTGTCCCAATCTCGCTGAAAAGCACACAGAGAAAGGAGTATATGGGACTGCACACAGATATGGCATGAATGTTCAGATGTTTCAAATATGGGGTCATTTGAAGAGTAATCTTATTCAGGGGATATTTCTTCTGTGATTTTCTGCCAAACTGACTTAAAAGGGATGAGAAAGCTCGCAAATTATCTTTCACGTTTTCTTTACGAAGCATGAGCAATAAATGTAATTTTATTTTATAACTGACTGACAATATTTACATCTATAAAAGTCGAATTAGTGTAATCTCTTTTTGCAGTAAGTTTCTGAAAGAAATATTGTACGGTACATAACACTGATAAATGAATGCTTAAAAACCACAACAATGGTACATTACATTGTAACTTACAAGGTTTGTCGCCAACTTAATGCACTAAAGGAGATCACTTTTGTAGCATTAGTCTATGATTTCATGAGTAATGTGACATGGATCTATAAAATGAACGAGTAAATTTGAAGAAGCCATGAGTAATTGGCCTTGTAGTGTTTACCATAGTATAAAAAAACCCAGAACACATTCACCTGCAGATCTTTGGACCATGCATGCATGAACAAATATCGCCCACGATAACGTCATCGCGACCTTCCGCTTTGAAAAGAGTATGACATTGATGACAAAAGAGCGGAGAGTTTGCCCTGAAAATATTATTGTTAACACGGAAGATCTAAGAAGGGAAGCGACGGCGGGAGAAGAAGAATAGATGGTGAGAGCTCGAGGGTTGTCAGATCACACCCTCATCCTATTGTTGGGGGCGGATGCCTGACGTTATGTCCAGTGATGCCCTGGTGATCGAGACCGTATCTATTGACTGTGTGGGGGAGTTGAAGTGGATAGGATAGGTCCTCACAAATTCAGTTGACTCTTTGCTTGCTAGGTAGATATAGGTTTTACCAAGGCCTATATGTTGAAATTGTATTGACTGTCTGCCACTTGGCAGGCCCTTAAAGCTTCATCATATTGTGTGGGTCATATCAGAAAGTCTGAGGGTGGAACAAGCCCGAGACTTAACCCGTTGAGTACAGAATTTTCTCATTTTCACAGGTCATATAAATGCATGGACCATTCCCATAGGCAATGGGTTAGAGATTTAATCGTCTGCAGGGAGCCGAAAGGGTGTTATAATTATTTGTTATAAGTATTTGTTATAAGTATTTGTAAAAAGTGAAACCTTCCTTAGCAATCACCTGTAGAGAAAGGCCACTTGTCTATGAAGACCATATTTTTGTTTTCCCTTGTACAGTGTTTGTTATTGAAACGTACTAAACAAATCTGTAAATAAAAATACCTGCTTATAAAGAGTGGTCTTTATATACAGGTTTCACCCAGTCAGCAAGAAGGATAAGTGGCTGCAGAAACTGATTTATCTTTGGTAAAGAGGAGAGGAAAAAAAATCTAAGTGGAAATGTAACATCTTCTCCTGGAAATCCCCCAAATATCCTTGAGTAAAATGTGACCTTTGGGCATTAGGTCTACTCCATTTGTGGCATTGAATATGAACATTGACAAAATAAGTTGTTCAGGACAGGGGCGGATCCAGGATTGAGTAAAAGAGGGGGCAAAAAAAATGAAAGTTTGTGAAAAGGTAGACCCGTATTTTTGGGGTCTCGCCAGCTTCTCGAAAAGTCGCTCAGTGGGGGGGGGGGGGACAAAAATTTTTTTTTCGCCAAACCTTCAAAAATCGCTCAGTAAGGGGTAATGGGGTCCAGTTTCCCTCCATAATTCCCTGACAAGCAAAAAAAAAAAAAAAAAAAAGGTCTTCACTCTAAAAGGGGGGGGGGGGGGGCACAATCGAGAAAATGGCGGATCGTCTATAATATATAGCATTTAAGATACGCCTTCTATCTAGTTTCTATTCAGAGGCGCAGAATGGTCTATGGTAAAAATTCATACTTCTCTTCCAAAAGGGGGGGGGGCACGGGCCGGCTATGCCCCCCCCCCCCCCCCCCCCCCCCCCCCCCCCCCCCCGGATCCGCCACTGGTTCAGGACATTTAGTGTAACATAACTTGTAAAAGTAAAAATGAAAACGAAGCATTATGAGCAATACTTCCTAAATAGTTTCTTGGTAAATAAAGTAATCCAATTTAGTGTCCATAAATGTATGTATTGTGTTGAGGATGATACTGCAAAAACATCTAATTACAGCATTATTGAATTGAGTAGTTGTATGATTTAGTGGAATCATACAACTAAATGGAATGGTTTTAGGGGAAGCTTTATCGTATTGTCAAGGCAGGAAAGGAAATAGTTGATAATAATTTGTCACAGCTGGCACTACACCATAATATGATTTTAGTTGTCATTGAAAGATATAAACAGTTGTCTCATGGCGCCGACAAATGTTGATATGTGACGATAAATGTTGCTTGATTATATATTGTCTGCTAAATGTCTAGTCTATCATGAAACTTTTATTATTTTAGTAGCAGTAAGAAAAAAAAAGATGTGCCCAGAGTTGATCTGGTCATCTCTAAAAGTGTTTTGGTTGAGGATGACAAATTTGATACAGAAAAGAGGGAAAATTAAAAGGTCCCAAATATGCATTTCATCCTTTATCTATACACTTATTGCAAGGTTCACATTTTATTAAATAATCTTGTATGGTATCAGGTTTTAATTAGGCAGTGGTGGATACACATATTCAAATTATGTAATCTGTCCCATATCATGAAATATTGAAAACATTGAAAACGATTTTTGGGTTAATGTTTTTTTGCAGGGAAACCAAAGCAAGACCAATATGCAAATCCTTTGATAAAATTTTTTTCTCCAGATTTTCTCTATAAGAGCAGATTTGCTTTCAATATGTTTTACTTTTCCAGCATCCCTAAGAAAATGTCGCTTTTGCTTTCTTTATTTTGTAAGAATTTGTTAACAGTTCATTTCATTTTTCTATTGCATTTCTTATCTTACTCATCAATGCATGTTGAGAAGAAGGGAGCTACATGTAGAAAGAGAGAGAGAGAGGAGAGAGAGAGAGATAAAAAGAAACAAGAAAGAGAAAAACTGGTACATATACACAGATAGAGGAAAACAGAAGGTGATATTAAGCTAGACACTACACACTTTCTTTTAACCACATATGCTCAACATATTGAGATATAGTGTGAAATATCACTCTAATCTGATACAAAAATCTTACGAAACAAGTTTGCCCCAGCTGGTAAATCCAATATTGAATATTAAGATCCTTAGAAAAGAAATCCCAAGAAAATCCTAAGAAAAAAGGAAGGAAATATTACAGAGGTGTACACAAAGCCAGGTATGCTTATAGCTACATCTGAGAAGCGTTTTTCTAGATGTGTTTCCAATTATAAGTGAACGTGTACTGTTCAAATAGAGTTCATAATTGTTTCAGTCTGGATGTTTTCATATGCGCGAAATTTTGTGCAGGACATGGGTTAAAACCAAGAGTTACCCTATAGTGGTTGGACAAATCTGTTTGATCCTTCCACAATCTTTATAGAATTTTTGCAAAGTTTCAAAAAATGCGGAATGGTGATATTAGGAAGAAAAAGTTAACAGCTTTAAAATTGTGTGGAAAGTCTTAAACTTACCAATAACATGGGCAAGGTGACTATGACTGTGCTTCGTTTAGTGTTCAAATTAATGGAATACAATTTTCTCAACCTTCATGCTTTGTACTTGTGGCAAATAGATTTTTAGAAATTGATATTGGGTGAAATATAGATGGGACCACACTGTGCATGTATATTGCTGGGTGCCCGGCAGAAGGACATGAGGGCATCTCAAATACATGTAGGTTTAATGTAATAGGAATATTGCTGCTAAAGTTCATTTGCAAGGTCCACAATGATATGGCCTTCCAAGTCGTGCATGATTTTTCTAGCAGCCCCGCCTCCCCCTTCATTACATGACCCAATATTTTGTCATTATGATTGCCCATTTTGCAGATTTGCACAGCCAAGGCCATTCGGTGAGCACTCATAAAAAATGTTCTGCATTCATACTTCCAGGTCAAGACCAAACCAACTATCCTATTTAGAACTCTGAATTGGAAATAGTATTCATGCTGGTTCCAGTGACTGATGTGATATTTTTTTCCATTTTCAGAACTCTTTATTACTTTCAGGCACCTGAGATTTTTCCCAATATTCTAAAGAAAAAAAAAGGTTTAACATATTCTGCCTCATGCAGCCTCGATGTGATGCAGTCTTGACTTTGGTGAACTGTAAACCCGGAAATATTTGCGATATGACAATTTTTCACTAATTTCTTATGACAGCTGTTTTCACGGGAAGAATCTTCTGACTTTTTGAAAAAAATAATGTTGTGATTCAGTTATTTAAAGGCATGAAAGTGACATGAATATGGACCAAATTTGCCAAAGTTGCTTTTTGCAAGTGTTTGGTTTGTACGGTGTGTACATTTTTATAGGAAAAAGGGAAAAAATATAATTCTGCGTGGATACTAGCAGTGGCGTAGCATGGCTTCAGCCATTCAGGGGGCAGTGGTATGAATAGGGATGGGGAGGGGGGGGGGTGAGCACTGGACTTTGAAGGATAATAATTTTGAGAGAAAGAGAAAGAGAAAGAGTAAGGTAGAAGGGGGTTGCATAATCTGGTTTCACAATACCTTCCCCCTTTCCCTTTCTTTTCTCTATCTCTCTCTTTGTTTTCATTTTTGTTCCTGTTTTACCTCTCTTTTGGGGGCATCTGCCCCCTCGTGCCTTCCGAAGCTATGCCACTGGACTATGCTATACATTTGGTCTATCTCAGTTTACTTGCACCCAGGGTTATCCTCCCACAGTATTTTTTTAAAGATACTTTCTGAGTTCTCTCCAAGAGATTTGAAACACTTTCACAGCATGTCTGTTTGTGCATTGTCAGCAGACGATACAAGATGTAACCAAGTATTCTAATATTTTCTGAACCTGTTGTTTTCAGTATCTTCCATATTCTGGAAGTCGAATTGCATTTCGCCACAAACTGACTCAAAGTAATTTAACATTGTTTATTACACAGTAGATGTGTGACCTATTTCCACCTTTAAAAAAAAAGAAAAAGAAAAAAGAACATAAACTCCATAAAAACATTCTAGAAATCTCATTGACTTAAGTACACTACTAGCATTTGCATGTATAGCAGATCGTATATAAAGCATTTGGGCAGAAATAGCTTGATTTCCTCCCCCCCCCCCCTTTTTTTTTTGACAACTCATCTATTATAGTTTCTAATAAAAGTTTGGGGCAAGTGATGTATGATTCATTTGATTCCCTGAGAAATATTTTCTGTAGGGCTTTTACAATGAGAACAATATTTATAATACATGCCCCCAACATTTCCATTAGTATAGTTATTTATAGGAATTATGCATTACATGTCTATAATGAATTCTACATTAAAGTAGATCTACAAGTTAAAGGAATAGCTATTAAAAAAAAACAACAACCAAATGAAATCTATACAAAAAAAACAATAGACATAATAACAAATACTTGAAATATATATAGATATTTATTTAATAATATTAGCTGCTGAAAAAGTCCAAATGTTTAATAACCCTTTAGATCATTTGACAAATAAGGGCTTCAAAATACTTCAGTTTAGTTAATCATTTACATGAGGTAACTTAAATTTCTTTTCACCCTTTGCACAAAATTGTTCCATTTGATTCTTCATCTTTGTTTTTGAAAGATAAAACTCAACTCCTGGCCCTGTCTCAGAAAGTTTTGCAATTGAACTAAAGTCGAACTTAAAGTCTGAAATCAATCGCAATCCTATGATTGAAGGATTTGCAATCGATCGATTGAAATCAAATGCTATGCTTTTTAAGACAGAGCCTAGACGTTTTAAATTTTATCAACTGACTCTTTCTTCAGATTTCTCCAATATAAATGTACGGTTGTTAAATCATTGATCACAATAACTTATCATTGAGACTGGACACACATGAACTTTTCACTTTTAGGGTAAAGAAGACACATTAAAGGTTGGCATCAGCCTTTTAAAGACACCCAGGAAAGGAAAAGAAGCTCACACTTTATTCAGATGCTAAAAACGATTATACATATCTATGGCGACAATTTTGAGGGTATGACATAAAATTTGACATCTACACGTAGGAGAATTTAATTAGATTTGATTTGATGATTTGATTTAATTTCATTCATGAAGTATTACATGTATATAATTAAAGCATGATAAATATAATTAAAAATGAAAAGAATATACCTTGACAGGAAAACCTATAAAAGCTGACAAGCCTATAATGGGTTTTTTCATAATCAAATGAGTGAAGTTTTACAGACAATTAAAACTGTATTGATAAAGGTTGTTAAGGAACTGATATAAATAACTCTATATTAAACTAAAAACTTAAAAATAATTATTTTGTACAAAGAAGAAAATATGCTCTTTAAATAGCTAAAATGAGAGAGAGAGAGAGAGAGAGAGAGGGAGAAACAAAACAGAACAGATGCACAAAACATTTTTTTAAATAGTCAAATGTGAATCAAACTATACTTCGTCTTCCATTCCAATTTTAGAAACTTTTTCATAGATAAGTGAAGGATCTCTACATTTTCTTGTGATCTGTTTATGAGTTGGTGATACTTTTGTTTACAAAGAGGTATGTTTCATGACATCACTATGAGACACAATGGAAGACGGAACATTAATGTGTAAAAGGGCAACAGATCGCACCTGTCGATTTCATTACAAATCAAGATGGGTTATTCCTAAGTCCTTTTGATTCTCATTCCTTGTCCTAAGTTCATAATGTCATGTTCGTGCCATATCTGCCCTTTCTCCCCCTATGATTCAATAATTACTTTTTGAAAACAGCTGAACATTAATATTCATTTCCAGGGGAAATTCAGCAACATATTGCATAAAAAATACATTGTTTGCCTAATCATATTTTCATGTCTCTATATTTCTCAATTTATTATTTTTTTCCCTTTGCCATGCATGATCATTGTATGAGTAATCTTGATGTAATCCATTTGACTCTCTCAACTGGCTGAATTTCTTTTTCTTGAATTCATATCTTAAAATAACTGTGTGTTGATAGAAGATGCATGCCAGTTTTCACACAGAGTAAACTTAGTAAGATTTCTTTCAAAGCACAATAAAGGCTCATTCAAACAGGTGCTAAAAACACCAAAAATGTGGCTGTTGTTTGTGTAATAACTGAATGGCAAGAAAAAAAAATGGGAAAAAATAATTTTTATAGAAATATGAGGTTCCTATACCTTGAAGTATAACTTGCTTGCAAATATTAAACAATCAATAGATGGATTTTCTAATACTGGAAAATGGATTATCAGTACAAAATTGTAAATTCAGCCAGTTCTGGCTTTTGACATATGCAAAAATAAGAAGAAAGATCTTTCATACTTTTATCAGTTTTTGTCATTATTTTCTGTAAAAATAATGACTATTTGAGGTAAAAATTTGTAACCGCTGGTCCATAGTCAGGGGTAGATGTAGATCATAGCCAACATTAAGTATATGTTATGAAAGAACACCAAAGCAAATATTCAAACAATATCCTATTAAAATGGACTTTTATTATAAAATGTAATTTGGCACAAATGCATAATTACAGATGATGAAGATATAATTGATTGACATTAGGCAGGCTATCTTAAGCATTTGTGAGTGCCTCAATATCTTGGCAGTATAAACTGCAGTAATTTCCTCAGTTCTTGTGCAGACTAGATACTCAGTAGATCATATTAAATACAATATTAAGCAATAACATAGAACTCTCCTTCCATTGATAATAGGCATACATTAAATAGGCTTCAAATGTACAAAATGTTTTATCTACAACTCCTCAGTGCATTATGTAAATTTGTTTCATCTTATTTCATCAATATTCCACATGAAAAAACTCTGTTACCTTTTGACAAACGCAGATGATTTTTAAAAAATTGACCACAATGCTGCAAATACTTCAGTGTTTTAATATGTATTTGTGTGTTTGGAGACCAGTGTAAAACAAGTGCAGATTTTCTTGATATCAGGAGCTTAAAATGAGGAAGTTGTAAATTTTACGATATGAAATGTTCAAAAGTGGTAACAGGATAACTTTGTGGAAATATATATCCAACAGGAGTGTGATTGTTCCAAGCATTTCCTGTTACCAAAACCGCACAATTATTTCAGAGGAGGCCAGGATACCTGTGTGCGGAGGATAAAATTTCATCCTATTGATACAATATTAACAATGTATAAATGGGTGTATGCTTGAGTTACTCTTGGAACATTTTATGATTTGTAATGAGTTGTAAAATGAGCTGCTTTTCGGGGAACGTTGGTTATTTTGCCTCTCGCACAACAAACACAGTTTCTTTGTTACCTGCTTCTGTATGTAGCTTCAAAAGTAAATATTGGAAGCTTTAGCAGTGCTCCTTTATACCACAGTCACACCACCAAACCGACCCCACACCAACCCCAAACCTACCTATTCTTGGCCATTGGTGGCAATGTAATATTTTTGTTCGATCTGTTGCCGGTCTGGCGTCAGTCTCAGTGGTGTGACTGTGGTATTAGCAAAACCAACAATGTTCATCATTTTAATGAACCCTTTCAGCGTTTGGGGTGCATGTTACCAAGGTATAAAGCTCCAATCACAATGGGAGAAATTTCTATAGAAGTGCACCTAAGAGGACCGATATCATGTTATGACAACTCTATGTAATGTGAACATAGTTTGAAAGCCATCAAACAGGAACTTATAATGGGAAAAATAGAGATTTTTTTTGTTTGTTTTGAGTAAGTGGTTTTTTGAGTGTTAAAGTGAACAAAACCAAAGCATAAGTGGTTGTCCTATACTACTACTACTTTGGTACAGTGGAAGTATTCATGGTGTATGGGGTATTCTTCAACATTTTCTTCTATTTTTTTCTTTTGCAAATCTTGTATTGAATATTAAAGATCCCTTCATCGTCATATTGTTGTGTGCAAACCATAGTCGCACCCCGCCCATTAAAAGCATGGTATTATTGTACTTCAGCAAACAGTGTCATTGCAACTCATGAACATTCACTGGTCTAATACATTTCTTACAGCTCTGATTTTATCCCCTCCAATTTTATCTTACACAGCCTTGTATAACAGTAGGAGATACTTTTACATGAATGGCTCTGATGCTTATGGTACACTGGCAAACATACTTGACGAAAATACATACTCATTAGGTAACATAGACATTAAATGTCTTGTGATTATCAGGTGAAAAGGACCTCCTTCCGATCAAATGCTATACTCCAATCATTTTTCTAGTCACTCTATGAGGCAACTTGTGGCATATTCTGTGGCATTCCACTGTCCATTTCACCTTTGAAAGTGTAAAGTACCAACACAGTGTCATCATTAAATACCAATTATCACTTCTTTTTTTCTCGTAGCGTCTCTGTCATCGCATGTTCATAAAGTCATGTCTTTTATTTTTATGATTTGAATATCATGTACCCTGAAAATGTCGTGTATCTGTTGCTATTGCTGCTTACTTCGTTATCTGCATCGAGTTGTAACCATACCCGGTCGGTAGCCTGGAGCTCTAAAATCACACTGTTTGTTGTTGAATCAAAAGCATCCCTGTTATCATAATCGTGAACTGAAACTTGCATCTTGCCATTCAGCATGAGCTTCACGTAGGGATTCTTGTGCGTAGATGCCATGTGAATATTGAAAATGAAATAGTACGCGCCTGCGACTGGTGCTGTGTAGATCCCAGTGTATGCGTCAAAGTGGTTTCCGAAGTTGCTGAAGACGTGCTCAAATGTGATGATGATGTCGGATTCGCGAGGGGCTGTGAGCGTGGTGAGACGGGCAGCGGAGAAGGCGCTTCTTGTGGCTGTGGGCTCTGTGTCTCCAGATCCAGGGGGTCCACGTGGTCCAACCCTGCCCTGGAGTCCAGGAATTCCTGGCCGTCCCGGTACTCCTGCAGCTCCTTTGAGACCTGGTAGACCCTGAGGACCCATGTCGCCTTTGGCTCCCTGTAAGCCGGGATTCCCGTCATGACCATTGATGCCATGGTTTCCTGGGACTCCAGGGATCCCTGGGGCACCCCCTGATCCTGGTGGCCCGTTAGGCCCAGGCATTCCCATGGTGCCTCCTGGACCCTGACAGCATTGCACACACTGTGACTCTGATTCCTCCTCTGCAGGGGCTGCAGTGCTGGCTAGGCTTCCTAAGCGCACTCTGTCATAGAAGTCTCTGTCTCTTTGGGCAACCAAACTTGAGATGCACCCAATGAAAGCTAGAACCAGTAGGGTTTTAGATGTTAGACCCATTTTGCTATCTTCACTCTCTCTGTTTATTAGTCTAAAACCGTTATATATGGTTCTTCTCGTACCTAATATCTTGCTGTCGGTGTAAGCAGATGCAGTTGTTGAGATATCTCTTGAAGTCTTCCAGTAAATAAGTCCTTGAGTATATCCTTTGTATGTGCTCCAAGTTCAAACTGTGCAAGTCGTCTATCTGTGTGGAGAAATAGAAAAAAAATATTAAAAAGTTGGAATGATAGATTAGGTCCTTTCAGAGGGACAGGTATACCAGACATACAAAGTAGTATTTTATTTAGAAAGATACAGTTTGTAGTTTGTTTTATCAACAATATCTGTGTATTAATGGTGCATTAAATGTACCATCAAAAGGATTAACTTTTCCAACATTACTTTCATTGTAATATACAGTGTATGACCATCTATAACCAAATTATTAATTAATTGAAACTTTGTTGAGGATACGATAGGGTATTCCACCTTTCTGTAATCATATGTTCCTACAATACAGATGAATTAATAATGATTTATGATTTGAACAAAGAAATGACTGCCACTTTTTAAAAGCTTGCATTTTAGGGAGAAAAAAATTGTGATGAGGTGTTTGTGGCCCAATATACTTGTATATTGGATTGATAATGGCCCTTTTCAGTTTATCTACCGAGGCAAAAAGCGTCCTTCTGAAAACTCTACAATAACATTATTGAGCCGTAATACAGAAGTGTGTTTTGACTGAGTGCTTGAGTTTAAAGGAAATGTTCAGCATCATGGGAAATAGATTATTTTGTTATTAGAATCTTCTGTGTTGATTACTTTTTGTATAAGACATGAAATTAAAACAGCAGATGAAAATATTTAGATTTTGATGGAGGAAATATCCATTGAATCCACTTGATATTTATGAAGTGATATTTTGGTATAATTTTATATATACTTGTTAAAATGAAATATTTTAATGCCTGATATCTGTACTATTTTACACTGAATTTTCAAGTCCCAAGAAATCTGACTCCCTATTATTTGCCCACTTATTATTCAACTCCACAATGAAATTAAGAGACTGCTGAAACACTTTTGTAAATATTGCAAGACTTACATGAAGTAGCTCCTCTGTCTGTCTTTGAGGGTATGAATTTCAAGTGTAGTCCACGTAAAATAAATAGCCTGATATGCTCCTCTTTTGTTCAGCTGAAGTAGATCATCTTGAATCATGCAAACTTGGTTTGTGCAAATACAACACACTGGAAGAATCAACAGATGATTAATGGAGATAAGAGGGAGGTTGGGCTCCCGATAAGATTGGTTTGTTGTGTATGATAGGATCTCTGATAAGTCCTGAAGCACCCTCTTAGTCTTACTTAGTGTAAGTGTGAGAGGATTACATAAAAGATCACTGCTTCCAGAAAGATGGCTAATACCTCAAAGATCAATCCCCTAGCAGTGCTTGTATCTCATCTGAGCCCGATGCTCGTAATACAAAGTACCCGTTTCGCAGCAGGTCTGTCAATTGTGTAGGGTTGAAACAGACAATGTGGTGTCCAGCTTTCGAAAGATTAAAGACAAGGCTTCTCTTTGGTGGATGGTCTGAAGTGGTAGAAATGAAAGACCAGGAGCTGGTGCTTATACAGCTTCATGGGCTATACTAGGGGGAATGCAAAAGAAAGTTCACTAGATCCAGCTTGATTGTAGGTACGTGGCGATGTTTCAGAAAGAGCGTGGAGCTGTGACCAAGGTCTCAGTGGGTATCTCGCACAGTACTGACACTTCTCACCACACCAGCAAACTGGGTCTGTGAGGCTGCCTGGCAGAGCCCGGGCTGTGATTGGTCCACAGTGAGCAGAGGCTCCGCCCACAGTCTGGTAGAGTTGACTGCTTTGGGCCAATGGGAGGGGGTTGTGGTCGGTGAGTTAGTGAGTGACTTGGCTTGAGGGGGTGGGGGTGGGATTAGTGAATATATCTGTGTAGATGATGGAATGGGAAGTAAGGAATAGGGAAGAGTCAAGAGTTTAAAGTTATACAGTGTAGAAAACCATGTGTTATGATGGTGTGAAGGTGAAATGCATAGTAAAGGAGGGACATATGGGCATAAGAAAGAATCATTTTGTACCAAATAGATGTGAAAGATGCAGGAGGCAATGCTTAAATGAGTGAAAACGGATAGTAAAATTACTATCCGTCACTAGGATATGATGATGAAGAAAATAGAGAAGAGGTGTAAGGAGGAAAAGAGGATATGAATGTGATTATTCAAAGAGAAGGAGAGAAGGGGAAGAGATGATGAATACGAAGAGTGATGGTTGAGAGTTTGGAAGAGGAATATAGATAGGAAAAAGAAAAGACTGCGGAAGAGAAAGAAGCAAAGAAGGGATGGAAACAGAAAGCTTTGCAAGAGAGAATAAGGTTGGCTTGTGTAACTAAATTTAATTTAAAAGACAATACAACAAAGTGAGACTACAACAGACAAGTGGACACAAAGAAACACTAATGAAAAGCAACATATTAAATTCAGATCAATAATTAACATAACTTTCCTGAAGTGATGAAGTAGCTAACTGCAAATTTGCTTTGACAAACATTTGTTATCTGTTGAAAAGGGTCAGTTTTGATTTATCCCAAGCCTCAAATCTGTTCAATTTCATCTATGGTTTTTCTATTTCAGTTCTAACAGAGTTAATGGTTGTTTTGGCTATCTGACAAGGCACCAAATAGTTTAGACAGCTACCTACAAATCGAGGACAAATGAATAAGGAAAAAGGATTAAGGGGGGATTTGTATAATTGAGCAAATTTAATGATTGTCTATTTGACAACAGAGGTTTAGAATAGTTGCTCTAGCAATGTTTCTATTAGTCTGATCACAGTCTAACTCAAGCTAATTCACAAGTAGCAGACTATTTCACCATTGCACTTGGGATATTTGACCGAGGTGTTGTCCCAAGCACACTGGGGCTAGTTCGTGAAATAGCCAACTATTTGGCCAATTAATTAGCAGGCCGATTCATCAGTGAAGACGCCCTGGAAATAAGACATGCTATCAAAGTCTGTGAGTAGGGATTGCTTGACTTGGGATAATAGAATTAGGGAACTTCAAGCCTGGACTTTTTTTCTCGAGAAGCACTTATCAGTCTGATATCTCTAGGATTATTTGGGCTAATGGAAATATACTTTTTGAAAAGATGGGGTTGGGGGGGGGGGGGACAGTCCGCAAGGGGTAGATTCCATGGGTAATTATCCTAGGAAGTATTTAGCCTATGGAGTACTGGTCTTAAGGTAGTTGGGATAGTTGTCCTAGATGTTAATTAGCTGTGTTGAGGCAGTTGTTTAGGGGAACAGTCCAAGGGGATAGTTGTGCTAGGAGATAGTTGTCTCTGAAATAAATGTGGATACAGGAATTCTGTGGATTCAAAAGGGCAAAGAGCATGTTGTACATGTAACTTATAATGGATTTAAAATTCAAGTGACAGGAGAAATGCAGAAACATTGGGAAAATGTAAAACAGGAGATACACATAAAGAGATACATGTAATGAAAGGAGGAGAATTAGAGAAGTAGAGGGAGCATAGGGGAGAAAGTGAAATATAGAAATAGAAAGGGGGGGGAGTAAGAAAAATAGTGATATTGGCCATGTGAAAGATAGGGGGGGGAGGAAGGATGAGGGGGTCACCAAACTTGAAGCAATCCACTGAGTAAGTTGTCTTGTTACTTCCCCTCATAGGAACTTTTATAGATCCACTTTCTCTCTCTTTTACAGCGTTAATAGATCCACTTGCCATCCTATTAATCTTGCTCCCTATCCTGTCCACTCAGTGTCGTGGGGTGGATCTGGCACAAATTTGTTACTCAGAGGAAGCCGATGTGAGGAATGCCGAGATGCAGGGAGGGGGCTCGAGATGAAATAAATGAGTTTTGAAGTGTGGAAGGGCACGGCTTGTAGAAAGTAACTACTTGTAGCTGTTTGGAACAATTCAACACTTGGTATATTGCAGCCTTCTTTTTGCATTGCATCATATGAATTGTGTGTGTTGTATTGATAAAGTAAAACTGATTTTCTTAATATCTCCAATATTATAGGCATATTTTAGTACGGCAACTTACAAGTTAAGAGGGGGGGGGGGATATATTTTCAGTTTTCAGTTGGATTCATTGGTACTATAGGCTTTTTGAAGGATGGAAGAAGTGAATGAAATTCCCTTCATATAACCATTTGATTGATTGAAACCACTATTGTAATATGTGTATCGTGGTATAAAGCTTTAGCCTTAATATTGTCTGTTTGAAGCCAGAAGGGAATTAACTCTACAAATGATCGGACTTAACATCCTTTTGGCTCCAAACAGGTGATACACCCCTTTTTAAGTGATTAAATGCATTGCATCATTACTATAAAGTCAGTAATGTTTTGAAAAATGAAGGGGATCAAAGGGCAACACATAGATTTTTGCAACACATCATGATTAATGAATTAAAAAATATATTTAAAATCTGATGACAAAATATTTCATTGTATCACGTCTCATGATTTTGATAATAAATTTAGGGTTGTTGATAAATTAATATTGATACAAAAGGGTGCCTTTGTATTCATGTTGTATATTGAGTAATGATTTTTTAGCTCACCTGAGCCTAAGGCTTGAGTGAGCTATTGCGATGGAAATTTGTCCGGCGTCAGGTCGTGCGTCGTCCGTTAACTTTTTACATTTTCATCTTCTTCTCCAAAACCCATCATCGGAATTCAGCCAAACTTGGTAGGAATCATCCTTAGGGGTAGGGGACCCAAAGTTGCTAAAATAGTACATGTGGCCCCCAGGGGGGCCTAGGGGGAGGGCCCCCAATTGTAAAAGCTATGTAAATTTCAAACATCTTCTTCTCCAGAACCAGGCATAGCTCAGACTTGGTATTGTGTATGGAGATACCTCTATAGATGAAGAATGAATGTTGTTATGAAATTTCTCTGAGTGGCCCTATAGGGGCCCTGTGAGGGTAACATACTGGAGGGGGGGGGGGGGGCGCTGCCAGGCAAAATGTACATTCTGATCTTCTCCAAAACACATGATCGGAATTCAACCAAACTTGGTAGGAATCATCCTTAGGGGTAGGGGATCCAAAGTTGCTAAAATGGTACATGTGGCCCCCATTGGGCCCAGGGGGAGGGCCCCCAATAGTAAAAGCTATGTAAATTTCAAACATCTTCTCCAGAACCGGGAATAGCTCAGACTTGGTATTGTGTATGGAGATACCTCTATAGACGAAAAATGAAAGTTGTTCATGAATTTTTTCTGGGTGCCCCTATAGGGGGTCTGTGGGGGTAACATACTGGAGGGGGGGGGGGGGTGGGGCAAGTTGTCCGCCATCCATAAACTTTTTACATTTTCAGCTTCTTCTCCAAAACCCATGATTGGAATTTAACCGAACTTGGTAGGAAGCTCAGACTTGGTATAGATGAAGAATGAAAGTTGTTCATGTGGTAGAGAGAACATGCACCAGATGTGAATTGATCCACCTCAGGTGAGCGTCGTGCCCCCTGGGGCTCTTGTTTTGGTTACAGATTAAAAGAACATTATTACACTTCCCTGCCTTTGAGGGCATTAAAAACCCGGAATATACGTTAGCCTTTTTTCTTCTTAAAAAGATCCCCTCAACATTGCAATTCCCAAAGGCTAATTTCTACAGTAATTGTAAAATGACTTTGGCAGAGTATTGTTTAACTGCAGCCTAAAATTGAAAAATGAGGGAGAACCATCAAACATTATTTTGACAGCTGGGGTAAAGAACTTCGTACATTCTCTCATGTTAATAAGTTCATGTACTGATCAGCTGTAAGGAAAACCATATTTGGTCACCCCGTTAGCATCTGCAGATTATGTGTACTATAGTCAAATGGTTGCAGCACTTGATTGGGGATGTGAAAATAGTGAGTTTGAGCTCCAATGCGGCAAGCTATTAATCTGTATTTGCCACTCTCTACCCAAGTGTAGGAAGTGAGTATAGTACCTTGGTAGGATTCATTTCTTGATATGTACTGTGGCCATTTTGAAATTCATATTTTTTTAAAAACTGTGTTTACATTTATAGCTAGGTTCACACAACAGTCTTTGCCTTTTAAGTTTAGCTCATGCATGGTTTTGAACTTTGAATTTATCTTGTAGATAACTTGAAAACTACAAGGTTTCGCCAGCTTGTAATTATGATTAACTGCCCAAAGCTGTAACCTATGAGCCGAGGAAAGTGACGTTGTTTTAGTGCAGTGTGAACCCATCACGTTGTTTGTTGGTCGCTGTTTAAAATTCAGAGGTCTTGATAAGTTTAATAACACTATGATGGTGTCATGCAAAAAATGTAGAATACAATAAGTAAAAGTGCAGGCAATTCCTAGTAATAAAATGCTAAAGGGTTAAGAGAGTATTTTCTTGTGGCTTTCTCATCAAAATATAACAAAACAATGTTGCACTCTTTTGAGGGGTGAAGGTGGGGGGGGGGGGAAGGGAATTATGTTCTTGATATGAAGTTGAGAAGTTCAAACACAGTTAACAATCAGGGCAATGTCTTGGAAGGGGCACAGGTGCTTGATTGGATTAATTAAGTAGGAGGCATTATAGGCTAATTAGGAGGAGAGTGGGGGAACTGTGATATCTATTACTGGGATGAGTGGGTCTGTTCACATTAAAGCATGATACATTGTTAAAGTCAGAGATGTTGCAGACCAATTAGGAGATTTGGGGAAGTGTGGTATCTATTACTGGGATGAGTGGGTCTGTTCACATTAAAGCATGATACATTGTTAAAGTCAGAGACATTGCAGACTAATTAGGAGGAGATTTGGGGAACTGTGATATCTCTTTATACTGGGATGAATGGGTCTGTTCACATAATAATTTGTGAGCTTTCTCATTCCTTTTATGTCAGTTTAGAAGAACATCATAATAGAAACACCCCTGAAAATAACTGCTCTTCAAATGATCTTATATTAAAAATATGACTAGAAAAAACTGAAATGTTCGGCCGGAGCATTCATTCCACTTGTGTGTGTAGTCCCATATACCCATTTCTGTGTGCAGTACATGTGCTTTTCAGTGAGATTGGGTCAATTTCTTATCTATTTTGACGATTCTAAGACAACATAGTATAAAACAATTCTTATGTAGACATGGTCAACCTTTCCCAATTGCTTTGAGACAGTTTCTTTCACAATGTAATTGCATGACCAGAACTCTACTTTATCTTTAGAGTCAGAGGCATTACAGGCTAATTAGGAGCAGGGGGAACTATCAAAGCTATTTCCAGGAGAAGTAGTCCGTTTTAAATTTAAGCATAAGGCAAATAGAAGGCATTATAAGTTATTATGGTTATATCATGGTTATTAGAATACAATTTTGCTTACTTGTCATTTTCATTGTCAATAATCAGTTGTTTCATTGTCTTCAATACCTTTAACGTAAAATGCAATTTGTTGTATATTCATACTTGTATTTTACATTATAAGTGTATCATTTTATTCTTTCTAAATTGCATGTGATGCAGGGCACTTTGGGAAAAGAAGTTTTAAAGAAGACCTAATAGATAAATATAATAGGATTAGGCATGTGGCAGAATGACTAAAAGATCTTTGACCAGGCGATTCAGGATTTGCGTATTCTTCATAATTGTTTCATAATTGTTTCGCATAGAAATATCTTTACTTTTGTTTCTGCATGAAATAATGTTGCTGCTTTAGGGTTAGGAGATGGGAAACGATGCTCAATTATATCTAGATTTATCATATAGTACTGCTAAATATATATTTGCTTGGTTTTGAGATTAACATGAATCTTGCATAGTCAAGTTAAAGGAATACCTACAGCAGCCATTCTATGTACACTTAGCACGGATCCAACTGTGATTTTATTTAGTCAAGCATATCATCTCAGCCTACAAGATACAGAAGTCTCTTTGTAAATATTTGTTGAATAATATTTAAGGGCTATGGTGTAAAGAATAAACAAATAGGGCTTTTGTTGAACTCCAAGTATTATGGATACCTTTCAGGACCTGGTAGATCTGTATTAAAGGGATAGTCCATTTCATGCTAGTTTTATAGTTTGTTTGATGACTTGAAATAATGGTGGGATGCGAAAGTTAATGTCGTTTGCTGAGCAATTTGTGAGCGCCACAGCCCATTGCTGGAATACTCCCAGGGGAGTGGAGAATGTGCATACATTGTGTGCGGACAAGCCAGAATCCGATGACTGGGGCAATAATATATCTGTAAAGCGCTTAGGGACATCGCCGACGTATTGTTGATATGAGTTCAATTTGATAAATCATATATGTCAAGAACGAGAAGAATCTTGTCTACCCATTCATGTCGAAAAATAGAGTTGTTCATGTGAAATGTTAGCAGTGCAAGGCTGCAAACATTTGTGTCATGTTGTGCCACATTGTGAAAAAAAATATGCATAATCTGGGTACGCACCGTATGTGTTTTTGCATTCACGAAGCGATACAATGGTCTGCCGCGCACTACACATTAATTCGCTTTTTAATTTTTCACGAAGTGACACATTGGATACGCGTGTGTACCGTGCGCACTCTTTATTCATACGTGCATTCTATTTACCATAACGTAAAAAATGCTGTGTCACTTCGTGAATTATAAATGGTTGGCCTTTTTGAGGTTCATGTCATTTTGATCATACCATTCTTTTGCGGAATAAATCAAAATGGATACTTGAAACTTTGCTATGTGATGAATTATGGTAAATAGATCTATGATAAAAATAATGAAAAAATGAAATTTGATATTTTACGCTGTTTTTGGTGTTGTGCAACTTCGTGAATACAACAGTGATTTCCTATGTGCACATATCCATCCCAAGGGATGCTCAAGATGCCTAACAAACATGAAAATAGTTCAGAAAATTACATGAGAAAGATTAAACATTATTTGAATAGATGACATTGTGAAATATATAAAAATTCAACCAATGTATTCTGCCTGTAAGGTGGATTATGCCTTTAATCTTTGGTATGGAGTTATTGTCATGGCAATAGAGTGAGGTGGGATAAGGTTGGGTGTCAGGGTGTCATTTCTAGCACCAGGGTAGCGGCTTAATCTGTGTTGATGACACCCTTGGGAATTGGTCAAATACCAACTCAAATATTAGCAGCAGTGCATCCCTCTCCACCCATGGGAATCATAAAGGTGATCTCAGTGAGTTATTTCCTTCCTCTTGTAAATGATTTGTAATCATATTAAAAAGAGAGAATATGTCATAGACCCCATTCTCATTATGAGATTGGAAAGTGGATCGCGTTACTGTGAGGCGACCCATGGGGCGATATGGCGCACCAGGAAAGCTCACAATGAGCCCTGGACCCCTTCTTGCAACTGTGTACATGTATGCCCACTTACATGTAAAGTAAGCCACTTAGGTTTCAAAAGGGTGGGTGGGGGGGGGGGGGGGGGGGTCATGGGCTGGTTGTGCACCCCTAAATCTGCCAGTGGTCACTACTGTTTCACTTGATTATCTTGTTTATCAAATTTTTGTTCAAAACAATGCTTAACCTCTGCTTTGCTATTCACATGGCTAGTTGCACATGCCCGCCCCCACCAATGTCTTTTTTTAAATCTCGGATAGCAAAAATTTTGAAATATTTTGAGGAGTTTAGTGCATGAAGTGCTAAGAATTTCATTCTGGACCGCTTTGAAAGAGTTAAGTGTGGAGCCCTGCGATCTAGCGTGTTCAGACCAGAAAAAATTAGTGTACAGCATTTCAGCTTTCCTATGCATTGTATTGATATCGTGAAATCTACTAGTCTAACTAGGGTATAGCTAAAGGTTGAAGGATAGTGTACCATTTTAAATAGAAAATAGCGTAAGTCAAATTGAGTGGTAATAATATTTCTTTTCAGTATAACTCCAACACTAACAGCTACTTGAGGCTGCCTGCAGTGACCGTTTATTTGAGCCATTAATCCAACAAAATGCCCTTTTCGTTATCATCATTTACATAGGAAAGATAGGGCCATAAGAATTTGAGTTGCTGTCTATCAGACCTGACCGATGTTTTTTTTGTTGTATAGTTCAGGACCTTGTATATGTGTAGAGCATTAGACGGTGTTGTGCTTCATGGACTTTTACAACCCTTGAATAGCAGTGCCTTTTAGAAGTCAGATAATTAATTAAAGGGAAATCCAACCCTAATGGCAAGTTGCTCTGAATGAAAGAGGAAAAATCAGAAAATCAGATTGGTGAAAGTTTGAACGAAATCGGACAAACAATAAGAAAGTTATGAATTTTTGAAAGTTGTAATCACTATACATATGGGAATTTCAGATTGGCCGAATAGGTAACATCACTGTGATGTAGTTGCGGACAAGTCCCCCATTCGCTCCAACACACAAAATGACTAAAAAGTCATTTTTTCGAAATGTATTACCCGGTAGGTTTTTTTTCTTTCATGAGGACCTATATCAATATGCAATCTCCAATATATTTTGAGTACTGCTCCGGGGGTAAAGGCGCTTCGGAGAAAAACGCAAGTTAATGATATTTTTGTGTACGACAAACGGGAGAGTTGTCCACAAATATGTCACAATCGACTCACCAAATTGCCAATTTGAGATTCGCATAGATGTAGTGATCTCATTTTTCAAACATTCATAACTTTCTTATTCCTTGTCCGATTTCTCTCAAACTTTCACGATCCTGTTTTTCTTATTTTTCTGCTTTCACACAAATCAACTTATCACCAAGGTTGGATTGCCCTTTAATGACAATAATTGCAGCTTAATGCCTCCTGTCACCTTCTTCTGTCAATTGCAAATCACCCTCTTCCTCTTTTTTGTAAAGTTTTTTTTTTAAAGAACTTTAAATTGATACCACCCAGGTTCTGTATTTGTCAAATAGGGTAAAAGTGTGTAGAAAATTATCATAATTGGCTGTGTAGGTAAAGTAAGGATTTTTAAAAAGGAAGTTCAATTGCTTATTATTATGATTTGCCTATCTTCCTCAAAAAGAGTTTTCTGGATGATCTTCAACAAAAATTCCTCCATTGTTGTGTTGGTGTAAACAAATGCAATAACACAGAATATTCCAGCATACTTGTTGCACTGATAACAGCTGAGGAATCTGTCATTTCTCTTTTGCTAACCCTTTTCATGTTTCTATCTATCTATCTTTCTTTCTTTCTTTCTTTCATCAATTCTTTCTTCTGTTCATCCTTTCTTTCTCTCTCTGTATTTTGTATTGCTCTTCCTCTATTTCGCTCTGCATCTTTCTTCATGTTCTTCAATCTTTTCCCTTCTCTGTCTTCATCACCTCATTCTGCTCCCACATGATTTGACCCATGTTCCTTATGCAGAACATTTGTTACAAACTTGTAGGATTGAAATTGCATCGAAAGTATGTTTCAGAGATTATTTACATGTGCAGAGCGAATATGATATTGTGCAAATTGAAGTTGACTCCTGTACTTTTGACTCTTGCCATTTTTCAATCATTCAATCATTCAGCTTCCATAATCCTCTTAATCTTGTCAGACCAATGCAAAATGTGAAGTCGGCGAATTCATATTTGAACAATAAGTTTGTTTCATAGGTTGAAAATATATATGGGCTTGCTTGAATGCTGTAAATGATTTTTAAGAAGTTTTATTTGAAAGGGACTAGATGAAACGTGCAAAATTTTAAACAGTGGTGTCAAATTGTGGCATCAACTCCTGCTCAAGAGTTGTACTATATTTTTCAACTACATGTCCAAGTACAGGTAGCTAGTTTTTCCTTCCTGAAACAGTAATACATGTAGGTACATGCATTATGTTTTTTTTAAACCTTTTTCCCTGTTGAAAGTATTTTATGCTAATAAAAAAGAATTATCATATTTAGGCTCGAAATTTGACTCTTGAAAATTCACGTATGATAATCATGGTCTTCATGACATAGAAATTATAGCCTTTAATGATGGATATAAACAAAGTTTATTCTTTTTCTCCTCTTTTGTTTGTGTTTTATACAGGTAAGTCTTCTACCACTGTGATGTTGTACATGTATACTGTTCCAATCTTCCCATTGCATGTATGATTATTGGAGAATGACTGGTTGAAAAAGGTAAGTACATTCAATAGTTCTTCAAATTGTTTTACTTGAGCAATGTTCTCTTTAAAACCTGTATTAATGTAAAGATGTATTGTAAATGAGGACTCGTCTTTTTGAGTTTCAGATACTTGTGAAACTTTTTCATGTAGTTTCAAAACTGTCCACAGTAGGCTGTTTTTTTAATTAATTAATTGATTAATTTTTTTATTATTATTTTTTTACTTTGTGGGCATTAGCGAAAATGTAGCTACACTTTGCTATTTCAAACTTACGAATGTGCTGGCAGTGTTATCGCATGAGAAGATAAAGCCCAAACTCGTTCGTAAACATTGGGGCCTATAGAGTCAATATACATAAAGCCTTGATCCCTGATTGACAGCTTGATCGCTCTTTATCTTACATTCATGTTTCGGTGTTAAAGGTTATGTTGATCTATGGTAATAGCTGAAAAGAACATTCTCAAAGAATGCTAATGTACACCAAATGTTCTAGGCTACAAACAAATGATTTCTGCAAGAAGAATTAAGTAGGATATGTTTGATATCTGAGTAACGAGTGAAGAGATTTGGAGAAATTATGGCTATCGAGTGATGAGTAGAATACATTATTGTCTGCTTTGGGCCTCAAAGAGAAGGTCGAGTTCCAGGAAAGGCGAAAAATAAGTTAATTTTTCGCCTAAAAATAATTGTTCGATTTTGGCTTTCTGTTCGCTCTTGCGGTATACTCTGATGAGCGCAAGACGAAAAGCTTCAGTATGTCTCTCTTCAACGCCATTTTCCAAAAAATAATTTGTGGGCTTTCTCATTCCTTTTACGTCAGTATGGAAGAACATCATGGTAGAAATGTCGCCTGAAAAGGATTGCTTCTCAAATGCTCTTCTATTCGAAATATGACTAGAAATAGCTGGATTGTTTGGGCTGAACATTCATGCCGCATGTGTGTGCAGTCCCATTTACCCATTTCTGTGTGCAGTGCGAGTGATTTTCAGCGAGAATGGGTCCATTTCTTATCATTTTGATGATTCCAAAACCTCACAGTCTACACCAATTCTTAAATAGACATGATCAACCCGTCCAACTTGCTTTGAGACAGTTTCTTTCACAATTGTAAGATCGGAACTCAACTTTGACTTTAAGGATGCCACCTCTATGTAGAATGATATGAGTTAACGACCATCTGGCTCTCAACAGATTATTTGTTCATGTTTTTGGTTTGTATGACGTCTCTTATCAAAGTTTTGCACAGTTTTCTTGTGTGAAAGTGTGGTAATTCCAGCCCATAATTGTATCCCCCGGCAGTATGCCGGAGGATACTTTGGATTCAGCAGCGTTTCGCCGCCGCCGCCGCCGCCGCCGCCGCCGCGTCACATTCTTGTGTGCGCTCTAGCGGTCACATTTCTCGACGAATTTTTTTCAGACTTCCTGTGGACGTGTATCTTGGTAAAATCTGGACCCCTATAGTTTCTGGTGATGCTGCCCCCAGTGTTCCGTCTTTTATAGGGTAAAAGGCCATATTTTTGGGGATAGTTTGTGTGCGCTCTAGCGGTCACATTTCTCAACGGATTTTGTTCAAATTTTGTATGAAGGTGTCTCTTGGTAAAATCTGGAACCCTATAGATTTTGGTGATGCTGCCCCCAGTGTTCCGTCTTTTATAGGGTCAAAGGTCATATTTTGATAGATGTCTTGTGTGTACTCTTGTGTGCGCTCTGGCTGTCACATTTCTCAACGGATTTCGTTCAAATTTTGCATGAAGGTGTCTCTTGGTGTAATTTTAAAACCTATAGTGTTTGGTGATGCTGCCACCAGTGTTCCGTCTTTTATAGGGTCAAAGGTCATACTTCAGGGCATAGCGTGAGTGCACTCTGCAGACCACATTTCTCAACGGATTTTGTTCAAATTTTGTATGGAGATGTATCTTGGTATAATCTACACATGTTTAATTTTTGGTGATGCTGCCCTCATTGTTCCGTCCTTTATAGGGTCAAAGGTCATTTTTCCATTTCTTGCACTCTTACTTCTGCATTTGTCGACGGATTTCGTTCAAATTTTGCATGAAGGTGTCCCTTGGTGTAATCTAAAAATCTGTACTTTTTGGTGATGCTGCCACCAGTGTCCCGTCTTTTATAGGGTCAAAGGTCATACTTCAAGGGATGGCATGAGTTCACTCTGCAGGCCACATTTCTTGATGGATTTCTTTCAAATTTTGTATGGAGATGTATCTTGGTATAATCTACACATCTTTACTGTTTGGTGATGCTGCCCTCATTGTTCCATCCTTTATAGGGTCAAAGCTCATTTGTCCCTTTTGTGCACTCTTACTTCTGCATTTCTTGACGGATTTCATTCAAATTTTGTATGGAGATGTATCTTGGTATAATCTACACATATTTATTTTTTGGTGATGCTGCCCTCATTGTTCCGTCCTTTATAGGGTCAAAGGTCATTTTTCCATTTCTTGCACTCTTACTTCTGCATTTCTTGACGGATTTCGTTCAAATTTCGCATGAAGATGTCTCTTGGTGTAATCTAAAAACCTATAGTTTTTGGTGATGCTGCCACCAGTGTTCCGTCTTTTATAGGGTCAAAGGTCATACTTCAGGGAATGGCGTGAGTGCACTCTGCAGGCCACATTTCTTGATGGATTTCTTTCAAATTTTGTATGGAGATGTATCTTGGTATAATCTACACATATTTAATTTTGGTGATGCTGCCCTCATTGTTCCGTCCTTTATAGGGTCAAAGGTCATTTTTCCATTTCTTGCACTCTTACTTCTGCATTTCTTGACGGATTTCGTTCAAATTTTGCATGAAGGTGTCTCTTGGTGTAATCTAAAAACCTATAGTTTTTGGTGATGCTGCCACCAGTGTTCCGTCTTTTATAGGGTCAAAGGTCATACTTCAGGGCATGGCGTGAGTGCACTCTGCAGACCACATTTCTCAACGGATTTTGTTCAAATTTTGTATGGAGATGTATCTTGGTATAATCTACACATGTTTAATTTTTGGTGATGCTGCCCTCATTGTTCCGTCCTTTATAGGGTCAAAGGTCATTTTTCCATTTCTTGCACTCTTACTTCTGCATTTGTCGACGGATTTCGTTCAAATTTTGCATGAAGGTGTCCCTTGGTGTAATCTAAAAATCTGTACTTTTTGGTGATGCTGCCACCAGTGTCCCGTCTTTTATAGGGTCAAAGGTCATACTTCAAGGGATGGCATGAGTTCACTCTGCAGGCCACATTTCTTGATGGATTTCTTTCAAATTTTGTATGGAGATGTATCTTGGTATAATCTACACATCTTTACTGTTTGGTGATGCTGCCCTCATTGTTCCATCCTTTATAGGGTCAAAGCTCATTTGTCCCTTTTGTGCACTCTTACTTCTGCATTTCTTGACGGATTTCATTCAAATTTTGTATGGAGATGTATCTTGGTATAATCTACACATATTTATTTTTTGGTGATGCTGCCCTCATTGTTCCGTCCTTTATAGGGTCAAAGGTCATTTTTCCATTTCTTGCACTCTTACTTCTGCATTTCTTGACGGATTTCGTTCAAATTTCGCATGAAGATGTCTCTTGGTGTAATCTAAAAACCTATAGTTTTTGGTGATGCTGCCACCAGTGTTCCGTCTTTTATAGGGTCAAAGGTCATACTTCAGGGAATGGCGTGAGTGCACTCTGCAGGCCACATTTCTTGATGGATTTCTTTCAAATTTTGTATGGAGATGTATCTTGGTATAATCTACACATCTTTACTGTTTGGTGATGCTGCCCTCATTGTTCCGTCCTTTATAGGGTCAAAGCTCATTTGTCCCTTTTGTGCACTGTTACTTCTGCATTTCTTGACGGATTTCATTCAAATTTTGTGTGGAGATGTATCTTGGTATAATCTACACATATTTAATTTTTGGTGATGCTGCCCTCATTGTTCCGTCCTTTATAGGGTCAAAGGTCATTTTTCCATTTCTTGCACTCTTACTTCTGCATTTCTTGACGGATTTCGTTCAAATTTTGCATGAAGGTGTCTCTTGGTGTAATCTAAAAACCTATAGTTTTTGGTGATGCTGCCACCAGTGTTCCGTCTTTTATAGGGTCAAAGGTCATACTTCAGGGAATGGCGTGAGTGCACTCTGCAGGCCACATTTCTTGATGGATTTCTTTCAAATTTTGTATGGAGATGTATCTTGGTATAATCTACACATCTTTACTGTTTGGTGATGCTGCCCTCATTGTTCCGTCCTTTATAGGGTCAAAGCTCATTTGTCCCTTTTGTGCACTCTTACTTCTGCATTTCTTGACGGATTTCATTCAAATTTTGTATGGAGATGTATCTTGGTATAATCTACACATATTTATTTTTTGGTGATGCTGCCCTCATTGTTCCGTCCTTTATAGGGTCAAAGGTCATTTTTCCATTTCTTGCACTCTTACTTCTGCATTTCTTGACGGATTTCGTTCAAATTTCGCATGAAGATGTCTCTTGGTGTAATCTAAAAACCTATAGTTTTTGGTGATGCTGCCACCAGTGTTCCGTCTTTTATAGGGTCAAAGGTCATACTTCAGGGAATGGCGTGAGTGCACTCTGCAGGCCACATTTCTTGATGGATTTCTTTCAAATTTTGTATGGAGATGTATCTTGGTATAATCTACACATCTTTACTGTTTGGTGATGCTGCCCTCATTGTTCCGTCCTTTATAGGGTCAAAGCTCATTTGTCCCTTTTGTGCACTCTTACTTCTGCATTTCTTGACGGATTTCATTCAAATTTTGTGTGGAGATGTATCTTGGTATAATCTACACATATTTAATTTTTGGTGATGCTGCCCTCATTGTTCCGTCCTTTATAGGGTCAAAGGTCATTTTTCCATTTCTTGCACTCTTACTTCTGCATTTCTTGACGGATTTCGTTCAAATTTTGCATGAAGGTGTCTCTTGGTGTAATCTAAAAACCTATAGTTTTTGGTGATGCTGCCACCAGTGTTCCGTCTTTTATAGGGTCAAAGGTCATACTTCAGGGAATGGCGTGAGTGCACTCTGCAGGCCACATTTCTTGATGGATTTCTTTCAAATTTTGTATGGAGATGTATCTTGGTATAATCTACACATCTTTACTGTTTGGTGATGCTGCCCTCATTGTTCCGTCCTTTATAGGGTCAAAGCTCATTTGTCCCTTTTGTGCACTCTTACTTCTGCATTTCTTGACGGATTTCATTCAAATTTTGTGTGGAGATGTATCTTGGTATAATCTACACATCTTTACTGTTTGGTGATGCTGCCCTCATTGTTCCGTCCTTTATAGGGTCAAAGGTCATTTTTCCATTTCTTGCACTCTTACTTCTGCATTTCTTGACGGATTTCGTTCAAATTTTGCATGAAGGTGTCTCTTGGTGTAATCTAAAAACCTATAGTTTTTGGTGATGCTGCCACCAGTGTTCCATCTTTTATAGGGTCAAAGGTCATACTTCAGGGCATGGCGTGAGTGCACTCTGCAGGCCACATTTCTTGATGGATTTCTTTCAAATTTTGTATGGAGATGTATCTTGGTATATCTCTCAACACATTTCTTTCAAATTTTATATGAAGATGTGTCTTAGTGAAACCTACACATCTAATTTCTACACCATCCTTTTGTTTGAGGGAGGGGATGGGGGAGGGTCTTTGTCCCTCCTTCAAATCGCTGCCAGTGCCGGGGGATACATTTAGCATTGCGCGGCCCCAGCAATGCACATTTCTAGTTCTAGCTGGATTGTCCTGTTTAAATGGGCATGAATATAGCAGTAATGAGTGTGAAGTGCTCAGTTATTCACAAATGGAGGAGAAAGGAGGCAATCCATGCTATATAGTCCAAGTTGGACCACATTGATGGTGGGTTGGACAGTTTTGGTGTGATGGACCTACCTTTATCATTAGGAAATAAGTATAGAAAAAGTGGATATCTAAAGGATACCATACAAGGCAAAAATCATTTTATTCAGTCGGCTCTGTATGTGTAAGGCCCTTTTTGTAATGTAATTTACGGACTGATTTTTCCAACATATTTGAAATTACCTCTTTCATTGTTCTACAGTGGTATGAATAAAATTTGTATTATTGAAAGTTAACATAAATTTTAATGGTTGTAAAATTTTACTTTTAATACCAGATGATTTGTCTTACATTTTAAGCCACTTTAATGAACAATATATATATTTTGTAACCCCTGACAAAATGTTCAATATTACCTTTAATTACTGTTCCTTTTTCTTATGCTTTTGTTGTCCTTATTATGTTCATATTTTGATTGATGGGGATGATGGTACAATTTATGTAAAAACCTACTACAAATGAAACTAATGGAGCAGCTATACGATAATTGCCTAATAATTGTGCTAGCTGTTATAATGCTTTTTTTTAAAGTTTGGTAAAATTAAATACAGATTTGAATCATTAGGCATAAAGTTAAATAAACACTCACTCAATACAATCAATAAAGAAAGAAATTGGTAATGAAGCTTAAAGCCCTTGTCAATATGTACATCTTTGATTGTATTGTCTTTCTATGAAAAGCCAGTGAGTATCAATTGTCAGGCTTTGTTGAATGTTTTATGTGTGCAAGGCAAATAGTTTGTAGCAGTAACATCCTAACTTGTATGAAAACAATCAGATCCCTACTTTAATTGCACTTTATTTGTCAGTCAGAGTTGTTTGATTAGAGTTCCACTACTGACTCCAAATAAACACATATTGCGGTAAATTCATGCATATCCAAGGCCTTGCAATTATCTCTTCTTGTCCATTCTAAATTTCTGATTAGCTTTCTTTGACATGAAGATATGCCGACAAGTATGGTATCCTTTTAATTCAAAAGCATTACAAAAGGATCAATGTTACATTCACCACCACTGTATTATACATGTGCATTTGATCTATTTCTTTAAAAATCCAATTCTTTGATTTTGAAACATGCCGACAAGTACAGAGTTGTGGTAATTAGAAAGCATAAGAAAAGACTGGAGTAGGGAGTGCTATGTATCATTAGGGAGCTTAATTGGCTGGAAAATTTTCTTTGATGCTGAGGGGCTTCATTTGCAATGACTTTTCATGTGCAATATCAGATTGAATTGGAGAAAAGAATGATTTTGGGAAGGGAACATGTCTGAAATTGCACCATTAAAGGCCGTGATCAATTTCGAATTAGCTGTTCAGATATTTTCATTATTTTCAATGTGTGCATTAAAATTTAGGCAAATAAGAGTGATGATCTGGCTTGAAACTTCTTTTTGGACCGCGACCGATAGATTTCATTTTACTGAAAAAGATGTGTAGTGTATGATTTTGTTTAATTTCTACTCCTAACAATCTCAACTGATTTAGGGTAAGTTATGTGAACTGTTGTTGATAGGTGCCTGTTAGCTGGTCTTAAAACTGTTTTATTTTGATTATGCATACCTCACCAGATAATCCTGAGGGATAATATACTATCAAAATATTGAACTGTAAATGATGAATTAGCTGGAAAAGAAAACAAATAAGCTCTGTTCAGACTGGGAAAGTTTATATTTTTCGTATGATATAATATTATTGCTGCATGTACATGTATGATATAAAGTAGGTACTTAAATTTTGCTTGTGTAAACATTTTATCAGAAAACTTTTAAAAAATGAAACAAGCACGTCTTCTGTTAAAGGGATATATGCCACCAGGTGACCATGGGGAAAGTCAGGAATTGCATAAGCCCCATTCACTCGTACACAAAGTTGTGCGTTGAACGCATCCATCGGACTACTGGGATTACATTTCGGACTGCACGAAGCCGAGCGAATCTCGCACGAGAGGTTGAGCTCAGGAGGAGCGTGCATGTTGCGCGGCGAACAGTCTGTCCGAAGTTTGCGGCCCGAGGAGCAACGGCATGATCAGGTAACGATCACGGTGCCCTCTTGCAGCATAGAAACGTCTACAATCTGCGGTTGAGTATCCCTTTAAGAGCCAGAAGGGGTTAACTTTGTGTTTTAAATATGTCCATCTGCCTCTGACCAGACAATGTAGGGAAATAAAGCTTTGGGTTTCGTTTTGTTTTAGCATGCAAGATTGTGTGAACATTATATAGGCCTAATGTTTGAGAATCAAACACTTGCACACTTTTCTTGCACACAAGTTCTTTATACAATTCATTTTTATTAAAATTTTAAAAATATTTAATGATGTAACGGCATATAATATTACACGCATTTTGCTTCATGGTCATCATTTCATCCCTTTAATAGGCCTATACAAATTTGTTGTGATTCTTATTATCTTGTGGTGTGAACAAGCCCCAAGTTTTTTAACACAGAATATTCCACTTTCTATTCGGGATTATTCATGAATGACATTCCCTGCAAAGGTCTCTTTCAGACCCAAAAATGATATTTGTATTCATGATTTGATGCTATCATTCAACTGCAATGATATTTGTGTATATATCCTTGACTGAGACCCAGTATTATTATTACAGGTGTCACATCCAAATATGATATCTTTGTTGGATAATCTTTTCAAAATATTTATCCCTGCATCAGGAATGTCATGATTTTCACAATATCCAACTGGGAGTCGGATCTGTACGCTTGGTCTGTACTATGATCTTTGGCTCTGTCCATACAGTATATTAAAACCGGAATTGATCAGTTTATTAAAGAAATTTGGAAACTGTGTGGAGGCTTGATTTAATAAATTGTTGAATTTTGATATTTGTTTTGTTCAGAAAGATAAATAAATATGTTACACATACTCTGAAAGTGGACTGAGGCCGCCTCCGGAGGCGGCTCGACGTATGTGTAACATCAACTTTTTTTAAAAGCCGGACTCACTATGAACACGATGACAAAAGAGAGCGGACAAAATATACAGCTCCTCATTGTACCCTCCACAATTGTTCTGGTAGACAAAAGAACATCCCTTCATTGCTATTATGTAAAATTTTGGCATACTCCCTACGCAAATCAACGCAACTCTACGCAAATCCCGGTGTGAAAGCCCCTTAAGGACCATCAGAACGTTGTAATATGTTTTCACTTAAATGTACAATACATCAGTTGTCAGTGCATCTAGGTATCCTTATCTGCCGGGCATAGAAGATGTTGTCTGTTGAGAGCCAGAAGGGTGTTAACTCTGTGTTAAAGTATAGAGTTAAAGCCCTTCTGGTTCCAAACAGGTGATATGTTTTGTCTTGCCAAAAGGCACAATTAAATGTCATACTAGTGTTGATTTAGAGTCTGGTGGCACATCCACAGGACCATGACATCAAGCATAGTGTAATTCATGTGAACCTGTGGAGATATCCTCATTTGAAATCATGAGGGACAAGGCGATGTATACCATGTATCATGGACATCAATGAACACTTCCATCATTATCCAATAATAAGTAGCTTTCACAAACGCATCATGAACGTGAACTTAGAAATCCAATGGAAAACCAACTCCCCAATCCAATTACGATATATTTACACCACTTTCAGTCCATTTCTACCACTCTCCTACTAACCTTTGACCCCTATCGTGCTGGGTGAAGAGCAAGGTTCAAGTCTCCCGAGAGTCTGCTGCCCAAATCTTGTAATTTACCCTCCCTTTTTGGTCCTTGGGGTGTAATATTTCCATCATTTGGCACCTAAGATGGCTAATCCCCACAGGGACCTGTCTGAGCTGACTTTTTTCCTCTCATCCTCCTAAGTTTATTTTCTTAGAAACATAGATGTTGGTTTTATAGTCAAGAATGTGCTGAAAGATGTTTATCTAGCATATTTGAGCTATGTTCATACAGGACTTGTAGTTTCAAAACTTTAAGTTAGCGAAACAATGGCTCACTAACAACAACGAGGGCTCACAGGGGCCCAAAACAATGATGCTTGTTGCTCTGAGACTACAAGTTGAGCATTAGTCATTTAACATGAGCAGAGAGGCCATTGTTAACAACAAGATTTCTAAACTTAAAGTTTATTCTGTCCACACGGTCCGTAACTACAACGATGACCCTCGCTGCTCGTGGTTTTGGCGTTAACTACGAGCTCGTTTGTGGTTGTGGTTCTGGAGCTAAAAGTAAAAGTAAAACTACAAGGCCGTTCATACGGTCTGAATCTGCAGGATAACTACTAGATAATTTAAAGCTTTGAAATTACTAGCGAAACTTAAAGTTTAGCTCCCTTCGTGTGAACCTGACTTTAGAGTGTTGCCAGCTTTAGACTACTGATTATCTAGGGGACTTATAACCCACAATGTATTACTATATGTTCAGGAATAAAAGATGGGATGAGATTATGATATATTATCAGTTCTAACTTGTCTAAATTTTTTTATGCTTTAACGGTATTTGATAATTTGATAAGGTGCCTGAGCATACAAGGAATTTTGTCCTGGTGGGTACCCATTTACCTCACCTGTGTCAAGAGAGGCAAGTGTAGATTAATGTCTTGCCATAGTATGTTGATGCAGCTGTACATAATGGTCATTTTGGGGGTGAAACGATCATTTGCCTTCTCTGTGTGTATTGCGAACCGCATGAGCGAACATCACATGGCTTGTGTGAGGGATCGGTGCGGGCTAAAACATTTTAAGTAAGCGGGGGAAATCATGCACAGAGGGATCAGGGCTAGTGTTATTTCACGTCTTTCTCTCCTCTGACATCGTACGCTCACATTTTCGCACATCACTCCTTATGCTTTTGTGTGCACAAAGATTATGTTTGTTGTCGGTACTTTCTACATTCCGCAATAATTGACCCTTTATGTAAACATTCACTCATTTCGTATTCTCTCTCTATCACACTTACATTGTTAGTTGCTTATTCACATCACATTATGTACGCACCTATAATGATAGTGCTAGGTCCCAAACAGCTGATTCGAATGATATCATATACGCCAGCAGAATGCACTCCTTCGAAAAGACATCTACAATTACCTAAAGCAGATATTTTATTTATTATGGACCTTAACATCTGTAAGAATAATTATCAAGAAGTAATGTCGTCACATTCAAAAGATTTCAAAAAAATGATCACTGGATTTTGGACCAATCACATCATGTCTTATATCAGGATATAGGTAATTTATCCAAGCTTCTGAAACCAATCACCCCTGACATCATTGACACTGAAAATTTTTTCAGTCGAAGAATAATGGTGGCATTGTCTATAATTTATGTGTGGTTTTTGATGGATTGCCATAGACAAAATATTGAACATTACTAACTTTCAAGAAAAAATGATCACTGGATACTGAAGCAAATTTGACAATATATACATGAAATGAAAGCTATTGAAATGAATTTTCATAAACCGATCACCCCAGAGTGATTCATTCACTAGTTATGAATATACGTCCAATTCTTTGCAAACTTAGGTACATTTTATGGTGCTATTCGTATGTTGAAGCGTGTGTGTCAACTTTCGGACACCCAAATGCGCGCTACTAACCATTATGAGATTTGAACCACATACATGTACTTGTTTGCTGATGTGACCAATCAACTGCAACTATGTATGCTCCATCACTGTCCATAATGTAACCTGATATCCTCTCGACAAAACATATAGGTGTCTGCTTAAACTTCCTCCGTACCAGTTTCTCCATTTGAAGTTCCTTTATACGATGTTGTAGCCCTAACCCTAACCCTAACCCTATTCCTCGGCAAGGGCAACTATGCCAACCGTGTTGGTGCTGGATCCCCAGTCTACCTGGCTGCAGTTCTTGACGCTCCTTTCGCTGTACGCTGTACTTTATGCAATGTTTTTTGTCCTGTAGTCTGAACAGGCCATGTAAATTGACTGCAGTCAAATGTTGTTTGAGTCTACACTTAAGCTAGAATTCCATGTTATTACATTGTCAGGGGAAAAATGAGAAGTAAACTGGATCCCCAGTCTACCTGGCTGCAGTTCTTGACGCTCCTTTCGCTGTACGGTGATTCTTTATGCAACGTTTTTTGTTGTCATTCGAATCTCGATCGTATAACTTTCCTGTAATCTGAACAGGGCAATCATGTAAATTGACTGTAGTCAAATGTTGTTTGAGTCTACACTTAAGCTAGAATTTCATGTTATTACATTGTCAGGGGAAAAATGAGAAGTAAATGCATTTACTTAGCATTATTTCTTGTCTTGGATTGCTTCTCCTTTGAAAGGTAAACATTCACCCTCATTTTCTGTCTGACTTTTGAACTCTGTTGTCATTTATCATTTGTACAGCATGGTAAGAGAGACGTGAAACATTGTTCAATCGTGACTTTTGATGGTTTCATTTGGGTGGGATGTGACAATTTTACGACATTGGTAGCATTTTTGTCTGGGAGGCACAAAAGCTGTGTTTCGACTGTTGGCATCTTCAATTAACCCGTTGACTACTGAATTCTTTAACTCTCATAGGCTTTAATACAGGAGCCACCCAGTTCCCGTAGTCTATGGGTTAAGATTTGTAAGCTAGTGTTCGTTCCAAAGAGACATGGGGAATAAAGGTTTTAAGTTCTATATGTGTGCTAAAATATTCTGCTGGTTAACTTTATTAAAGGGATACGCCACCAAGCGGCCGTGGGGAAAGTCAGGATTGCGTAAACCCCATTCACTCGTACACAAAGTCTGTGCGTTGAACGCGTCCGTTGGACTGAGTGGGATTACATTTCGACTGCACGAAGCCGACCGAATCTTGCACGAGAGCTCGAGCTCAGGCGGAGTGTGCATGTTGTGCGGCGACCAGTCTGTCCGAAGTTTGCGCCCCGCGGGGCAACGGCATGATCAGGTCACGATCACGGTGCTCTCTCGCGGCATAAAACATCCACAATATGCGGTTGAGTATCCCTTTAAGTGATCAATACAGAAATGTTCTGTGGTCTGTTTATTTTTCCTTAAAGAGAAGGTTGAGTTCTGGGAAAGGTGAAAAATAATTTGTGAGCTTTCTCATTCCTTTATGTCAGTTTCGAAGAGCATCATCGTAGAAATGTCCCCTGAAAAGTATTCTCTTTGAATGCCCTCGCATTTGAAATATGATGAGAAATATAGCTGCCTGTTTGGGCCGAACATTCATACCACAGGAGTGTGCAGTCCCATATACCTATTTCTGTGGACAGTTTCTGTCAAAACGTAATCACATGACCAGAACTCCTTTTAAAAAGCTATTTATTAGGAGAAGGTAAGAAGTCATTATGTGAATCGGGCTATTCATTATTTTGAGGAGTTGAATATTTGTGAATTATTGAAAGAAGATATGCATAAGTCTATCTTCTAATAAAAAATATGTTACATTAAAAAAAAAAAGGAGATGGATTCTCGAAACTCGAACAATCACATTTTATCGTATCCCAAGGTTTAACAATTCGAGCAATTTCGAAACTAATGACTTCCCACGGGACCTCATTTATGCCAGAGAAAATGGATAATGGTTGTTTGTCATGTGCAAGAGAACTTCCAGTGTATAATGTACATGAATTAGTGTTAAAGATAAAGTGGAGTTCTAGTCATGTGATTACATTGTGAAAGAAACTGTCCCAAAGCAATTGGGAAAGGTTGATTATGTCTACATAAGAATTGGTGTTTACTGCGAGGTTTTGGAATCATAAAAAATGATAGGAAATTGACCGCATCTCGCACATGCACTGCACAGAGAAATGGGTATATGGGACTGCACACACAGGTGGCATGAATGTTCGGCCCGAACACTTCAGATATATTTCTTGTCATATTTCGAATATGAGGGCATTTGAAGAGCAATCCTTTTCAGGGGATGTTTCTACTATGATGTCCTTCCAAACTGACATAAAAGGAATGAGAAAGCTCACAAATTATTTTTCACCTTTCCCAGAATTCAACCTTCTCTTTTAATGAGAAAAAAAAGGTACAAAGACAATTTTTTAAAGATCTAAACTGATAAAAAGAATTTTGATATGAAAAGTAAGATAACCAAACTGTTAAGTGCTGGAGGCAACCGAAGCTACAAAGTGGAAAGAGAGATGCATAGGAAAAAAGAGAGATGGCGACCATTGCAAAGATTAGAAGGAGGAAGATGAGATGGTGTTCTAAGCACAGTGATATCCACCCTGAGCTTGACAGAGGCTTATCTGAAGTAGCAACAACTAGTTTACATTCATGATGGATTCCATCTGGTGATTCAAATAGATAATTTTTGCAGGGTTTCTTGTAAGAACAATTCCGTGGATTTAAAAATAATGAGTCATTGGTGTATTATTTCATTACTCACCTCCCTACCTATTAGTCGCTGGAGGAAAACAAAGACAAAATACTGCATACAGCCAAGGTATTCCTCCTCCTGTCTTAAGTCATTTTCTTTTTCTTTCTTTTTTTTAAAGTAGATATTCAAAGAAAATCACAAATATGGCAATTAATGTATCACTAGAAACTGGGAAGCTTACAGATGGCAATCGTATAAGTTTTATGTCAACTGCGTATCTGGTGATTATAAAAACAACACAAATAAAAGCTCTTCTCAGCATCTGGAATATCCGAGGATTCGCCAGAAATATAGCGATGTTTTCATGTCGTCACACTCGGGATCGATCCTGCTTAAGCAGACGACGTCCTATAATGAATGAACGTAATTGCAATGCAATTATTTATCAAATTATAAAGAGTTTGGTGTATTTAAACATGACCTTATTTCACACCATTATAAAGGGAAAGTGAAACTGATTCTGATAGCTAAAACCGTTTGATTGTAAATACATAGGAGAAGGGTCAATGATCAATGAAATAAACCCCACTTTCAAATTGAAAAGCCCTCCGAATAATAGCAGGATGGTATTCGTTCCCTCTTGAAACGCCGAACATGCCCGGTGCAAGCAGCTGAAAATACAATGGCGTCTTATTTTGTTTACAAGTGACTGATTTTTATTTTTTTAACGCTGCATTTTTCATCAAAATAATACCATACACGAAGTTAAGAGTGAGGCAACAGACTAACATTAAGACTGACGCTAGTGAAGGAAGAGAAATAAGTGAAGAGGAGATGACAAAATAGGCTCTGAAAAATGTGTAAGATGTTATGGGACATCGTCTGCTTAGACAGGACTGGTCCAGGGTGTGTCGTCACATATCTCAGCAGCGTTCGAGGAGCTCTTCAGCTGCTATATCGGGGGCTGTATTTTACCGTTTTATAATTGATAATAATCATTACTTCAAATGTTTCCAAGCGTTGAATTTGGATAACCTTGTTTAATTTATGCCATCTATGCAATAATAAGTATTAAGCCAATATTTAAAATCATTAACGTTCTACTTTAACAATTTGCCTATCATGCAGTATTTTGCATAATTCTGTGCAGTTTCCTTACAAGTAGAGTTATCCCTACAATTCTTGTACAGGCTAGCTTAGCCCAGTTTCTGTTCACACTGCATTTTACCAAAGTGGGTTAACTCCATGATAGTATAGGATTATCTTAGCCCTGGAAAAAAAGCAGGGTGAGGGCTAAATGTAAAAAGATGGGGCTAAGCGCTCTGGCTAGGGAGATAGTACAGAACTAAAACTGCAAATGAGAACAGCAACAAAAAAAATCTGGGGTTCAGGATATAGTATGTGGGTTTTAAAAAAATGTCAAGTGTAAAAAGCCTATTAGAGGGCTAATTTGAGACCTTGCAAATGCCTGTTTCAACTGTTTTATTTCCTTCTCAGTATTTTTCATTACAAAACAATTTATTCTCATTCTGATAGAAGTAACAGTTTCCAAATTAAATTAAATTCACACCAACCTTCCTGGTAGGGTGTCAATAATTACCCATCACTTTTTGACATATTGACAATGTGTAAATACACCTGTCCCAGGTCAGATATTGGATTCTGCCCCTAAATGTGTCAAATATTGGGTCTATCACGTTCTGTTCATGATCATTCTTTATGCAAAGTAATTATGGTGAAAATGGAACAAATTTGTGCATTATTAGAAGGTTATTATTTCTTTTATTTGCAAATTTGCTTCCACTATATTTGATTAATTTGCAACAAGAATTGCAAATTTGTCTTTAAAACTCAATATTGGACATTGGGTCCTGACCACAAATTCAAACTGATTGTTTTCATTACAACAATAATTCAATCCAGGTCAGAGAAAACAAAATTAAACAATTCCATATTAACCCTTCTGATTTGGGTTTCTATAATTACCCATCACTTTTTGACATATTGACAATGACAATGTGTAATACACCTGTCCCTAGGTCAAATATTGGATTCCACCCCTACATGTGTCAAATATTGGGTCTCTCACATTTTTTTCATGGTCACCTTTCTTTCATGGTTTGTGTGAAGCAATTATGGTTAAAATTGAACAAATTGTGAATTATTTGTAGATAATTATTACTTTTTTGCTATAGTTTGCTTCCACCTTATTTGAACCTTTTGCAACAAAAATTACAAATTTGTGGAGGTGTTAAAGAGTTTGTTTCAGTATGACCACTTATTCAAACTGCTTTAGGGGAAAGTATTGCTTTCATCTTTTTGAAATGTGACAAACTGAAAATTTTCTTGAGGAATAAAATCTAATTTGATGGAGTCTTACTTTATGAATCATGATCAAATTCTACGAGGAGAGAAATAAAATGAGGAGATGAATGAACAGCAATGAATAAGGAAGGTAAGAAAATAAGTGATTTTAACCCCTTCCATGCCACCAGATTTTTGAGCAATTGTCAAAAAACAAACTTTCCAAAATTAAATATTAACTTTCAACCCATTTTTTCTGGAGCAAACTTGGCAAAGATATATTGCATTGCAATAAACATTATATTGACAGCAAAAATTTCTGTATGCGGAAAAATGTCCTACACTCAAATTTTGGGGCGGGATTTGCCGCCCACAGCATGGTAGGGGTTAAACAGAACTTAGATGGAAAAATGAAAAGTAGAAAGAAAGAAAAGAAAAGAGACTAAAATATTGAGAAAGAAAAGAATAAGTTGGAAAGTTGAAAGGAAAATGTAATGGAAATAAGATGAAAAAGTTGAGGAAGAAGCATAAAATGACAGATGGAAAGATGGAAAGAATTATAGGATGTTTAGAAAGGAAGGAGAGAAAAAATAGTCAGGTTCACACGAAGGGAGCTATAAAACTAGTTTCAAAACTTTAAGTTATCCTGTAGTTATCTTGTAGTTTCAGACCATATGAACAGACTCGTAGGTTTGAAACTTAAAGTTTACTTGTAGTTCCAGAACCACAAGTGAGCTTTTAGGTAACGCTGGAACCACGAGCAGCGGGGGTCCTCCGTAGTTATGGACCGTGTGGACAGAATAAACTTTTAAGTTTAACAATCTCATTGTTAACGATGACCTCTCGATCTGCTCATGTTAAAGGGATACTCAACCGCAGATTGTGGACGTTTTAATGCCGCGAGAGGGCACCGTGATCGTTACCTGATCATGCCGTTGCCCCGCAAACCTCAGACAGACTGGTCGCCGCACAACATGCACGTTCCACCTGAGCTTGAGCGTTTTTGTGCGAGATTCGGATGGCTTCGTGCAGTCGAAATGGACCAACGGACGCGTTTGCCGCACAAACTTTGTGTACGAGTGAATGGGGCTTACGCAATCCTGACTTTCCCCCACGGCCTTCCGGTGGCGTATCCCTTTAACTGACTAATGCTCGTTTTGTAGTTTCAGAATAACGAGCGTCATTGTTCCGGCCCGTGTGGACCCTCATCTTTTTTAGTGACCCCTTGTTTATAGTGACCCATTGGTTCGTTAACTTGAAGTTTCACTAACTTAAAGGTTCAAAACTACAAGTCCTGTATGAACTAGCTAATGTGTGGTAGAAGATGAAGTTGAAGATAACAAAAGTGGAATGAAAAAGAATCAGAAGAAAAGAAGGAAAGGAAAGAGATGGGAGTGAAGGAAGGGGGTAAAGGGGAGTGATTTACATGTAGGATTGGGAGGGACAGAGCACAGAGAGGGGTGTAATGAGGATTGAAGGGGAAAAAATATTTGAAATGAAGGAAGTACAAGGGAGGAAAGAAGATGGGATCCACTGTTAAATCAGTTTTTCTGTCCATGTTTTTTTGTTGTTAATTTATAACTTCTTGTTAACATAAAAGTTTGATGGAATATACTTCTTTTTTATTATTGTGATGGAAAGGGACTGAAATGGAATTTCAGGGGAGGGGCTTGAATAAAGAAACTGAAAGAAAGATAATGTAAGAGGAATAGTAGGAAAGAGGACTGAGCTGGGAAGCACAAAACAGTAATTGATAGTATCTGAGTTACATTTAATCCTTACAAAGGCTAAACTTGATAGATGTGTAATGAACCAGCAGTATAGAATATGGTCCAAGTTCAACATCCATGACCCACAAAATTGACAAAATCACAGCCCTGGGGCCTCTCATGTATGGCATAAGGCCAATGAATGAATGATTCATGGATGCATTAAACAAACAATAGTTGCCAGTTTATTGAAATACTATTGTAAGTTACCAAAGAAAGCAGAGTCATAAGTGTGACAAAATGACAAAAAAACTCCCAAGATTATTCTTTTGTTGTTGGAAATGACAATTTTCTCATCATTGGCAATATAAGCGTAATATCTTCCAGGTGCTAACAGCGTCTGCATGCGTGAATAATCAAGGCACATACAGACACTTTGTGTTTTATCAAAACAAAATAATATTATGAACAATTCTGTTATTCTTCTTCAAATAAATGAAATTAATTTCAGGTAAGAGAACAATGGGAAGAATTTCCTGTTTTTATGATATCCTGTAGATTTTATTTGTCTCTGTTTAATGAATAAGATTAATACCAAAAGCCTGAGCAACAATGGGGAAAATATCCTGTTTTTGGTATATCATGTGGATTGGATTAGTAAAGTACAACTTGATGATCCTAAGCAGAGTCTTTGTCTTGGATGTCTGAGAAAATAATTAAGACTGTACTGAAAATGAGTGGTTCGGAAACAAACTGGATGATGAAAATACTTGTTAATGTCCTGCTGATGCACTTTTAGTGTCTGGGTGTGTTTAGATCTTGGCCATATCATGAGAACCAGAAGGCATTAACTCCATGTAAAATTATATGGTCTAACACCTTCTTGGCTCTCAGCAGTCGGTATGATCTCATGCAGTCAAGCATTGATAGAAGCAAACATATCAAAATCATATAGATTGATTAATGTTGAATTTTTTTTTCCCTGTGATGCAAAGAAGAGCAGTAAACACCTGTGGGTCTATTAAAGCAGGTAGTGACCTATGGCTTTAAATTCCTATCCAAGGGATTAGGTAGTCAAGGGATATAGTACTTTTTCCTTCTTTATTATTATTTTGCTAAAATCTGTTGTAAATTGCTTGATAAAAATGATAACAAAATTATACTGGAGAGTTTCAGGCAAAAAATATTATTGTTCAGTGTCATTCAGAGAGAAAATATAAATACCTTTCTTGGATTTCTTTTAGTTTTAGTTCCTAATATATTTTGTAAACGGCTTGCTTGAGGGGGGGGGGGGGGTCCTCCTCGTAGTTACGGATAAACTTTATCAAGTTTAAAGTTTATCAATATCGTTGTTCATGATGACCTCTCTACTCATGTTAATTGACAATATCGCTCAACTTGTAGTCTAGAACAACGAGAGTCATTGTTTTGGGCCCCTGTGAGCCCTCGTCGTTATTAGTGAGCCATTGTTTCGCTAACTTAAAGCTTTGAAACTACAAGTCCCCTATGAACGTAGCCTAAAAAGCAGGTCTAAGGGAGGGGGGGGGGGGGTGCAATACACGTAGGCATTCATTAGAAGAAAAAATGTGTTATTTAAAAAAGAAATTTTTATGACACATACATCATGTACCCCCAACTGTGATACAGATATGTTTAAATTCAGTAAATTCAGATTGCAGACAGATTTCATTTACGAACACATACTCGTTGACGACATGCAATAGTGCTACATGTACATACTCCCCATTCCAACCAGTTTGAAATTCTTAGAGTTTGCGTTTACATGAAATCCACATGTTTATTTTGCATACTTTGGTATGTTTTCATGTTTAACATGAAAACACATCAAACTACTCCATGGCCTTTCATTTCACAAATTTCCTTGTCTGACTTTTGACATTGTTACCCAAAGTGCTGTAATGCAGACAAATTTCCAATGAATTTCCAATTCAGTGCATGGAATTTCAGAGTTTCTTTGTGTCATACAGGTTTGCACGTGCGTGAGAAGTTTTGTTTGTGGAAAGGATATAGAGGAAAGAAAATGTACAAGTGGAATGAAAATAATATCCTTTTTCTCCTTTATGGAGGGGGGGGGGGGATGAGGTGATATTACAAAAAGCTTGAACTAGTAGGATCAGGGATGTTTTTCAGAACAAACGTTAAAAACGCGTATGTGTGAGAGAGGAACAGAGGGAGGAATGCATGTTTTTAGCCTTCCTTAAGAATTTGAATAGAGAATTTAAACAGGAATTTTTATTTTACAGTGTACTATAAGAGCTTATACTATCTGTAGGTGATATATTGAAGAACGAAAAGTTGATCAGTTGTCTCACGATGTGCAAACGAGGAAAGCTACGACGTTTCGACCGCTACTGCTAGTCTTCATCAGTCAGTGAGCATAGACTTCGCTGCGCGCGTTATATAGCAGCGGCGGGGGTCCAATCACAGCGCCCGAGTAGAGACAAACAATAGCATGCACCCGGGCTCCCCGGACCCCCGCCGCTGCTATATAACGCGCGCGCAGCAAAGTCTATACTCATTGCCTGATGAAGACTAGCAGTAGCGGTCGAAACGTCGTAGCTTTCCTCGTTTGCACATCGTCAGACAACTGATCAACTTTTCGTTCTTCATCTTTCACCACGATGAACCTCTTCCTAACCATTAAGTGATATATTATTTTTGTTTGGTGAACAGACAAGAACAAAAAATAATAATGAAATAAATTAATGAAAGTGCTATTGATTTTTTTTTTTTTTGGGGGGGAGGGCTATGACAAAATATACTTATCGCCAAAAATAAAAAAAAGATTTTAATTACTTAAAAAACCCAAGTATTTGGGGATATCAACCATTCAGTATAAATTTTGTTGGCTTCTTTGAGAATTGTACTCTTCATCATTACCAGAGATCATGATGACCTTTTGAGTATTGATTTTGAATATTGACTATAAGTGTTTGCAGAAGTGTCCGCCACAACAACGGTAGAGTTTTTCGTATTTCCAAAGGTGTGTTACTCCGACTGTTCGTAATTCCGAAAATGAAAAAGGGTTCATATTTCCGAAGGTTCGTCATCCTAAAAGTTATGTAGCTCGGGCTCTTGCATTTTCGGAATTACAAACCTTCGGAATAATGAACCCTTCTTCATTTTCAGAATTACGAACCCTGTTTCATTTTCGGATATACGAACCTTTGGAATAACGAACTTTCTGAGTAAAGCATGAAATGTTTGGAATTATGAACCCCCTGCTGTGTGAAATTTGTGTTTCGGATGACGAACCTTCGGAATTATGAACCGTCAGAAAAACGAACCTTCAGAAAAAAAAGAGTACCCCCCTGTTTTAAGTCACATGTGCTTTCTGTCAGAAAGAACAAGTCCTCTGTTGAGAGCCAGAAGGGCATTAACTCTGTATAAAATCATATGAGTTAACGCCCTTCTGGCTCTAAACAGACAATGTATATTAGAGACTATAGAGATTGCTTTCACTTTAACCCTCTCAGTCCCGTAGGTGCAAGAATGTGTATTACCTCAATGGGGTTTTTATGGTTTGGGACTGAGAGGGTTAATATGTACATGTATGTACCTTGATGGATTAACTTTAATTTGATTTATTTACTGCAATAAATCATATATACCTACCTATTATGCCTGTAGTCTTGACTACGGGACCCCTTCGAGAATTATCACACATGTGTCACAAAATTGTGCGCACCCCCCGTAATCCTATTGTCCCCTTCGCCACTCACGCGCGTCAATACGCTACGGCCATCTTCCTCTTTCTTGCTCGCCCCCGACGAGTTAGGACGTATAGTCACAGCGCTCCTGAAATCAGGTCGTATAGTATCTTTTTGGTGCGCTTTTTCACATAGTTAAAGCACTTTTAGGTACCTATATTCGTTTAGATTATAGTACTTTGTGTTTTATTAGTCACTCTTGCCGATTGCAAGGGATTTTTTGATTCCCTTTCTTGGCATTTATTTTTCTCTTTCACGGTCAGCCCCACGTAGATATTTCCGTGTTTGCGGGTGTTTCCGTTTGTCACCGAGCCTTCGGGTTCGGTGTTTGTTCTTACGGTTTTTAGGCTGTGAAAATTTCTTTAGTGCGTATCTCCCAAATAAACTTTAGTTTTATTTACTGCATTCAGTTGAAGTATTTCTTAATTTGAAAAGTATACTTTATTGTCTGTTTTATTGCAGTGGTATGAATTCGGAAGAAGAAGCAGCTGGGTCAAGGAGACCTGCTTCTTCCGAAGAGTTGTCTAGCAAGACGACTCGGCCTTCCAGAACTCCCCCGAGTACAGCGGTACGCGGGGGAGGGAGGAGGGCTAAAGGTAAGTTGCCTAGTGGTGTTCCCTTGCAGAGTTTGCCAGTTTCGGAGCTTGCGGCTTCGGGACGGGTGGCGTTAACTGAATCGGGATTGTCAACTCCGAAGCCTGTGGTTTCGGGGTGGGTGGCGTCAGATTCTAGTGGTTTGGATATCTCGAATCCAATCCCCCGGTCGCTGAGACCAGAGGGGGGGGCTGTTGTTTCCCGTACGGTAGCGTTCACTCGCTCTGATCCGTTAGGGGAGACGCGCCCCACTACTGCAGGGCAACCCACGGGCTTAGTCCATGTTGGTCTGGGTTCTCAAACCCTAGCCCCCGGCAAACGCCATATGGGGGAACGAGTACTTTCTGGGCTGTCTCAGTTGCCAGCTGATGGGAATGCTCGAGCTAACAATTATGGACGCTCTTCGGAGCAACAGGTGTTTTCACCTGAGTGCGTGACTACTAGTGCTCCCCTATTGCTGCTTTCGAGCGGTCCAATAGTGGGTTCACATGCCTTTAGTAGTCATCGGGCACATACCGAGTCATCTCGGTCTGCCCACGCACTGGGAGCTTTTAGCTCCCAACCCATGGCTACGGCATCTTCTTGCCTAGCCAATATGGGTGATTTGGGCGATTCTCTAGGCTTACGCCATGAGCGCTCCAATCCCTTTATGGGAAGTGAACGTCCCTCCGCGGAGGAATCGGTTCGTGTTTCCGAAGAGGCTTCGGGGATCCGAACGAATCCGATTAAGCGTTCTAAGAAAAGGGTTTCGGCTACGACTATTGTCGAGCCAGCCAAGAAAAAGGCCAAGAAGAAGGCGAAAAGCGGCAAGGCTTTGCCGGCCTCTTGCCCGTCTGGCCTGGCTGACCCGGCTAGCTCCTCTCAAGCTGACATGTTCAGTATGATGCGGGCTTTTGCTCAGAATCAGGGTTGGTCCTTTGTACCGGCTTCTTCAACCCTGACTTCTGTCCCTATTCAGGGATCTCGCTTTGAGTCTGATCAGCCTTTTGTGGTTGATTCCTCTTTGTCTGAGACTGATTCGCATGTGCCTCCTATTCCCGCGGCCCTTGGGGCTCCGCCGGGCGAGGAGACTTTTGGTGAACCATGCGGGGACCCGCCTGCGGAGGCCTTTGTTAGCGTTCCTGTGTCTCATTCCACTCGGGTGGAACCAGATTTGGATGCGTCCTCTCAAGCTTCGGTTCCCGAATCGCTTGGGCAGGCGGAGTCTCAATCGCTCAATCTCTATGGAGTGGAAGCGATTGCTTTGTTGTCCAAATATCTCCCTGAAGTTCAGTCAACCCGCGCGCAGGGTTCGACTTCGCGTTGGAATTTCAAGCAGCAGGTCTCCTCTGAGGGTATTGCTCTTGAGGAGGTTTTCAAGCTGGAGTATGACCGCATTGAGGCCGCGGTGTTGGTTAAGCGATCTAATGCGGTCAGGGGTAAGGCTTTTGCCTTTTGTTCTCAGGACCAAGACAGCTTTTTCAAGGCTAAGATTCTTTCTCCTGAGATTTTAGAGGTTGGTCGTCGCTTGCGGGCGACTAATCCGCTTACCTCCGCTGCGTTCAGGGCGGAGGATAAGATTTGGTCTAATATTGAAAACCACATTAGGTCAGGGATGCGTTTGGCGGCTTTTCAAGGGCTTCTCTCCGACCTTAGGTCCAGGGCGGAGGAGTTGAATGTTACCGATGGTGACAAGCTGATTATTGACGACTTGCTGCATACTCTTTTTTGTCTGCAGTGGTCGCAGCTTTCCACAGCAGCTGCTTCGGCTACGTTCCGTCGCAGGACCTCGGCTCTCTCAGCACTGGGTGTTAGAGAGTCGGGCATTGCTCAACTTCTCCGAGATGTTCCGTCTCGGGGTCCTTCGCTTTTTGGTGGTAAATTCGCTACGGTGTTTCAAAGAGAGATCGATGCGCGAAAGCAGATCTCGGATATGACTAAGCAGTTTCACACTAGCTCTAAGCCAACGCGGGCCCCTGTTCGGCGTAGACCTGCTGGTCCTGTTTCGGGTCAACGCAGTCGCGTGTCTAGGGTCCCGCCTCCTGAGCCTCAGCCAGCTCCGTCTCGTGGGAGAGGGAGTCGTGGCAGGGGCTTTTCGAGAGGTTCTCGTGGTAAGGCGATGGCTTCGCAGAAGGCCAAGCCTGGATTTTGATGTTTTTCCCCGAGCGCTTGTTCGACCGAATGTGGTAGGTGGCCGACTTCATGCGTTTCTCCCCGCTTGGGAGGCCATCTCCGGGGACGTGTTTGTTCTCTCCGTCGTGCGAGACGGATTCTTCATAGATCTTTGCGCCTCGCTCCCCGGAGGGGCTATAAGAATTCGGTCACCTCCCATGTCTGCCCTGTCTCGGTCTCATGCTTCGAAGGAGATCGAGTCTCTTTTGGAAAAGAGGGCTATAGAAAGGGTAAGAGACAGGCCGTCTCTTTCCCTTTCTCCAATATTTGTTATTCCCAAGCGCTCGGGAAAACTTCGTTTGATACTGAACCTAAAGAGGATAAACAAATTTATTCCTCCGGTTCATTTTCGGATGGAGACCATTCTTCCGTTGATCAAAAGGGAAGACTACGCGGTCTCGATAGATCTCAAGGACGCGTACTTTCACATTCCCATTCATCGCGCATCTCGCGATCTTCTGGGGTTCTCCTTCCTCTCGGAGACTTATCGTTTTCGGGCTCTTCCCTTCGGGCTGCGCCCGGCCCCTCGGGTTTTTACTCAAGTTGTAGCGGTGCTAGCGGCCTTTCTGAGGCGTCGCGGCCTGCGGTTGTTTTGTTACCTGGACGATTGGCTTCTCCTTGCGGAGTCGCGCGATCGTTTGTTGGACGAGACTCGTTTGCTCGTCTCTCTTACTCAAGACTTAGGTTTCCTAATAAATAGGGAAAAGTCAGAGTTAGTCCCCACTCGCAGCCCAGTTTTTCTGGGGGCGGTGTTAGACATAAGGAATCAGTTAGCTCGGCCCAGTCGAGACAGGATTCTCACCATTGTCTCTGCGGCTCGCAAGCTCTTGCTGGCCAGAAGAGTCTCGGCCAGACAGTGGCTTCAGTTTCTAGGTTATCTAGCCAGTCTAGTCGATGTTTTAGAGGACTGCCGGCTCCTCATGAGACCCTTTCAGAGACATCTCCTCAGGTTCTTCAAGCCGGGAAAAGACTCTCTTTTGGTCTGGATTCCAGTACCAGTAAAGATCAAGTCTCTTCTCGCTTGTTGGACGAGCGAGGTGTTTCTCGCGCGAGGCAGGTCCTTCTCTGTCCCTCTTCCGTCGATATCGGTTTCGACGGACACCTCTCGGTTGGGGTGGGGAGGACACTGCAACGGCAGCACGGTTGCGGGGGATTGGTCTCATCTTGGGACTCTTCCTCATATCAATGTCCTGGAGTTTATGGCAGTTCTGTTGACCTTGCTCCATTTCAGAAGTCGACTTCTCAGTCGTTCGGTTCTGATTCTCACGGACAACGTTACTGTGGCGGCATATATCAATCGGCAGGGAGGCACTCGTTCGGTTGCCTTGAATGCCCTAGCAGCTCAGCTGTGGAGGTGGTGTCGTCGCATGGCAATCACACCCGTGACCTCTTTCATCCCCGGTCGGGAAAACCTCATTGCGGATTTTCTGTCCCGGGGCAGGTATCTTCCATCGGAATGGATGCTCCATCCGGAGGTATTTTGCCGCATTCGCAGTTGCCTAGGTCCACTGGAAGTGGATCTATTTGCGTCGGTGCTAAATCACCAGCTGCCGAAGTATTGCTCCCGTGTTCGCGATCAGGGAGCATGGGCTCTCGATGCTTTCTCCCTCAGCTGGGAGAACCTTCAGGGATTCGCCTTTCCTCCCTTCCAACTGATTCCGCGTGCCTTGCGGAAAATCAGGGAAGATCGGGCGAGGGTGCTTGTAATAGCTCCCTTTTGGCCCAGGAGGAATTGGTTTCCGGAACTTATGAGCCTTCTAAGGGCTCAACCGTTAGTTCTCCCGTTAAGAGCGGATCTGGTGTTACAGCCCCTATCGGGGATTCTTCACCACAATCCGGAGTCTCTTCATTTGACTGCTTGGCCCCTGTCAGGGAATCTGCAAGACAGTCGGGTCTCTCTGATAGAGCCGCGGACTTTTTAATGTCCAGTCGTAGGGTCTCTACTAGGGAAATTTACAATTCCCGTCTCTCGGTCTTTTTCCTTTGGTGCAAAGAGAGAAATCAAACCCCTTCTAAGGCTCCTATTGGTTCAATTGCGGATTTCTTAATCTCGTTATTTGACAAAGGGAGATCTATTTCTACTATCCGAGGCTACCGTTCGGCGATCGGGGCCATTCATTCGGGTTTTTCGGATGGTTCGGGGATTTCCAATTCCCCGCTGCTAAGTGGTTTGATTCGTTCGTTCTTTCTGAAACGACCTTCGTTTTCGAAGTTAGTGCCGTCTTGGAGTCTGCCTAAGGTCCTGGAGGCCTTGGCGAAACCTCCTTTTGAACCGTTAGGTGAAGCTTCGCTTCATCATCTTACGGTTAAGACGCTCTTTTTGGTAGCTATTGCCTCTGGGCAGAGGCGCAGTACTCTTCATGCTCTCTGTCTTACTCCTGGTCATGTTCGCTGGGAGAGAAAAGGTGTTAGGTTGATTCCTAGGGCTTCTTTCGTTGCCAAGAATCAGACAGCTACCTCCGGTCCTGTTGAGATTTTTCTTTGTCCGCTTTCTGACTTTTCTTCGGTGCGTGAGGACAAAGTTTGGTGTCCTGTTAGGGCTCTCAAATGGTATATTGATAAGACTAAGTCTTATCGTAAGGATGATCAGTTGTTCCTGATCACTAGAGAGCCTTTTTCTCCTGCCTCTCTTGATTCCATTTCTAGATGGATCGTTGAAGCTATTAGGGCCGCTGGCACAGAGGCTCTTTTATCCGACAGTAAGCCTCGTGCTCATGATACTCGTAGTGTCAGCACTTCTTGGGCTCTGTTTCAAGGTGTGGCGCTTGTTGATATTTTGAAGGCTGCTTATTGGCGTTCGCCCAATTCCTTCATCTCTTGCTACCTTAGGGATATTCCCGCAGGTGAAGCTTTGTTTGCGTCAGCCACCTTGAAGGCCGCTGTGTCTTCTTTGTAGTCTTTGGTGTAATCCTATTTCCTTCCGCTCGAAACATGCCTCCTGGTCTTTGAGTTGGCGCTGGTCTGGCATAATAGGTAGGTATATATGATTTATTGCAGTAAATTTGTAAAATCAGCACTGATTTTCTTATTTACTATATAAATCTATATACCTACCTATGACCCTCCCTCCTTCCCCGCTCCTTGCAAGCAACATGTTTCTTCTTGGGGTTGCTCGCAAAAGAGGAAGATGGCCGTAGCGTATTGACGCGCGTGAGTGGCGAAGGGGACAATAGGATTACGGGGGGTGCGCACAATTTTGTGACACATGTGTGATAATTCTCGAAGGGGTCCCGTAGTCAAGACTACAGGCATAATAGGTAGGTATATAGATTTATATAGTAAATAAGAAAATCAGTGCTGATTTTACAATTCTGTGTTCTTTCTTCCATTTTGTTTATCACTTCTACAGGTAAGCGCTTCTATGTTTTTCTTGTGAATATACAGACCCAAGTATAGGTAAGATGTAGGACTTCTGATTCCTTTCTGTTTGAGTGACTTGGCCAGCTTTAATTTCAGGAGTGTACGTAGGTGGTACTTTATCCAACCTAATTGTCTGTCTAGTATAAGCTATCTTGAGAAAATTGTGTATGCTTTCATTGTTGTTGTCTGATGTTGTCTGATTGTATTCTCTGTGCTGTTTGAAATTTGCTACTTAAAAAATAATTGATTTCACTTAGGAGTGGATCAGCGATATTAACTGCCTATTAAAGTTCTTTTACAGTTTCTACCATTTTTGGACAAAGAAAAGATTGTACTTCATCAAAAAACTGAAAACAGGCTTATGTATTCTAAGGTTTGGTATTATTATCGAACAATGTTTGTATCAAAATGAACAATGAAATAAGAATTCATTCTTAAAAACTTATGCAGTGAAGTAGTAGTTGTACAGTATCACATGTTTTTAAACCTGATTGTAACATAAAGAGTACACAATATATATTTTACTGGTGTACTCTACGAAAAAGGTCATATTTTTTAATTTACAAAGAATTAACTCTTTCAGTGCTGATGGCACGTATATATGTGACAGATAGACTTGTCATTTTCATTCACCAATTGCTCGACCATAGGAAAGGTATATGATGGTCAATGTATATCAAAATTTTGAGCATAAATCAAGCCTTTTAAATATATCATAATTATATGCTACCATAGAAAATTTCAGAGAGAATTGCAGATATCTAAAAAGATATTACCTTATTTCAACATTAAACAATAGTAAACAAATGAGAAACCAAAATATAATGGACAAAAAAGACACTCAAATGTAATTTTCAATAATTCTATGGCATAAAGTTGGGTGAAGTAATAATGTTTGGTATCATAAGAAATGGTAATAAATTTCCTACAAGTTTTGTATACAATATTTTTGGAAATAACAGATGGTTAATGAAGTGCAGACATTTGGAAAGCAAGCATAGATCACATTGTGGTAAAGTTTTGTATTGAGCTAAACCCTTTGGCAAAGTAAGAGTTAAAGAAGAAAATTTGGGTTTCATTTCAAGGTAAACGGGTGTCCTGTAGAAAGGCGATAGCTGCATAACTTCACTTTTAATCACAATTTCTTAAGTTTTAACAAAAATTGCATCAACCTTATTAGATATGCTATGATATCATGTTAATGTGCAAATTAATTCAACATAGTTTTATTTGTTAGCATCGTTTAGGAAAGTTGGCAACTTTGAAAGGTTAAGATCATTATAAACTCCAGTTTTAGTTCCTGTGATTTCCCCAAGAATTAGGTGATAAAAATGGGGCTGTCCAGTCTGCGACTTTTCTCATTGTACTTTTACGCTCTCCCCTTTTTTCAATATAAAGAAATGCTTGGGTTGAAAAAAATTGTTACAGTGTAAAGAGAAAACAGACATTCCAGCAATTATTTTTAAATGCCAATTAAGCCTCTCACAAGTCGGGAAATCTAGAAATACAAACGAACACATCAGTTTGTAAAGATTTCTTTATTGTGACAAAATTAATTGTTACACCTAGATGATTTTTGAAAGGATAGAACTTCCCATTATTTCTTCTTTGAACAGGGAAGAAAGAGTGAAAATACAAGTTGAAATTAGTTCTTTTGTGAGGTCATGTAATTGGGAGATATGGGCTAAAAGATTAGAAGATCTGAGATTAGAGGCCTTTTTTTTTTTACTCTATAGCATAATTTCTTGGTAGTTTTGTGGTGTTAAAGGGAAAGATGTCATTTATTCTGAGTTTATGACACACAAAAAATTACGAAAAGAAATGAATAATGTGACTCTCGCATAATTTTTTGTTTTCAGTATTCTCATGAAAATGTTTGATACAATAGTCTTGAGATGATACTTTGAAGGAGTAGGCCTAATTGTGGAGAAAAAAAATGCAATCAACCTTTTTTGTTATTCATAGTAAAATAATCATGTGCTCTAATCTGCATATTTGTGGATATTTCATTAATTTTGTAGGGATATGCATAAAGAGATAAGAGCATTTTGATGATATTTCAGCAACTATACAAAATCTTGGCATGTACCCATATCCTTTTATAATTGAATTTTAGATATTTTATTTTACTTTGCCAGGAGATTAAAAATATATCTGAATTGCCCCATAAGGTGATATTATTAGATATAGTAAGCATGAATATCACTAAATATTTTGTAACATTAAGTAAGAGCTTTCATGAAAATATGAAGTCTATAAGGCCCTTGTACAATTTTTGTTTTCTACAAATCAACTCTTCCATTCGACATATGGTATGTCATAAAATAGAAAAAACATACATTTGCACCAACTTCTGCTATGTTGAATAGTTCAATAATTGATTTCTTTGTCCTTTGTGTTTTGATTGGTGTCTCATTATTCTGCTTCAATTGCTGTGTATTTCTTAAGATTTTCTCTACTCTCATAGAGAAAGCACTGTCCAGAAAATTAGCTTGACCTTGTGATATTATTTTCAATCAAAATGTCAATGAATCGTTTCATTGCTTTTTTAGTTAACATCAGTGCATCATGATAGCTTGGGATATGTATTTTGTGACCTCTAAAAAAAATTTTTTTTTAAATTCTGTATTTCAAGGGGAATAAGGCCTATTTTCTAAAAATTATACTTTTTGACTAAAATGGAGCATGTTTCTCACTGAAATATTTGCAAAATGTCAAGTTAGTGACATTTCTTTCAACAAAATATCAGCTTGAAGAATCTATTCTGTCCCTTTGCTCAGGCTTATGCATCGCTCTGTGAAAGTGAATAACTATTGTTTTGGTTAAGAAGTGATCTGGGGACAATAATAGTCATATTTCATCAGAATAATTTCATTTTGAAACTTTCATTTTCATATAAGATCTGTTTGTCATTCGTCTTGTTTGTTGCAGTTCTCTGGATTTCCTCCAACATCTGTCATTGTCGTTATGTCATTGACATTATTGAAGCCGCTTAGCTTTGGTCAGTGGGCCCTAATTTGTGTCAAATTGTGAAACCAACTGGGAGGAATAGTGTCCATGGTAACGGTGAAAAGAATTGGTGAAAAAGTTTGGGGTTTCTTTTGGTAATGGACTTAAAGGGATACGCCACCAGGCGGCCGTGGGGAAAGTCATGATGCGCAAGCCCCATTCACTCGTACACAAAGTTTGTGCATCCAACGCGTCCGTCGGACTGCTGGGATTATATTCCGGACTGCACGAAGCCGACCGAATCTCACATGAGAGCTCGAGCTCAGGCGGAGCGTGCATGTTGCGCGGCGACCAGTCCGAGGTTTGCGCCCCGCGGGGCAACGGCATGAATCGGGTAACGATCACGGTGCCCTCTCGCGGCATAAAAAACAATCTGCAGTTGAGTATCCCTTTAAAGGGCAATCCAACCTTGGTAATAATTTGATTTGTGTGAAAGCAGAAAAAATAAGAAAAATAGGATGGAGAAAGTTTGAAAGAAATCGGACAAGGAATAAGAGAGTTATGGATGTTTGAAAATGAGATCACTACATCTATGCGAATCTCAAATTGGCAATTCGGTGAGTCGATTGTGACATACTTCTCCTGTTTGTTGTGCACAAATTTATCATTAATTTGCGGTTTTCTCCGAAGCGCCTTTACCCTCGGGGCAGTACTCAAAATGTATTGGAGATAGCATAATGTTATAGGTCCTCATGAAAGAAAGAGAGCCTACTGAGTAATACATTTTGAAAAAAATGACATTTTAGTCATTTTGTGTGTTGGAGCAAATGGGGGAGTTGTCCACAACTACATCACAGGGACATTACCTATTCGGCCAATTTGAAATTCCCATACGTATAGTGATTACAACGTTCAAAAAATCATAACTTTCTTATTGCTTGTCCGATTTTGTTCAAACTTTCACCAATCTGCTTCTCTGTTTTTTCCTCTTTCTTTCAGAGCAACTTGCCATTAAGGTTGGATTTCCCTTTAACGTTTAGTACCCAGATGAACTTGAATGAAACATGAGAAGTAAATTAGAGTTTTGATGTATTTGGCCATCTGGAAATCAAGAAAGATAAATTGAGAGGGGATGAGAGAGAGAAAGATAGAGAAATGGGGATGGAGAGGGGAGAGAGAGAGAGAGAGCGATGGCGATGGGGAGGGGGTGCAAACTTTACAGGGGAAACTCATCACTCAATCTTGAACCATATAGATAGTAATGTGTAGCATACATTGGATTTCTTTGGAATTTTTGCTTCCAGATCAGCATACATTTTATAAAGAAGGTAGTATGGTATAATGGGAGTGATCGTAAATGAGGGAAAGGATTAATTCAGAACTACTAGGATGAAGAAAAGTGATAAGCAAGTTATTATTGTAGGAAAAAGAGGATGAACTCTTTCTTATAGATATGATGATGTAAAGAAAAGAAGTCCGATGATGAGTAACTTCAACTCATCCCAATTAACTCGATCAAAATAACACAAATTGCTCTCTGTGTGTACTGAGGCATTCCAATGTGTATGGGACAATACCCCCCTCAAGCAGTACCCCCCTCAAGCGAGACAACATTCAGTAGATCCTATAGAAATCCCTCTCTTCCCTTATCCTTTAGGTGGATTCCCATTAGCCCGAACAAGTCTGAGCTTGAGATGGCAGACGGATCAGTACGTGCTTCTCTAAATAAAAGTTGGAATTTGAAGCTCCCTATATCTCCATTTAGCCAGAGCATTCATCCACTTGCTTGAGGAATTAACTTGAGCTTGTTTGTTTGAGTGCATCTTCGTTGGTGAATTTAGGCTCGTTCACACATGCCAAAGGTCTTTGTATATACAGTATGTACCTGTGTGTTACGGATAGGGAAATGTGAATTGTAGTGCTCATAACCCCCCATGTTATGTGCGGCAGTTTGCTGCAGCATATGTGAACAAGCCTTTATATGGCCTGCTTTTTGGACAAATAGCAGGCTCTTCAGTGAACAAGCTTGAGCTATTATCCCAAGCAGAAGTGTGGATTAGCCTGCTATTTGCATATTTACTGCATATAATTATTAGACCAAGCTAGTTGTGGGTGCAGTCTATTTCCTTGGATCAGAATTAGCAGCTCTCTTGAAAACTCAGGCCAATGAGGACAGGCCGATTCTTGCCTCTATACCCCCAAGTCCTTGTCAAGGAGGTATGCAAGACCACCCTTGGGGATAATCCATTGAGATTAAAAGAAGGGATTAAGATGGGTGATCATCCTTTAGTTCATATCAAATCACAACCAGAAATGTCTTTAATCATTCGAATGCCGAACAGATTCATTTTGGCAAGTTTTTAGGGGACATACATGAAGCTCTATATATACACCTTGTATTCATAAGCATACCTTTTTGAAGGATAGCATGTACATGTATCAATATACCAGTAATTGAGCAGGTTTTAAGACGGCTCACGAGACGATGTCTTATGAATTCTGAGGAAAGATGTCCAAGGCCTGCGAGAGGGACTTTGTTGGTCTTGTTTACTGTTGAGGTCTATTTGGATTCTTTAAGGTTTAATTGAGGTTAATTAAGGTTTAATTAAGGTTAAATGAGTTGCAGTGAACCATTGATTAGCCTTCTGGATCCTTGGTGTTTTGGCTGGCTATTGTTCACACTTTGCATGTTATATACAAAAAAAAAAAAAAGTCTGTCTCTGATTCCACGCTTTTCTTTAAAATGTGTCGTTCTGCCTCATGTCATCATTGTACTCTCCGTATGTTGTTTCTTAAACATCTGCATTTACACATGATCTTCTGGTAATCATGGAATGTGAATAAATATCATGGATAGGAAATGAAAAGATTATCTGACAACAGGCATAAAGCCTCAATTTCCCCTGATAGAGCATGATTTAGACTTTGAAGATTTCAATCGTTAGCACAATTGATAAGCAGAAAAGGGGGCTTTCTGTGTCAAAATACTCCGGCAAATTGTTTTGCATTTAAGCATGTAATCTCATTTCACAGGTTGAGTGGACATAATGGTGTTTTTGTCTCCAGCAATAAACAATAACATTTATATTTTTAAACAAATTTACAACAATATCTGGAGCCTGTATAATCTTATGTAAATATCTTGATTATTAGTATAGTTCTAAGCATGGCAAGTACATGTATGGCATGTTCAAAATTAAGAGGCCCACACACGTACACTGAACTTTATTTTGTGGACTTAGACATAGCAGCACATGCTTTGATTGTAAACATCATGTCTAATTCAAGTATAGCATGACTGCTAGTGATAAATGCCAGTTTGTTTTACCTGGGACCCTATCAATATGTGGCATTATTCCTGGCGATAAAGAAATGTAGGCAAGATCCGGTAGGCATTTGCCTCCCTGTTTTTATGTGTGCTTGAAATTTAGATGGTAGATGGTAACATAAGAAATCAAAGACAATACCAAAAAACCATAGGAAGCCACTTTGGGTTATAGTCATCCAATTTTAACCAGTACCATTTCAACCAGCGTCTCAACAAAAAAAAAGAATATGTCAGTCCAAACTGTCATGGACAGTAAGTTAATAAATGATAACAAAAGGAGAGTGAAATATTTCTCTAAAGCTAGATATGGAATGTGTACATGTTGGTAGTTCTGTTATACCCCCCCTTCCCCCCCCCCCTTTTTTTTTTGGGGGGGGGGGGAGGATGGGCTGCACCTCTTATGCATGAAAGCAAATAGACTAAATTTCCTCTTTAACAGTAGTAAATTAGCTAGTTTGTTTAGAAGTGTGCAGTAGCATTTTCAGATTTATGTACAGTTGTTTTCAATTTCTTTCCAAATTATTGTTTCGTGCTTTGAAAAGGGCATGAGGGAACCAAAAATAGTACCAAATGAAAGGATTTATTTATCAAAAGATAACCAACCAATACCTTTAATGCGACAGAAAGATGGAGTGGGTTATGATATGAGATGCATCGGTCATGATATGAGATATATCACTTGTCTATTGACCATGTCATATCTCTCCTAGGTATGATGTTTCATTTTGAAAATTTGAACTGACCGGATTGGTTCCTGGAGCCCACAGGGCAGTGTTTATTGTGAACCTGTCATGGGCTGCAGTACATCTTGTCCCTGTCAGAAGGGCATTATGGTTATAAGGGCAATTCCTAATGGGTCAGTTCATAGCAAAATGCCCATATGCTAGGCACAACGTGAGTGATTGTGGTTTAGAATTCATAGATATTGTTCTATTCGTATCTAAGAGAGTATCAGTATAATTGGGCATCGGTTTCGAGAAATGACATTGCGGGCCTGTAATTTAGAGAAACATTCTGCGTCCAGATAGATTAGACTCTCTTTATAGGTTTATATAGGCAAATATATGACAACTAGAAGTTCCTAGCCTTATTGACCTTGTTGAAACGATATAGTCATATAGGATATAGTGGATTTATTAAAAATAATTTTCCTTGGTTCTATTGTGACCTTTGGTTTCTCTTCTCATCAGTTTCAGTGCTAGGGTTGGGGTTGTAACTTCATGTAGGTTTTATTGAACCAATGGCATGTCAGGCCAATATAGGCTGCAGAACGACGGATCGATGTTGAACCAGTGGTACTAGACCATATGAGCCTTAGATGTGACCATAGAGGTGTGTTGAGAGCCAGAAGGGGGTTAACTCACTTTTTTACGGAGAGTTAACGCCCCTCTGGCTCTCAACAGAAAAAATCATTTTGGCTAGATCACATAGGCCAGTGACTTGGAGGAGAAAGATATATCTTATATTCTTGGTGATGATGTTACAAGCTGCGGATGAATCAGATAGATATGAACTGTATGACCTGAGGGAGAATGTGGGATGTGATCTTAAGACCCAGCGATCAATCATAACTCCAGCCAATTTGACGACGTACACTTCTCATGTATGATATGTTATTTCATTGTTCGTCCACTGCCCTCGTTATTCCTGTTGTACCTATATTACGGTATGGTAAGCACTTTAATAGAGCCATTATCATTTTTCTGATGAGGATAACAATATACTGTTAACTTAATTCCTTGAATTTTCACTTATCTGAAGGATTTCTGCACTTTTTCAATTTGCATAATGCATGCTATGCCTTCCATACCAATGTACAGTCTTAATTAGGTGAATCTAAAATATTAATTTGATTCATTTTGATATAAATTAATATCTATTAGTAATTTATTTGCCATAAGAGATTTCTTGGTGACATGAATCTGGAAGACTAGCACCCCCCCCCCTTATCACTATAATTATAATTATTTCTGTAACTTATATTATGTATTACTGTTATTATTATTATTATTGAACTTGAATTAAACCTTGAACTTGAATCAGTTAGCTTAGGCTAGACATTTAACTGCATTTTCCACACTTCATCCAGGTGAAGTATAGGGGTACCTGGAGGGAAGAAATTCCATAGGGCAACGACAGCTTGTTAAAACTAGGGTAATAATACAGGGTACCAAAAATAGGTTGCATTGCGCGATAGAGAATTTTCAAAATGAGAGCTTTGAAATATGAATTTTCATATTATTATTATTGTTGGTGTGGGTTTTTTATTTCATTTATTGTATACCTGACCTGGTCGGTGAGATCACAGATAGATAAAAGATGATTATTAATTTGACAGATATGCATTCCTTCGTTGAAAAACGCCGAGGAATGAAGGCGCCACAGGCTTCTCAGAGACACCTAAGCAGAATGAAACCCTTTACCAGGGTTTAGTGACGTGGGTACCTTTAATACTTCTTAACACCTAAAGGCAGATAGATCTGACACATACATTTTGAGCTCAACTTGAAGGTCAAACACCTTTTAATGTTTTTTTTTTCCCATGAGGATAAACTTGTACCATGTCATGAAAAGGAACGCTGTTTATCCCATTAACACCCTTGGTGAAAAAAAAAATGTAAAGAGATGTCTCAAGTACTAATGAACCCGCATCAAGCCTTGAATTACAAAATCCACTGGAATCTTAAAGGCCATGTATACATCAAGCAGCTTCAGCTATGGTATTTTGCAACTAAAAAATGTTTGCATGCATATGAGGCATGACATTCCTTGTAATCTCCTAAGCCTATGACAGAAGTTACTAAATTTCTAGAAAAAAAGATCAATTGTTTTTTTTTTAATTTGTCATTTGTGGCTATATAAAACTGCATTAAGAATAAAGAATTTTAGATTAATTGTTGTGATGCTATTCATTAACAAATGTTGATGGCAACCCGCAAATCACCGAAAGAGGTTTATATATATGCTGTACACGTTCTTTAACTCTCCCAGCTCCACCGACATGACAGAGGTTGCGTGCCTCCCTAACAGTTTTCACAGGTCAGCCCATGATCAAATAGCGGCAGCCGGTCCACCGACATGACACCCCGTTCAAACCAACCTCTCACGGGTGGAGACCGCCGCACCACAAGCCTTTTGTTTTCGCTCCATTCAGAGCATGACATCTGCACTTGACCTAATTCTAATCCTAAGAAATACTTCTGACTTTTGACATATTTAGGGTATTTTGAGACTTTGTTGACTTTGTGGTCCATTTCTCACATTTTGGGTCGCTTTTCGGAAACGGAGCAGGAATAAAGAAATTGACAGTATGTAACTAACGTGACAGGTGTGGGTAACACTTGGTATTCAGTAAAAGGGAGCCGAATGGGCAGATTATAACACATTTCTTTCTATGTTTGTTTTTGGGGGTTGCATTTTAAAAGTATTTCTTTTGAGGTGAAATTGCACTTTAGAGTTCATTTAATTTGATGGTTTTTCTTGATTATTCTTCTTTTGGGTGCAGAAAATTCCTTCTTATTTAAATTTGTATGGTGACAGTTAATCATACATGTTTATACAAATAAGAGAGAGAGAGAGAGAGAGAGAGAGAGAGAAATTACAGATAAGATATGCAGATAAATAAATTTGCTCATTTTACCTTTTTGAAAGTAACCTACATTTTAATAGTACAAGTTCCTGGTGATTTTTCATTTTAAAAGTAGAAGCAAAGTAGACTTATGCATTATTTGAGAATTCTATTTAAACAAATTAATTTTGAACGAGAGTCAGAAATTGCAATGTTTAAAAACTTGTCTCATAAAATATTAGTTTTGGTACATAAGTGAAAACTTAGGGCATTGCAAGGGTTAACATAAATGCCCTCTATACATGTAAGACATTGCGCAGTCTGTCATCTTAACAATAATATTCATGGCACCTCGCTCTTTCTTAAAAAGGAGAAAACATTTGAGAAATTCTGAACATCTTCTTGGTGTAATCTATGGTAAACCAACCAGTCAAAAATATCCCAGTGTTTATGACCATGTTGTAAATCGAATGCTAGAAGATGGTTTGTGTATTTACTGAGGGAAGTAAAGATAATTTAGTATTGGAAGATGCCTCCTACTGCATTATAGGTGTAGAGTGAAATATCAGTGGGATGACATTTGATGGAAATGAGAGGGCCGGGAGGGATGGATGATAATGACATTATTAGAGATGTTTTCCGTTTTCCGTTTGTACTAATAGTTATTTACAGTAAATGTTTTGTCCCTCTCAATTATTTGAATTTCTTCATTTGAAATTATTTTATGGATTCAGTCCTTGGTAAGATAGATCAGAAAATTAAAGGTAGGATTTGATACATATCAATTTTAAACTTCTTAATACTTTTTCAAAGTTTAGAAAGTGATAGATAGGATGGTAGTGGAATAAGGGATGATGATAGTGAGAAAGATGCAATTATTGTTAAAATGGGTTTGTGCTCTAAGAAGTGTCATGGAGGAGGCCAAGAAGAATAAGTGTTCTGAAGAAGAGAAAGAGCAATTTATCACAGGAGGAATTTATTGATAATTAATGACAGCAGTAAAGATTGCACTTGATAAATACATGTAGGAAGGGTAATAGCACTGAAACTCAATGTGCCCCTTCACAGGGACTGAGTGTGTGACTGTGATGTGAGCGTGACTTTTCAAGGTTTAAAGACTCTTGGATCGTAATTAAGACATTGACATTATTAACATGTTGAATGAGTTGCATCATGAATCTTACCAGGTATCAAACCGAGGATTTATTTGTGGACTAGCTCCGTCCAAGTGTATGTTTACCCCTGCTAGATGCAGAGGAATTTATTGAAGGTTGGTTGTGTTAATTTGTAGAGTAGGGGGTTTAGCCATGAACATGCTGGACACGCAGAGATATGATAGCTATAAAAACCTCATTAGAGAGAAAGATATAGGATTGGTAGGGTGGGGGTGGATGATAGTGTGATGATAGATGAGGAACAGAAGGGATGTAGATAGAGGGATGAAAGAGAAGAGGTGAGCTAGGGTTGGGATGCAGAAGGAGGGTTGAAAGAGGAGAGGCGAGGTTTGGGGTGGAGAAGGAGGGTTGAAAAGAGGAGAGGCGAGGTTTGGGGTGGAGAAGGAGGGTTGAAAAGAGGAGAGATGAGGGTTGGGGTGGAGAAGGAGGGTTGAAAAGAGGAGAGGCGAGGGTTGGGGTGGAGAAGGAGGGTTGAAAAGAGGAGAGGCGAGGGTTGGGGTGGAGAAGGAGGGTTGAAAAGAGGAGAGGCGAGGGTTGGGGTGGAGAAGGAGGGTTGAAAAGAGGAGAGGCGAGGGTTGGGGTGGAGAAGGAGGGTTGAAAAGAGGAGAGGCGAGGGTTGGGGTGGAGAAGGAGGGTTGAAAAGAGGAGAGGCGAGGGTTGGGGTGGAGAAGGAGGGTTGAAAAGAGGAGAGGCGAGGTTTGGGGTGGAGAAGGAGGGTTGAAAAGAGGAGAGGCGAGGGTTGGGGTGGAGAAGGAGGGTTGAAAAGAGGAGAGGCTAGGTTTGGGGTGGAGAAGGAGGGTTGAAAAGAGGAGAGGCTAGGTTTGGGGTGGAGAAGGAGGGTTGAAAAGAGGAGAGGCGAGGTTTGGGGTGGAGAAGGAGGGTTGAAAGAGGAGAGGCGAGGTTTGCGGTGGAGAAGGAGGGTGGAAAGAGGAGAGGCGAGGTTTGGGGTGGAGAAGGTGAGTTGAAAGAGGAAAGGCGAGGTTTGGGGTGGAGAAGGTGAGTTGAAAGAGGAGAGGCGAGGGTTGGGGTGGAGAAGGAGGGTTGAAAGAGGAGAGGCGAGGTTTGGGGTGGAGAAGGAGGGTTGAAAGAGGAGAGGCGAGGTTTGGGGTGGAGAAGGTGAGTTGAAAGAGGAGAGGTGAGGTTTGGGGTGGAGAAGGAGGGTTGAAAGAGGAGAGGCGAGGTTTGGGGTGGAGAAGGAGGGTTGAAAGAGGAGAGGCGAGGTTTGGGGTGGAGAAGGAGGGTTGAAAGAGGAGAGGCGAGGTTTGGGGTTGAGAAGGAGGGTTGAAAGAGGAGAGGCGAGGTTTGGGGTGGAGAAGGAGGGTGGAAAGAGGAGAGGCGAGGTTTGGGGTGGAGAAGGAGGGTTGAAAGAGGAGAGGCTAGGTTTGGGGTGGAGAAGGAGGGTTGAAAGAGGAGAGGCGAGGTTTGGGGTGGAGAAGGAGGGTTGAAAGAGGAGAGGCGAGGTTTGGGGTGGAGAAGGAGGGTTGAAAGAGGAGAGGCTAGGTTTGGGGTGGAGAAGGAGGGTTGAAAGAGGAGAGGCGAGGTTTGGGGTGGAGAAGGAGGGTGGAAAGAGGAGAGGCGAGGTTTGGGGTGGAGTGAGGGAGGGTTGAAAGAGGAGAGGCAAGGTTTGGGGTTGAGTGAGGGAGGATTAAGCAGGGTGCACTTGTGAAGAAGTTACCAAACTGAATATACACGTATGTACATCTACCCTTCATGTATTGTAAATATATCTTGAAGAAATGATAGATGAATTTACAGGTATATTCTTTGGGCTGGTAAGAAAGGCTGCTTACCCCTTTTTTTGTTACTGCAAGACCAGTGTATAATTGACTTTTGCACATGGTACATGTAGTTCTGCCTTTCATTAGCACAACACGAATACACACATTTTTATGAAGAAATGACCAGTGCATGCACATAGACATGTATATTGTATATTTGTAAAACTATAGTGTCTATATTTGACAGTGTGATCTTGCTAAAGATGATATCACTATCTTGGCCTACTATCATCCATGACTACATTTGTAATGTAGAGGGGCCTTGATTAGATTTTGTATCCATGTCCAGCATCATCTGACACATCACAGAGATATCACCTTGTCATCGTCTGACCATCTGCTGAAGGACCATTAGGCTATCCAAACAACAGGGGCATTGCTGAGGAGGGGGAGGGGTGGAAACACTTTTAAAACATATTTTGCATTTGCAAATTGTTGACTTCAAGTTTTTACCAATTTCTACCATTTTTCGACAAATTTAGACATCTAAGAATCCCTTCTTTTTGTGCTTGTTGATTATTTTTTTTTGTATCTTGTAGGCAAAGTTGGTCAAGCCCATCCCCTTCCCTTCAAAAAGTCTGGCCAAAGAACCTGCTGAAATGGACCCTCAATATTTGTAGAAAGCTTTTATTAAGAGAAAGGAGTGGATGAAATTCTTCATTTTGGAATATAATGGGGACTGGAAAGAGTTCATGGTAACATTTGCACTTAGCTGGAACGTCAAGAAAATTTTATTTCAGTGTAACATATCTCAGTGTAACATATCTCAAGAACACATGTTTGTAACAGATGTTGTTATAATTCATAATTATTGCATGAGATAGTGAGAATGTCTAATGTGACAGGTACTACTGTGATTTTATGTAATGCCCATGTGTTAGGTTGAGATTAATAGACCTGGGGAGCGTTTCATCAAGCGTTTTGTCAGTGATTTTCACCGACAACTGTTATAAGCTACTGAAATCCTTCCATCTGATTGGCTGAGAGCAAATTGTCTGTAAAAATCACTGACAAAACACTTCATGAAACGCTCCCCAGGGGGGCATTTCATGAAAGGACTTGTCAAATATTTTATCCGACAAATTTGCTCTCAGCCAATCAGATGCAAAGATTTCAGTAGCTTATAACAGTTGTCGGATAAAATATCCGACAACTTCCTTTCATGAAACGCTCCCCAGTTTACTAAGTGATACAAATTTTATGCATACTTTTGAAACAAAGGTTGTTCTTGACAACTTGAAAGCTTGCCAGAGGCTTGTCAGACATAGCAACAAGTAATGTATGCAAACTGGATCCCAAGTATTGTAGTTCATTCATTAATAACAGGTTAATGGAATACCTCGTTACTAGGTCCCCAGGAAAGAAACATCCATAAATTTGAATCACTTAGTAAACAGGTCTATTGTGTGAAGAGAGAAATTATATGCTGATTTGTTTGCCCAGGGAGCTGTAACTAGAAGGAGTGGAAACTCTTGTAAAATTATGCAAACATATGCGTGAGTTCTAAAGCTTAACAATGGATGCGTAACATTCCACTTGGCTTTGAAGTTCCATGCGAGGTGCCGCTCTCTTCCACCGCGGGGAAATTCGGAGGCCAGGTACCAGTTTCGCATTTATCAAATTACCGGCCAAATTTCAGTGTAAATTGTAAAATTATGTGGGGATTGTGTTGGGAATAGTGCATTGAACAATTTTTCAAATTTAGTACTCCGCTCTTCCTATAATTTGTGTGCCAGCGTCGGTGAAAGGAAAATTAAATCCTCACAAAACTCAATATTTTAGGATATTCCGGTCATCTCCGGTCGTTTTAATGTCCCGTCATTTAATCCATGATTTACAATATTCGATATAAAGTACTTTGCTAGTGCGCGCATTCGCGTGCATTTCGTATTTTTGCAGTTGAAAAAAGGTATGAAATTACATAAGTTTCTGTTCGCTCGTTCAACTTATTACACATTCAACAATTGATGAGAAATCATTGAAAGGGACAGCGAACAGTTGCTGAGATACCATTTTCTGATTTAGGAGTTTGAAACCCTGATAATTCATGCGCTCTTTTATCTAACCACCTGGTTAACAGTTGCGGAGTAGCGCATAACTTTTCGGCGGCGCCGAACATGGGATCAAAGGAGAGCAACTTGTTTCAACTCCTTCTATTTACAGCTCCCTGGTTTGCCCCATGAAATTTTGAGTTACATGAATCAAGAAGAGATGCATTTCAGATTGCTGGAAGTGACATCTTGTGGAAGATAAGGAATGGCAATTGTGGACTGGCCTGATGGAAGTTCGGTATCCCTCTGATGCCCGTGCAAACAGCCAGTAATGTAGTCCAGGGGAGCGTTTCATCAAGCGTTTTGTCAGTGATTTTTACCGACAAATTTGCTCTCAGCCAATCAGATGCAAGGATTTCAGTAGCTTATAACAGTTGTCGGTAAATAATACTGACAAAATGCTTGATGAAACGCTCCCCAGATCTTCAGAAGTTGCTCTCTACCCAGGAGTAGATCAATGACGCTGTACTTTCAGCATTCAGGAATTTTGATGACGAAAGGATTGAGATGGTTTTGGTAACCCCCTTATTGGAATTTTAAGTGCAGTGGATATCCAGGAAAGGATTTCATCTGTTGAGAGCCAGAAGGCCATTAGCTCTGTGTAAAAGCATGGGACTTAACACCTTTCTGACTCTCGGCTAACAATTTGTTGGTTAGGAGTAGAGTGTGGTCGGTATAAATTTCAAGCCTCGAAGGCACGGTGATATCCTACTTATATATATATATATATCAATATCAACATATCCTACGATTTGACCATCTGTTCCAAGGTCCGAGGAAGACGTTGGAATGAGGCAAATGGCTGGTGTAATGAGCTGTTGTTCAGGTAGTGATAGGGGAGATGTGTAGTGGGGAATTATTGGTTTTTATTTTATTTATTTTATTTGATCAAGTAATGTGTATGTTACCACTTGAAGAGTGACATAGAGGATATATTGCCTGATTAGAGCCAGAAGGTTATTACTCCTTGCCACTATATACAGACTTAACACCCTTCTGGCTCTCAGCCGAAGATGTATAGTCTACTGAAGAAAACCTAGTCATCATTTCCTTTCTCTTTCATCTCTGTTCTGCTCGCAACCAATCAGATGCAAGAATTTCAGTAGCTTATAACAGTTGTCTGTAAAAATCACTGACAAAATGCTTGAAACGCTCCCCAGATTCTGCCCAAAAAAAACTTTATGAATGCGGGACCGTGTTCTTGTTTCTGGTTTTGAAAAGTTTAATGAACGCAGCCTGTTTTTACTGCATACAACAGATCCTAGATGCAACAAATGAATCTAAGAATCTGAACACAAGAACGAACAAGATCTCGGACCGCTTAACTACCAGGAACACCCGGTGAACTTGAGTAGAGATCAGAGCCTCGATGTATCCATCCATACCTGATTTGTGATGAAAATCATTTGCCCATCTCAGCTGAAACACAGTCTTTTCACAGGGGGGCCATCCCTCAGCAAGGTCAATGCTAATGAACCTACTTAGGGCATCCCAAGGATAGCTTTAACCCTTCCAATCTCAAATAATCCTAGGCTACTGTGCATCTTTTTCCTGCCTGAGTGGAAAAATTAGCAAATGAGAGGTGAAAAAAAATAATTTAAAACCTTGTGAATTCATACATGCGATTGGCATACCTAAAAGCAGTTTACAGTTTTGTGTGCTTGGATTTATATAAACTTTGATAAAATCGCAGCGCAGTGCACTTAGGCACAGACACAGGTGACAGATGGGCTAAGTTTGGTGTTTCTTTGAGGTGTAATTTAAACTGAAATCCATTGGAAATCAAGCATGGACTGAACATCCGGTTATCTGACCCATGTATAATTTTATATGAGCAGAAGATCAGGAGAACATAATATATTTGATGTTTCATTTCAATTGCCCTTTCTACAGAGCTGAATAAGGTACTTTAGCTATACTCTCTGCATTCAAGATGGCTTATTAGAAGGGAGAGGGTTAATCAAGATGCCAAAGGGGAATACGAGGTTAGTGTGCCGCTGCCATCCAGAATCTATTAGCCTCTTGTCGAGTATGACAAATTTGTGTCGTGTTGCTTTGATGATGCTGGCTTTCTCTCTCCAGTCTTTTTCTCTCCAGTCTCTCCAGTCTTTTATACTTCCTGATTGTATATGTAGTCCCACATTACATGTGGAACACAGTTGGGCCTTAATAACATGTTATCAATAACAAGTTGCATTAATTGTTATAAGCTACTGAATTCCTTACATCTGATTGGCTATGGGCAGGTTTGTCATAGATCTGTGGAAGTTGTTATCGATAACAAGTTTCATGAAACATCTTTCTTTTTTCTTTTTCTCTTTTTTGCACTCCTTATATCTTCCCTTAAGGTTTTTCAGTACATTGGGATGAAATGATGAATAAAAAGTGTCATTCATGCACTCTAACTGGGTCTCATCATCGTCCACCCAAAGTCCTCTCGCAAGGTGTTGCCGCCATAAGTTTTCAAGATTACGTAAAAACTATCCCCTAACTTTCCCCCAAGTTTGGAAAATAATTTGCTTTTCCATCTCGCCCAAAAACTTTGAACTAGACGTCAGACATTAGAGATGCTTGCTCTGCAGTAGGTCTCCCACATAATCACATGTTCTGGCATGTGAAGTGGAACTCCATCAGTACCGCATGCATTGTCTTCTCTCATCTCAACCTACCCGTGTGGGCTCACCTTTGTAACAGTATCGTATGCATTTCTCAGTTAAATTTCAACTTCAACATATCCAAGAATCTTAATAGGTACTAGATGTGCACCTGTCTCCCATCTTTTGAGGTATAATTCCTGTTGGTTGTCAGTTGCCATCTCTGAGGTCGTACCAGTCAAGATATTTAATGTTTTTGACTTTTATTGTTGCTAACATGCATGAAGCATCACAGATTCACCAGTCTTGGTGAATTTGTTCGAAAACATATTACAGAGATCTATTTTTCATATCATTTGAAAACCCTAAGCAGTGTCTCACAAAACTGTCACAATTAAGTCACTTGCTGACATCCCACATAAAATTTATAACACATGTTTCAGTGGGATGGCCACAAACTTTCAGAAGACTCTTGGGGATTGATTAAGAAGCAGTATTGGTTTGGTACTTCTTCATTGCCGCTATAAGGACAGGCCACTGTCTGGTGTATTCTTGTACTACAGGCATTAGGTAGAGATATTGATATTGAAAAGAGATTAAGCTTGCATATGAAACGTAAATTTCACGCAGATAATTTATTACAGCATACCTGGGATCAGTTCTTGTGTGATATTTCTCACAGTGGTAAATATAGCTCTGAGTTCTCATAAGTTGGGGGTTCCAGGTTCAAAACCAAGTGGATTCTATAGTGACTTCTTAATCCTTAACTACAATATCCCTTGGATAGGACTTGGGAGTGCCCTCTTAATGCTCAACTACCATGTCCCTTGGATAGGACTTGGGTGTGCCTTATTAATCCTCAACTACCATGTCCCTCAGATAGGACTTGGGTGTTCCTTATTAATCCTCAACTACCATGTCCCTTGGATAGGACTTGGGTGTGCCTTATTAATCCTCAACTACCATGTCCCTTGGATAGGACTTGGGTGTTCCTTATTAATCCTCAACTACCATGTCCCTTGGATAGGACTTGGGTGTGCCTTCTTAATCCTCAACTACCATGTCCCTTGGATAGGACTTGGGTGTGCCTTTCTTAATCCTCTACTACCATGTCCCTTGGATAGGACTTGGGTGTGCCTTTCTTAATCCTCAACTACCATGTCCCTTGGATAGGACTTGGGTGTGCCTTATTAATCCTCAACTACCATGTCCCTCAGATAGGACTTGGGTGTTCCTTATTAATCCTCAACTACCATGTCCCTTGGATAGGACTTGGGTGTGCCTTTCTTAATCCTGTACTACCATGTCCCTTGGATAGGACTTGGGTGTGCCTTCTTAATCCTCTACTACCATGTCCCTTGGATAGGACTTGGGTGTGCCTTCTTAATCCTCAACTACCATGTCCCTTGGATAGGACTTGGGTGTGCCTTCTTAATCCTCTACTACCATATCCCTTGGATAGGACTTGGGTGTGCCTTCTTAATCCTCTACTACCATGTCCCTTGGATAGGACTTGGGTGTGCCTTCTTAATCCTCAACTACCATGTCTCTTGGATAGGACTTGGGTGTGCCTTCTTAATCCTCTACTACCATGTCCCTTGGATAGGACTTGGGTGTGCCTTCTTAATCCTCAACTACCATGTCCCTTGGATAGGACTTGGGTGTGCCTTCTTAATCCTCTACTACCATGTCCCTTGGATAGGACTTGGGTGTGCCTTCTTAATCCTCTACTACCATGTCCCTTGGATAGGACTTGGGTGTGCCTTCTTAATCCTCAACTACCATGTCTCTTGGATAGGACTTGGGTGTGCCTTCTTAATCCTCAACTACCATGTCCCTTGGATAGGACTTGGGAGTGCCTTCTTAATCCTCTACTACCATGTCCCTTGGATAGGACTTGGGTGTGCCTTCTTAATCCTCTACTACCATGTCCCTTGGATAGGACTTGGGAGTGCCTTCTTAATCCTCTACTACCATGTCCCTTGGATAGGACTTGGGTGTGCCTTCTTAATCCTCTACTACCATGTCCCTTGGATAGGACTTGGGTGTGCCTTCTTAATCCTCTACTACCATGTCCCTTGGATAGGACTTGGGTGTGCCTTCTTAATCCTCTACTACCATGTCCCTTGGATAGGACTTGGGTGTGCCTTCTTAATCCTCAACTACCATGTCCCTTGGATAGGACTTGGGTGTGCCTTCTTAATCCTCAACTACCATGTCCCTTGGATAGGACTTGGGTGTGCCTTCTTAATCCTCAACTACCATGTCCCTTGGATAGGACTTGGGTGTGCCTTCTTAATCCTCAACTACCATGTCCCTTGGATAGGACTTGGGAGTGCCTTCTTAATCCTCAACTACCATGTCCCTTGGATAGGACTTGGGTGTGCCTTCTTAATCCTCAACTACCATGTCCCTTGGATAGGACTTGGGTGTGCCTTCTTAATCCTCAACTACCATGTCCCTTGGATAGGACTTGGGTGTGCCTTCTTAATCCTCTACTACCATGTCTCTTGGATAGGACTTGGGTGTGCCTTCTTAATCCTCTACTACCATGTCCCTTGGATAGGACTTGGGTGTGCCTTCTTAATCCTCAACTACCATGTCCCTTGGATAGGACTTGGGTGTGCCTTCTTAATCCTCAACTACCATGTCCCTTGGATAGGACTTGGGTGTGCCTTCTTAATCCTCAACTACCATGTCCCTTGGATAGGACTTGGGTGTGCCTTCTTAATCCTCAACTACCATGTCTGTTGGATAGGACTTGGGTGTGCCTTTCTTAATCCTCTACTACCATGTCCCTTGGATAGGACTTGGGTGTGCCTTCTTAATCCTCTACTACCATGTCCCTTGGATAGGACTTGGGTGTGCCTTCTTAATCCTCAACTACCATGTCTCTTGGATAGGACTTGGGTGTGCCTTCTTAATCCTCAACTACCATGTCCCTTGGATAGGACTTGGGAGTGCCTTCTTAATCCTCTACTACCATGTCCCTTGGATAGGACTTGGGTGTGCCTTCTTAATCCTCTACTACCATGTCCCTTGGATAGGACTTGGGTGTGCCTTTCTTAATCCTCTACTACCTTGTCTCTTGGATAGGACTTGGGTGTGCCTTTCTTAATCCTCTACTACCATGTCCCTTGGATAGGACTTGGGTGTGCCTTCTTAATTCTCTACTACCATGTCCCTTGGATAGGACTTGGGTGTGCCTTTCTTAATCCTCTACTACCTTGTCTCTTGGATAGGACTTGGGTGTGCCTTTCTTAATTCTCTACTACCATGTCCCTTGGATAGGACTTGGGTGAGCCTTCTTAATCCTCAACTACCTTGTCTCTTGGATAGGACTTGGGTGTGCCTTTCTTAATTCTCTACTACCATGTCCCTTGGATAGGACTTGGGTGAGCCTTCTTAATCCTCAACTACCTTGTCTCTTGGATAGGACTTGGGTGTGCCTTTCTTAATTCTCTACTACCATGTCCCTTGGATAGGACTTGGGTGAGCCTTCTTAATCCTCTACTACCATGTCCCTTGGATAGGACTTGGGTGTGCCTTCTTAATCCTCTACTACCTTGTCTCTTGGATAGGACTTGGGTGTGCCTTCTTAATCCTCTACTACCATGTCCCTTGGATAGGACTTGGGTGTGCCTTCTTAATCCTCTACTACCATGTCCCTTGGATAGGACTTGGGTGTGCCTTCTTAATCCTCAACTACCATGTCCCTTGGATAGGACTTGGGTGTGCCTTCTTAATCCTCAACTACCATGTCCCTTGGATAGGACTTGGGTGTGCCTTCTTAATCCTCAACTACCATGTCCCTTGGATAGGACTTGGGAGTGCCTTCTTAATCCTCAACTACCATGTCCCTTGGATAGGACTTGGGTGTGCCTTCTTAATCCTCAACTACCATGTCCCTTGGATAGGACTTGGGTGTGCCTTCTTAATCCTCAACTACCATGTCCCTTGGATAGGACTTGGGTGTGCCTTCTTAATCCTCTACTACCATGTCTCTTGGATAGGACTTGGGTGTGCCTTCTTAATCCTCAACTACCATGTCCCTTGGATAGGACTTGGGTGTGCCTTATTAATCCTCAACTACCATGTCCCTTGGATAGGACTTGGGTGTGCCTTCTTAATCCTCAACTACCATGTCCCTTGGATAGGACTTGGGTGTGCCTTCTTAATCCTCAACTACCATGTCCCTTGGATAGGACTTGGGTGTGCCTTCTTAATCCTCAACTACCATGTCTGTTGGATAGGACTTGGGTGTGCCTTTCTTAATCCTCTACTACCATGTCCCTTGGATAGGACTTGGGTGTGCCTTCTTAATCCTCTACTACCATGTCCCTTGGATAGGACTTGGGTGTGCCTTCTTAATCCTCAACTACCATGTCTCTTGGATAGGACTTGGGTGTGCCTTTCTTAATCCTCTACTACCATGTCCCTTGGATAGGACTTGGGTGTGCCTTCTTAATTCTCTACTACCATGTCCCTTGGATAGGACTTGGGTGTGCCTTTCTTAATCCTCTACTACCTTGTCTCTTGGATAGGACTTGGGTGTGCCTTTCTTAATTCTCTACTACCATGTCCTTGGATAGGACTTGGGTGAGCCTTCTTAATCCTCAACTACCTTGTCTCTTGGATAGGACTTGGGTGTGCCTTTCTTAATTCTCTACTACCATGTCCCTTGGATAGGACTTGGGTGAGCCTTCTTAATCCTCAACTACCTTGTCTCTTGGATAGGACTTGGGTGTGCCTTTCTTAATTCTCTACTACCATGTCCCTTGGATAGGACTTGGGTGAGCCTTCTTAATCCTCTACTACCATGTCCCTTGGATAGGACTTGGGTGTGCCTTCTTAATCCTCAACTACCATGTCTCTTGGATAGGACTTGGGTGTGCCTTCTTAATCCTCAACTACCATGTCCCTTGGATAGGACTTGGGTGTGCCTTATTAATCCTCAACTACCATGTCCCTTGGATAGGACTTGGGTGTGCCTTATTAATCCTCAACTACCATGTCCCTTGGATAGGACTTGGGTGTGCCTTATTAATCCTCAACTACCATGTCCCTTGGATAGGACTTGGGTGTGCCTTCTTAATCCTCTACTACCTTGTCCATTGGGATTACCTTCTTAATCCTTATCTACAATGTCCCTCGGATAGGACTTGGGTGAGCCTTCTTAATTCTCAACTACATTGTCTCTTGGGTAGGACTTGGGTGAGCCTTCTTAATACTCAACTATCCTTTCCCTTGGATAGGACATGCGAGTGCCTCCTTAATCCTCAGGCCCTTTGGTTGTTATGTGCTTTCTCAGCAGTCAGGTATCGTCAGATATTAATCATACCGGCTGATTGGAGCCAGAAGGGATCCCTGTAGAAATTATGGGATTTAATGTCCTTCTGCCTCCAAACAAATGATGTATTCATGATTCAATGGAGGATTCTTAATTATCAAATTCTAAATGATAAATCTTAAGTGAATCATGAAAGCAAGCCCCTGAAAATGCCATTAAAACAGTTTACTTCTGATTAGAAAAACAACCAGATTCAAGCTGCAAAATCACAAATTCATTTACAAAGTCATGTATACTGAGTAAAAAGTGATATGCCAGGCAGCAAATGCTCCTATCTATATCCTGTCAGCTGTATTTTTCTCCAGTTTTTGAGATGAAATCTCAAAATTGAATCTGATATGTAAGAAATTGACTACACCACAGAAGAGTAGATTTTCTAATCTTCAGGTGGGAAGACATGCAGGGTAAAAATATTTGTGGAGATGAGACGGAATCTGCTGTTTTCTAGACGGAGTTGATTTTTTCCGAAGGTCGAGAGTTAGTGGGCTCGGAAAGGGAGAAATTGGATTTGTTTCTATTTCATTTCTACATGTATGAATGTATGTGGGAGGGTACAAGTATCAAGCAGGAAGATTTGGGGGATTTTACATTTCAGAAAAACATCGCATTTGTGAAGATAGAATCTTTGATTACTTTGAGTTTAATAGGGTAGAAGAGTTTTTAAAGATGCTTATTGAAAAATTTGAATATTTGAGGTTTTACAACATGTAGCAGTTATATTAGGTGAGGACAAAAAAACTTTAAAGTCCAAGGGTATATAGTTTCAGAAGCAATGTCGCGGGGGGGGGGGGGTGTCAAACCCAAGTTTTGATTACAAATTTGCAACACACACACACACACACACGTTTGTAAGCTATTGTTCGAATTTCAACCGATGACTCCACTATTGAATTGCGTCACAAAATTCATTGGCGGAATAGACCTCAACAATTGTTGACAACCGATGACCTATTGTTCTCTTTGTTCGATGTCATCGGTTTGAATACGTATACATTTACACGCACACACGCACGCACGCACACACAACCCCGACACTCATAATATATGATATAAATTACACAATATTTTGGTATAGAAGTTGTACTGATAGTCACATGAGAAAGTTTAATTATTTGTTGTTAGATTTACACAAAATTTGGTATAATTGTTTTCCAAGTGTAAATTCGGGAGGGGTTGGAGGAGTAGTGATGATCACTAAAATATGATCAAAGAGAATGTACATGTATGAATGTTTGGATGGTGAAAATATTGCAGTGTGAATGCGTCTATAGTCTCTTTTGTAGACATGTCTAGAAGCACCTCACCAGGTGATGGAATATTTTTTTTTTGATGACAAAAATCACTTTGAAACTTGAAAGAGTAGCTTGATGGCCTCTTTCTGTCCTGCTTTCTCTCTGAATCGATCTGTGTCTCCCTCTTTTGGACTTTGTATTTTTCTCACTGTCTATCCCCCACTGTTCAATTTTCCCTGGCTCAATTTGTCTAACTGTATATATACAGCCATGGAAAAAAATATTAGACCAAGAATGGTTACTGAAAATGTTATTTTTGTGGTAAGAAGGAAATAAAATATCATAAAAGCGAGGTATAAATCCTGGAATTTGGTATTCATTCAAAGAAATACAAAGACAAATCATTTTTATAATTTTGTTTGCATATTATAGTACCCTTATTACAGAAGCTTGGTCTTCGCCACTCCTAATATTTTTCTCTATGAGGCTTTTTACACTTGCAAAATGTTGCTAAGTCCCATACTATTGGTGGGGCTAAATGAGGATGTAGCCACACCGATAATACGGGACTATAAAGCTTAACCCACTTTCTGTTCACATGGCATTTTACCAAAGTGGGCTAACTCCACAATAGTACGGGATTATTTTAGTCCTGAAAAAAGCAGGGTTAGCCCCACCAAAGTTTGGGTTAAAGGTAAAAAGGTGGGGTTAAGCGCTCTGGCTAGGGAGATAGTACGGGACTAAAACTGCAAATGAGGACAGCAAAAAAATAGTCCGGGGTTAAGGAAAGTACAGGGTTAAAAAAAAATCATGTGTAAAAAGCCTATATCTTTCTCTCTCTTTGTTAGTTGCATGTATCTTTCTGGGTTTTTTTCACTCTTGCTGTCCTCCTCTCTGCCTGTATTTTCCATCCCTGTGATTGTCACACCCTCTATAAAACTATGGAGCTGCTAGGAAGTAAGTCCATGCTATGACCCCTTCTAACAACACTGATGATCTGAAATAACAGATGATTGAACAATTCAGAGATAATTCATGGACCGCTGTTATCACCCACTCCTCAGTAGAGTGCAATGACCCTATCACCCTTTCATATGAAGAGTTAGAAAAGGATTGAATCTGGACTGAGTCCGGCCCAAACAGCTAATATGAAAGGTATTGGTATTAGCACCAGGCTGCAGATGTACCTTCCCCATGCACCCCCAAAGTAAAGAATCTCCTTGTTACCTTCTGAGTACTACTTCTTTCGTAGGGTTGACACTATGTAAAGGGGAAAAATAATTTTTGTTCAGGCAACTGCTAGGACTGAGTTTTGAACGTCACATCACCTGGGCAAGTGCAAATTTGACATCTTTTCTGGAAGGACATCAGTCATCCATGATAAGATTCATGTGAATTTCTTATTCTATCAAAGTGGATGATAAAAGCTCTTTCAGCAATGTAGCTACATGATATTTATGTAATGATTACTTTTATTATTTGAAGTTGAATTACCCTATAATTCACCCCATATAGGGTTACATAATGTATCTATCACACACCATACCAGACCTGGATCCCACCAAACCTCCATGCAGAGTCAAAAAAGTTAGGAAAAATCTGAAAAACACACTTTACTCAAGTTCACCCCTCCGATCTCTGACCAAGTTCTATGTTCCAAGTGACGCCTACTCTTCCGAATTATTATGACATTCAGGTACGTGATTTTTGCTGCGGTTGTTTCTTAGTTGCATTGAATGCAGTTCTAGCTAGGGTAACTGAATTTTATTGCCACATTCACACTGCAGCTATCTTCAAGAAAAATCAGCATTGAGAAAACTAATTTCCGGAAGATAAGCCTAAACAGAATTTTGATGTACAATATTCCTGCTATTCAATACTTTCTTGCTTAGTGGCTCAATAACAGGTGAATTCACAAACTGTGAATTGAATTTCCAGCAAAGGTGTGTTTCCCCTTGTAGGATATAAGAATTATTGATATACACATATAAAAGGGATGTGTAAATTAATTAGTGTTAAAAAACAAATTATAACATAAGCACAGACTTTTAACTGTATCCGACATCGATAAAACTATAACCTTTTCTAGAATCCTCAGCTTGGAATTTATTGTGTGTAGAAATATTTGCACTTTTTTGCAGTTATTTCAATTTGTAGTTTGTAGAATACATGTATATATGATCTGTAATGCAAGCATGGCTAATGATGAGTAGTAGTCTGGGGTTTTTTAACCTGGTGTGGGAATGGTGCAGCCTTGGTAGCCGACCGGTGGGCTCAAAGTGACCTATATATTTACGCAAGCATTGGAGGTTGCGTTCAGTAGGAGGGGTACCAATTGTGTTGATATGGCTAATGCAATTAGAATGTTCCCCTCTTTAGGAATAGGTTGGGCAATGATAGGTGATTGGAATGGACATATAAAAGCAACAGTATAGCTTCTTTCCTATTTCTGGACTATTTGGAGGTATGATGAGGGGGGGTGATGACTCATTGGAAACATATGAAATAATCTCATTATTCATATACATGTATGTACACATGATGCTGAGATGTGAAAGGCATCTTAATTTTTTTTAAATCTATCATTTAGTGAGGAATAAGTACATTAAAGGAATGATTTATATTTAGATGTGGTTCTGGAAGTTCTTGAATTGAATCAAGTAAAAAAATATCCTATTGATTTAAGATTTTGAATAGTTTTGACATTAGGCAGTCCATAATAACTTTAATTTGCTTTTATGGTTCCTCAAAATCACCCTTGTTCAGAGAAACTTTGTCCAGACTTCATTCAGTATTAGGACTGCCAAGTGTGATTTGCAGTTTTGTCATATCTGCAGTTTCCGAAATTCTGTGTGGGTGTCACTGCACTTTTGGCTGTTCAACTTGACCTCTGACCGTTTAGAATCTCCATGCAAATACCTTTCAAATGAGTCTATTTCAGGATAACTTCAAAGTTATTTTTTCTGATTTCTTACATTTCTGTCACCATTATTCTTACCTTCTTCCTCTTTGTTTCTTCTTCATCTCTCTCCCAATTCAACATTTCTTCTTCATAATCTCGGTCCTGTTTTGTATCTTTTTTGTTTCTTTCATCAACTGCCATGGAGAAATTGAAAGTCATTCATGGGACAGATATGAAATATATAAATGAAAGAAAGGGAGGGGTGGGGGTTAGCAAGAGAAAAAGAAGGGACAGAGAGGTAGAGAGAGGTGAAGGGTATTTTAGGGGCAAAGGGGGGGGGGGAGAGCGGGGGAGGGATTGATGTCGGAGGAGAGGGAAAGAGAAGGAACATGGAGGGAGAGAAGGTTTAACAAACTGAAGACTATAAAGAAAACAGTGTGGAATTCTAAACAGAGCATATTATATTCATCCAGACTGCAGTTCTGTACTTGTAGTTATAACATTTTCTCAATCAAACTACAATATATGTAATTAAATTGCCATGGTATCTGATTACGAGACAGATGCTGATGCACCCAAAGATATTTTCAGAAAACCAGGAATTCTCCTCCAGAACTGAAAGTAGACGGCTATGAGTGACACTTCCCCCTCCAAACCAAATCTAGCAAATCATATTTATTGCGAGTTATTTTTTCCAAAGGAAACTGTACACTTATGTCACGGACAGAAGATTGGTGTGTAGACTGATGCTTATCTGATATGATCTTCATCGGCAAAAATACCTGCACACCTCCTTGTGAAAGTCTTACGGATGTAGCCCAGAAGATGACGAATTGATCCAGTTTGGAAATTGAGCCAGGAATGATTTCTTTTTTCTGTTTTTTGTTTGATTTTGCTTTACTCCTTTGATGAATGATGGTAATCACTTCTTTCATAACTGAACTCCTACTTCTTATACGATTTCTCGATTTTTCAGATCAGACTCTCTGTTTAAAGATAAAGTAGAGTTCTGGTCATGCGATTACATTGTGAAAGAAACTTCTCAGAGCAATTGGGAAAGGTTGATCGTTTCTACATAAGAATCGGTGTGTCTACTGTGAGGTTTTGGAATCATCAAAACGATGAGAAATTGGCCCAATCTCGCTTAAAAGCATTGGCGCAGCATACAGAAATTGGTATATGGGACTGCACACACAAGTGGCATTATTGTTTGGGCCAATCACTTTGACTATTTCTCATCATATTACGAATATGAAGGCATTTGAAGAGCAATCATTTTGTTGTTGTTCCAAACTGACATAAAAGGAGTGATAAAGCTCAAATTATTTTTCATCTTTCCCAGAACTCGACCATTCCTTTAAATGAAGAGAGAACTTTCATACCATAAAGAGAAATGAATTGTAAAGAAATTCATGTGATAGTATGTTGCTTGCTCACAACCTGAAATCTTTTCTCTCCCACTTATCCATTCATAACAGCAATATACCACAGGAGTGCAATTATCTTCATTAGGAGGGATGGGGGGCTAATGAGGCACCAAGGTGCAAGCGCCCCCCCCCCCTCACAAATCTTTGTTCACTGTTCTTATAGAGTGGCTCTATAAGATGACACAGAAAATTAGTAGGGATGAGGGGGGGGGGGGCTAATTAGGCACCCAGGTGAAAGAGCCCCTCCCCCTCACAAATCTTTGATTATATACTGCTTTTATATAGAGGTGGCTCTATAAGATGGCACATATAATTGTGTTTTGAGCCTATAAATTGCCATTTGTGAGCAGTGTGAAAAGTTTAGTTGGGGGTCCTCGAGTACCCAGGGGTCTCAGTAGCCTCCCTCTCACCTACATTATGTTCACAGAAACTGAATAAATATAAACTATCCTGCATAATACACATTCATTCGTTTTAGGATCTTACCACCAGTACTTTCATTAGGAGCTCCTTCTGTAAAATATTGTCTGTTGAGAGGCAGAAGGTAGTTAACTCTAAGGAATATCAGGCTCTCAGCAGACAATATACAAAGTGAAATCAATGTCATTGTAGCCACGGGTTAAAGATTATATCAGGATATTTTCACTGATGTCACCCTCGGCCGTCGACCCAGCGATCATCTTCCTTAACGACTTCAGGAATTTGACATCTCAGCAAGGGCCCCGACAGTTGGCGCATCCTAAAGGTGGTATGAATTAGAACTCGTGAATCAGGCTTAACTCGATTTGAATACCCTCTTCATCCGGTGAGCTGTGAGTTTGTGACCTGTGAAATAAGTCAACAACTTTGATTTTCACCATTTTTGCTCATCACGCTGGTGATGAAATTTGTGTTTTCAGAAGCTACATGTAGCCTGCCCTAGCTCACAGACTGGAAGTTATATAGAAAATATTCTGTGAATGGCTGGAGACAGGGCATGCAAGCTGATGTTGCCAATTAACCTGCCTTTAATAATAAGTATGAGATAAGAATCTTCATAAAAGTTGCGCCTCATAATGTCGTCTGTTGAGAACCAGAAGGGTGTTAACTCTATGTTAAAGTATATGAGTTAACGCCCTTCTAGCTCCAAACAGACGATGTAATCTGCATGCTCTCAAAGTCTCATTCTAGGATGTGTTCACCCCCCACCACCACCCAATTCCAACGTTTGTTTTGTGTCAACAATACATAGGAAATATTCAGGTATACTTTTCCTGATTGTATACCATGAGAAATGGGTGGTGTCACAAAATTTATTAAATCACAATTTCTATTGGCTAATCTCCAATGTCAAACCACCCAGTGTCCCTTGATAAAGCTATTTCATACACCTGCACATCATGCAATAATTTATCAAAACAAGAAATTTCAATAAGGCCAATTTATGAGGTACATGTATGTATCAATTCTTCACTGATTTGCACCCTGTCAACAAACTGCCAAACAATGATGGCAATATGAACTTGAATAACCCCACCAGCCCCCCCCCCCCCACACACACACACACACCACCACCACCATCACCATTTTTTCTTGACAACAGCGTACTAGTAAACTATGTAAATACTCTAAGGCAAAAACATTACAAATACAATTTCACAAACATGCATGCACAAGTGTTGGTTAAGCCCACTGATTTCAAGAAAGTGTACTTTTTAAAATAAATGCTTGTTTATAATTTTCCACTCATATTTTTTAAGAGAAGCTTATGAATAACAATGTTATTACCAATACTGATTCAAATGATTCTTAAGATTGACAAGATCATAGCTTTTGATAGGTCAGTCTCTTGACTTTTAATAGACAACTTTACAACAGTTTCTAACTCTAAGAAAATAGAAACACCAGAAAAAAGTTTTCTTTGGAAAATCAGCTTGTTTTTGTCAAAACCAAACACGTCTGCTCCAGTAAATGAGTTGAAATGGTTGTTTTCTCTTCAATTTTATGTATCATCATGACAGAAATATTTGTTATCAGTGTGACTTTAAAACAGACGAATCCATTAGATATTGGTTCAGTTTCGATAAAAGGGCCATTTTCAAATTTGAACGTCATCCAAGTCTCTCTCTTTTTTTTTGAAAGCCTTGCCATTTGCAAGAGGAAAACACTTGAAAGTGTAATGTGGTTTAGTGGTATTGAGTAATATCCTGGCATTTGATTTTACTTTTTCTTAGATATTTTTTTCTGTTACACAATCATCGAAAGTACAGAATCAATTCACAATGAATTCAAAATTATTTGCTCTTTATGGTGATAACAGAATAAAGAATGAGAAATGCAACCCTCATAGGTTGAAAAAGAAAACACAACTTTGGCATGAGTAATAAGTGAAAAATGTTGGGTAAAAGTTGAACTGTATCTTCTTTTTTTCCCAACAGGATTCACAATTTCAATCTCTAGCAACATTTTCCAGCTTCCAGAATTACCTGTTTATGATTCACAAGTAGTAGAGTTACAAGGGACTGATTATTCCTCAAGATAATTTATAAATTCTTCGAAGATGTAAAATTACCCCCCCCCAAAAAAAAAAAAAAAAATAATAATAATAAAAAAATAAAAAAATAAAATAAATAAAAATAAAACTAAATAAATAAAATAAAGTAAAAAAATAAATAAAAGAAATAAAATAAGGTAAATAAATGAATAAAAATAAAAATAAATAAATTTAAAAATAAAATGAAATAAAATTAAAAAAAATATATATGACAAGTTCAAAAATAGGATAAAAGAGCCCAGGGGGAAAAATACTTTATATCCATCTCGTGTCAAGGCCCTCAGGAGAGTTAATTTGTAAATAAATGTTTTGTGCATATGTGTGTGAGCATGCGTCTATTGGTCTACTCAGAAGCCGCTTTTACTTTTATTTCAAGTGTGTTTAGACTTGCAGTGTCTTTACGGAAGAAATATTTGAAGCTGATGTATTAAATGAATTGTATACTGGCATGGAACCCCCACATATAAACGGAGCAAAATACTTTTTTGACGATTGGTCTCCTTTATAACAGCTATTGTGATCATATGAACAGGGTCTCCTTCCAATTGTTACTTTAAATTACTTACTGTTCCTATTGAATCAGATTTCAGCAACATCAAAAGTGCCAATGCTCTTGGAATGTAGAAGACATTACCCTAATCCAAGAGAAATAAACTCTGACTTTGGGAGGTAGGTCTAGGTTCTGAGAAGGTGTGTCCCCATTAGCCCAAGTTGGGTTCAAGCTCGAGATTCTAGCCAGGTCAACGCTACTCAAGAAAATAAATCAGAGTTTGAAAACCCCCGTCTCCATCAGCGCCAGTGGAGCGATTCCAGCTTGAGCTTCGGAGCTTGCGCACTTCCGTCGCCGTGATTCTAAGTGCACGTATCGTTAATAAATTAACCCAAGTCGAAACCCGAGTACATCTCCACCTGTGAATAAGCAGGCTAATTCGCTGAATATCGCACTATTTAACAAAAAACCCAGAGTAGCTTGGGTTTGTAAGCTTGAGAAACTCGAGATTAAACCCACGATATAACCAGCTATTTGCATTATTACAAATTAGCTCGAGCTAATTGTGATCGGCTTAGTTTTACCGGCACCAGATTTGGATCAGAATTAGCGGGTTATTTTGAAAAGTTGGGCTGATGAAGGCAGTCCTATGAGAGTCTCCGTCATCGCATCTCACTTTGAATCAAAATGGTAAATGATGCATTCCGTTAAGGCAGCAGGAGGAAATAATCTTAGTATCCTACCTTTTGAAAAACATCTTTGATAGTTGTTCAGAGAGGTATTTTCTATCATGTCATCACTTTGTAGTCCCTGCAAGGCCTGCATTCAGGATTTGTTACAAAAAGGTATAAAGAATAGATCAACAGAATCAATGAATTATGAATGGAATGCAGAAAAATCATATTTTTATTTTGCCATTGTATTGATATGTAGCCTGATTTCAGGACAAATAGATTTGATTGATGCAATGCCAATAACAAAGGCTGCTTCTTGGTCTTCTTATATCTCCTCCTCCTCCTCCTCCTCCTCCTCCTCTTCCTCTTCTTCTTCTTCTTCCCTATGTTATTCATATTTTTCTTCTCTATCCCCCTTTCAACTCTCTTTTGTGTTCCCTCGTCATCTTATGTATTTTTTTTTCTTTTATTCTAAAGATATTTTTGCATTCTATCATTCTTCATTAGCTGAAAAGAGAAGTGGAATGGTCATATGTTCAAAACATTTTTTGTGAGAAATAAAAAAAAAAAATTTCTTGGGAGAAATACCCTACAGAAACTGAGAAAGAGGAATAATCGTAATCATGAAAAATATTCTTTAGTCAAGATATAGGAATATTGTTGGACTTCCACATTGGACTTCCACAGTTCAACTACAAATAATCTTGAATCAGGCTGTGTGACCCATGGCCTTAATGGAAGTGTGGATTTGTGTTTTTTTGGCAGGATTTGTGTTTTTTTGGCAGGATTTATGATAGGAAAATGGGATTTATAAGGCAACATTTCATGTTGGTGAGATGTAAGTGTCAACATTTATGGGGTGAAAATTTGATTAAATGAAACATGGGATTCGTGGGTAAGTTGCAAAAATGTTGGGCCTTTTCACATGAGGGAAACAAACATGTAGGGATACATACATGTAGAATCATCTTTGATACATGTACTTGTTTAACTACACAGGGTATTCATTGCTTATGTAGTTGATGATATGCACTTTTGAATATCATTTTCCCCCAAATTTATGTCATGTCACCATCAGCATGCAGTTTTTCTGTAGCGAGGCCAGCGGGTCTTAAAACAATAGCAGCAAGCAAAACATGCAAAATAATACGAAGTATGCGTCCATACTTTAATATTCATAGAATTAAGCGCTTTCCTGTACGATGCGTGCTTGTGAGAGGTATAACTTCACTGGATTCATTCTGGTAAATTTTGATTGCTGATTGCTTATTATACATAGCCCCAGGGTAATTGTTCTAAGAGAAAATATAGTTTTTCTTTTGTCTGAAAGGGGGATGTGTCACTGAACAGCAGGATTTTCTCTTGGGATTGGATGATCAATATGTCATGAGGGAATATTACATTCATGTTGTTGCCGCCCTCCCGTCCTCCGTGCTGGAATTCATGGATTGCTGATCTCTTTGAGAACAACGTGAAATGTTTCGAGGATTTGATTTGCGACTGAGGTCGACTTGACGCTGATTACGTTTAGGGAAGTAAATAAGACCAAGGGGAATAGGAAAGAGCAGTTGGACATAGTTTACTGGCATGAGATGTGGGGCATGCACAGCCTACTGACTGAGTAACTTCTCTCTCAGTCTTTTTCTTTTTTTTCTAACCCTTCCAAGTCAAGTTTATGGTTATTTATTTTTCTAAATCTTTTTTGTTGTGTACCAATCATTGTTGATGACATGTAAATATTATGATTTTTGTCTTTTGATTTAATAAAACATACAATTAAAAAAAAAAAAAGTTTATCTCGGCACCCCTCTCAAAAACCCCAGTCTCACCGTCGTCAAATCGAATCCAAACTGACCGACTCTTGGTCATTCTATGTAATGTAATTCTGTTCGTTCTCTTGTCAGTCTGGTGTCACAGTCTTGCTGGTGTGACTGGGGTACTCAGTGCTCGTCTCCCATAAAGTAAACATATTTTTGTCTCAACCATGACCTTATTTGTCTGTAAATTTAATGTTGCTAGAAATTCTGCTAAATCATGTTAACCTATATTTATCAGAGAAGTTTGATATCAAATTGCTCCACTTTGTATTTGACCTTGTGACATATGTTACATGTCTAATGCCTCTTTCATAAACTCCCAAGAGCGGATAATAGGAGCAGAATAAAAGCATTATAGGATTTTATGAATGTACCTGCATCAAAATAATTTGGATTATTTCAGGGCTGCTATTATGCGAATACTTGCCGCATTTTCTACCAAATGCTACGTTTTTGAATGCAGTTATGTGGACCCTGCATTATCCCACCTTGATATTAGTCGAAGGTCATTCGATTTCCTGCACCGTGCATGGCCAAGTTTTTCTCCTTCAATGCAGGGTTTTCTGAATGGGTGTGCGTAAAAGTAATGTATAACGCGGCTTTTGATACTTTATGAACATGATTTGTATAGCTTAAAGTGCATTATTTTAGTGTGCATAATAGAAGTATGAGTTTCTGAAACGGATATAATATTGGTTTGTTGTTTGTCTTTTCAAGCCAAGTTTAAGTCGTGTTATTCAGTTATGAGGCTCCAACGCTTCACGCTGACAGATGTGATGTTGATGTTATTTTATGGTACATACATATATGAGATATGACCAAGGAGTTCCTAGACCTGATAACGGCTATGACTCTCGAACAAGTGTAGCAGCTGTAGGCCTGGGACCTATGACATTTTAAGGTGTGATCCAAAGGACGTACATGTATGTGGCTCTGTAGTGCTGTTTATTGTTGCTTATATAGCTTTTACCAAAATTAGAATTATCTAATGTTTTGTTCGAAATAGATTTCTTTTTATGGTGTGATATCCTAAGGACGTGGTTTATTGCAGTTATAATGCCTTAACCATTGGCTCTCCATATATAGTGCTGTTTGTTGTTGCTTACATAGCTTTTACCACAATTAGAATATTGAATGTTTTGTTCAAAATAGATATCTTTTTGGTTGCAAAAGATGAATAACAGTGTCATTATGAAATCAGTGAAATACATGTCCAAACCCTATGGATGTGTAGATGTTTGCACCTGAATGAAAATAATAATAATAATGGCCACTTATAAAGTGCTCATATCCGTCACGCACATGGCGCTTAGACATTATTACCCCGGTTATAGCCGAGCCGCCAAAGTAACTAGCGCTCAAGCATATCAGGTACCCATTTACACCTGGGTAGAGAGTGGCAAATGTAGATTTGAGTCTTGCCAAAGGACGTTAGTGCCGTGGTGGGATTCGAACCCCTGTACCTTGTGATCTGCAGTCCGGTGTCTTATCCACTAGACCACAACACCTCTCATCAATTTCATGAGAATAAAAAAACATGTTTCTCTTTTCTATTTTTCTTCTTTAATTAATACTATCATCAGCAATAGGCAATGATTTGGTCAAATATTTCAAATGAAAAAAAAATGGTGTATTGTATATACATGTATACCCAAACAGTTTTTGTAGATTCATTTTGTCCAGATATTGTCAGATCAACAGAAATCATTTCCAGACTCCCAGATGATCAGTCCCACATTTTGAGACCAGTGTTAGCTGATCAGTCCCACATGCTTATCCTTGTGTGTGGTTCATCTCCAGAGCTTCCATAGTTCACGACTGGAAGGTGAAGGGTTGTGGGCTATTGACTTTTGTGTTTGGTTCTTGTTAGCAGACAGAAATGTCTTCATTACTTCTGACATCTATGTTTTCAAACATTTCAAATAGATACCAGGAGTTATTTAAGGTAATTTTTAGGACATCAAAGAGGTTTTTTTCCCCCTGGTAACCTGAGAAATAAATTCCATGTGCTGCAGAGTATTTTGTAGGTCAATTTCCCAAACACCACAGCTTTTCTTCATATTTTTTTCGACCTCTTTTATGATTCAAATTGAGAAATAAACATTCATTTTCCCTTAACAATGATCATTCCTCTTGAAACTATCAGTGATTTTTTCCAGTCTATGACAATTAACAACAATTCAACTACTTTCAATATCTTATGAAATGTGTTCAAGAAATGTCGGTTACCAATATATAATGTTTCCTTAACCCCTTCCATGGGTGTTGAACGATGTGTTTGGACCAAAAATGTCTACATTTTTCATCCTGAAATTGAAACAGGCATCCTCATTGTGAAAGTAATATCCATGAAAGAATTTTTAAACCAAATGTATCAATGAAATAAAGTATGATAAGTCAAAATTTTAATCTTAGACATTCATTTATGACAACTGCCAAGAAACTTATACCCCTGTCAAACCAGTTTACCCGCTTAACTTCCCGATGAAAACCTTTCAAATATTACGAACACGAATTCCTTAGGTTACGCAGGTAAGTACAGGAGCACCATTCAGGCCGACCTCACTTACCCGGGGAAGTTATCCTTGGTTACGAATTCCACGTTCGCTCGGCTGGAAGTCGGGTCATTCAAGGCGCGCGTGTTTGTGTACAGGGGCCATCAGTTTGTGCTATGCTGCTGCGAAGGACGAACTGGCCTTAGCGCGTAATCTTGGTGACAGGGCGGAAGTGATAATTGACCTCTGACGTATTTCACACGCTTAAGTTCTCCGCCGACCTTTCAGACCAACCACTCACCTGCTTAAACTCTCTTCACCCGCACAAGTTCTCCACATCGATAGGTGGAGAATTTATATGCGGGGAAGTTAAGCGAGTGACTTTTCCCTTGTCCCTTTCAAACCAAACTCTAAACTTACGCGGGTGAGTGCTTGGTTTGAAAGGGGTATTTGTGGTGCAGCTGGGGTGAAAGATTTCCATCACAAGCAAAGGAAAGGATGGCATTGAGAGGGATGAAAGTGGACACACCCTTTTACCACCACCACCATCACCACCACCATCGATCGGCGGCGGTGAGGGGGGTAAACCACATCCCAAATGAAGATTTCACCATGGGATCTTGTAAATGAACATTGACATGTCTAAACCAGATAATAAAAAATCAAGAGAATTGCCTGTGTAGATGTATAGATCCCAGAGGCATTTTCATAATTCTTACCTCAAATAACTCCCCCTGGTATCGCTATGCAAGATTTTTCTTTACAGCTAGCCACAGGGGATCAGTGAATTTGTCACACTAAATGTACTTTTTTTAAAAGTGAGTGTGGTATAAGCATATGTTTAAAGTACCGTCAGGCATTTAGCTAACTCCATTTATATTAAAATTTGTGAAAAATTGTTCTACCTCATGAGGGTAATTTTTGTGTGCAATATAGGAATTTTAACAAGCCTTTCTATTTATTTAAAATCAAATAAGAAAGTTTACAAAGTCGTTCTATTAGACTTTGTGGAGCATTAACATCATTGGAATGTAAGTGCTGGGTCAGACATGAATATTATTTTTTACCCTTCATTTGTTTAATATTCCACTTGTGAAAAAGAAATTCTCAGCTGCTTAGTATTGCTAGTATTTTGCTATAAAAAAGTGTTTATAAATCTGAAACCTAGACAAACCTAGTTTGAAACCTAGACAAGAGCTTTATAAGGACTCATACATTGTACCACATCAAGCTATTTTTTTTTTCATTTTCATTTGCATTTGCAGTAAATTTGTGTAATGATGCTACACTTGAGTAATAAAGCAGTTATTCATCTCCAAAGGCAGCAGAGATTTCATTCAAAGCAGCATCAACTTCAAAATATAGGCTAATATCTAAGAATTTAGTAGACAAATTATTTCCCAATTGAATGAAAATTACCCCTATAAAATGCAGCATAGTTTCCAAGTAGAGCACCCCTAATAGCATAATGAATGGAAAAATCAGTGGTTGATCCTGCTCAGGCCTCAAAACGAGAAGGCAAGTTTTCACCTTTAACCGATGCCAGCTCCCGCAGCGCCCAGAAGTAACTGACATTTTAAAGTTTATTTTGAAGCGTCCAGCCCTCTAATAATTGAGTTACATGTTTTCATACATAACATTATCCCCTCCGCTGAATTTGAATTTAAGCTGCAGAGGTTAACTAAATTAACTCTCCCAGTGTGTCCGACATTTGCGGGCATATCAGAAATTGCAAGGGGCGAAGGACCCTTTTTATACGTTTCATTTTCCAGTGTGGGATGTTTCCAGATTACCTGAAGTTATAATTCTGATTTTTGAAGAGAAATATTCTTTGGATAGCGAGTAGAGCCTGTACTTGTAAAGTGCCTGTATGAAAAAAAAAAATGTATGTATGCACTTTCAAGTTGGTAATTGTTTTCTTCACTGTAGCTCCAACAATCATTTCTTATGCATAGTGTTACAAGGAATATTTCTACCAGGCATCTGTGTATACTGCACCAGGGTCAAGGGAGTAAATGTAATTAAAATGCCTCATGAGTATACTTTAAAACAAGAAACTTTTGTGAATTGTTTATGACTGCCAATTTTGCAGCTAGAAACTTTCACGAATTGCAATAATTTTATGTTGTTCCAATTGTGATATGATAATTTCGCGGCCGCAGCATGAAACTTTTGAGAACCTCGACCACTCGCTAAATTCGTAAAAGTTTCATGCACATGAAAATTTCTGGTTTTACAATACTGTAAAGTTTGAAATTGTCATGAATTTTGCAAGTGGTCCAAATTCATGAATTTAATGTATCACAAGCTCACAATGTGACATTCTTGACCATTTCTTGCCACAAAGATGGCCGTTATTAACGATTTGTGGAAGTTTCATTTTGCCTAACTTTCTGGTTTCACAGTGGTCTAAACATATTCACTAGGGAAGGATTTTAAATTCTCAAAGTTTCAACTCTGAAAGTCAAGTAATTGAATGAATGTGTACAACAATGCTTCTATGATGTTTATCCTATTTTTTCCCCACTCGCAAATTTTCCTCTTTTCTCACTCACAAATTTCCAAATTTGTTAAAATAATATACTTATAAATATGTTTCTTTTTTTGATAATGCACAAAAAATTTGAGGTGAGATGCTTGTCAGTGTGAGGTTAGAAACCATATGACGATTTCTGATCTAGAACTTCTACTTTCAGCCACATAAAGGAGGCTGTTGGCCAAAATAAGTTGAGATTTTTATGAACGACGGGAGTTCTTCACAGGGGAGAAAACTAGTTGTGATTAGATTGAAGCCCTAAAATTTGGCTTGAGAATTAAGTATTGTATTATTGATATTTTCAATTTTCTTTCATTATTCCTCACATAAAAAGATTGTCAATTTCATCACTTTTTACTCCTCCATTTCTTGAGAAGTGCCACTGTTTGCCACAAACTTAATTTTTGTAGTGAAATATTTCACTTTGTCTGTCATGTGTGTATGGATTATCCTAATATCGCAAACACTGGGGATGCATACCCTCCAGAATATTAAATATTTCTATTCACCAAGCAGAATTGAGAAACATGCATGTAGCTTTTTTCTATACAGAACTAGCCCTTCCCCCAAACAAAATGTATATTTAAATAATTCTTTTTTTTGCAGTAAAAGAAGTAGTTCAGTACTTTTGAACTTGATTTGTTCTCTCACAACTTGACAAGTGACAACCCACACCAGCTCCTGTTAATTAATTCAAATGTGAAAGAATCAAGACTCAAGACTCAAATTTCCAAACTCTTCCAGATATCTTAATGGGAGGAAATATGCACAGGATGTGGGAGCCCGGGTGTCAAATCTGGCCAGCCGAGCTTGTGCCAGGACAAGACGGAAATGTGGATGCTTGATTTCTTACCGAATGTTTGGTCCATCCTCAGATTCCTGATCTGTAAAAGCTGGGATTAATCCTAATTGTTTACTTCCAGATCCCTGGTTTTCTCCAATAGTTATAGATTTTGTACTTCTACAGTATTTTTTATGTTTTGTACATAACTAGGCCTATGTGTTCAAAATGTTTGTGTGTGTTTTTTTTGTTGTAAATTTGGATATTTACAATATGAATACTTGCACCTCAAAAAGTGCCTATTTTATACCTTACTGGGTTTACATGATTTTACATTGGAAATTCTTTATAACAAGGGGTTATATTATTTTTTTCTGTATGTCAGTCTTTAAAAATATTGTGATGTACATAGTAAATACTGACAGGGCCATTGTGGAAAGCAGTTGTGAAACTGACATTGTTACCCTGTATAAACAAAACTGCAAATAAATACATATATAAATAAATAACAAACTCCTTGGGGCCAAGAAAATTACTTTGTTACAAAACCTTGTTGTACATGTATCAGGCTAATAAAGGAAAAAAATACAGAGAAGTGGGACCAGCAAAAATTACCTTGTTATGAAGGGATTTTGTCACAGTTACATATGTACTGAAATATCATAAAGTTAGCTATGCATTTCAAAAGTGCTTTGAAAATAGTTATCCATGTTGTAGGCTAGCTCTGGCAATTGTTGGAGTGCAGAGGACGTTTGAAGGACTATATCCTGCTGGGTGCTCATTTTGTTGCATGTGGGTGGAGAGAGGCAGCTGTAGATGAAATGCCCTGTTTAAGAATAAGCATCGGGCAGGGTTTTGAACCATCAACCTCTTGATTGAGAGTCAAGTGAATGAACTGCTCCTCGCAGCACTCCCATTTGACTGTTGTTTTCATGGAGTAAAACCAGAATTGCAGTGCTTTGCTTTAATTGGGTCAAGTGGAAAATTCTCCAAAACAAGGAAATGTTTAGTCTGGAGTTTCAATTATTCTCCTCCTTTTAATTGGTTTATGTAATAACTTCTTGTTCCCAGAGGTCGAAGATTGTGGTCTTTGAAGACTTTGTAGTACCCACCCCATAATTCAATTAGCCCAAATCAAATTGAATGTTTCCATAAGCTACGTCTAATATTTCAGGATATACACCTGTATATCCTGGGGTTCATCCTGTTTTCTACGAAGGTCTAAAAACTTTCTTTATTTCTTTGCAATTCAGTGTTTTCATCAGTTTCTGTCATCTTCGAATATGAAAGTCCCTTCTATATCCAAATTAGCAAGTTCTTTCTAATAAATATGAGTAATTGTGTTCTCTCTCTCTCTTTTAATTTCTCTCTTTTTAAATTTCTCTCTTTTGGAATTATTTCTATATCCATACTGTTACTCAACTTCATTTATATATTTGTAGGAGAGCCTTGCCATGAGGTTAGTTCCCTGAGAGCTTGAATGACATTTTGCCCAACATAGCAGAAGCCTACTTTATACAATGCGAATTCTGACTTTAAAAAAATGTATCATAATAGGTAGCATCAAAAGCTTATCACTAGGAAGGAAGCAGCTCTTGAAATTTAATTTTGATACATTATTTTTTATTCATTTGTATTTAGATTAAATTGAATGTGAATTCAAATTTATTTTTGAAATGGACTTGGAGAGAAGCTGTGATACCTCAGTCACACTGCCAAACCAGGCTGAATTCACACTCGTCAATTCTTGGCCCCTCGAAGTAATGAAACTATTAGTCAGGTGTGTTGTTGGTCATGCGGGCCTTGTTGGTGTGACTGAGGCACGACATGTTACTCAAACAAGGCTGTCGAGATACATAGCTGTCACATACTCTTTCCATTCCACTCCAGATCAAGACATTAACATGGTTAATTGAACACTAACATGTTCTGTATGCTCCACAAATGCGAATCTTGCATGTTTCGCATATCCCTCTCTGAGTGAAATTGGGGATGCGAAAGGGTATCGGGCAACCGGCTGGAAAATGAGAATTGTTTTAGGGGGAACTGGATTTTTTTTTCTTCGGAGGGGGAAGTCTGACATGATATTGAAATATCTTTTGTCAAGTAGGTCCATATACGAGGTGAATTATGTTAACCCTATTAACCCCAGCAAGGGCATGTATTAAGGATGGTCTAATTTGGCCCGGATCGTGAATGATGTTGCTGGTAACAGATGCATCGATGTTCCCATGTAGTCATGCATGATGTACTACTGTGTGGGTGTCCCCGCTGGGAAAGTGGGATGGGAGGTTCAATGATGTGCATGAGGTTGGTTGGTTATGATGAAAGAAAATTAGCCAGAGAGAGAGAGGGAGAGGGCGGCAACGAGAGAAAGAGGGCGGCAGTGAGAAAAAGAGAGAGGGAGGGAGAGAGAGATATGCGGAGGGTATTAGAAAAAGAAGAATAATAGAATGTAGAAGAAGATAAGGAAAAGGGCATGAAGTAGTAGAGAAGAGCATCATTGCAAAAGAAAGCAAGAAGAACCAGAGGAAAAAAAATTATACATAGAAATTTTTTTTAACAATTCATCTGAATGATATGTGCCAACATTTCTTGGTATCCAACAATGTTCACCCAAGGAGGTACAAGGCATCTTGCAGTTCTACATGGAAACTTACAGTAACAAATGTCAAGAAACATAAATCAAGTGAATGAGGGGATTTTATATTGAGCTCATATTGGGTTCAAAGAGGAAGTGCAAATTTAGTGTATTTCAGAGATATTTTTCGGTGATCAGCTTGGGGTGTGCATTTAGTTTGGTCCCCCAGATGAAATACATGTGTTGACCATGTATTCAACACCTGGGGTGACCCCGATAAGGTCATGCTGCTTGGCTCTTTCTTTCCAAAGATTTGCAGGTTGAGGACAACGCTTTTAGCGTAGCTGTAGCGTAGTGAAGATACACCTTGCTAGGCCTAACCAGTTTACAGCTACGGTCAAACCTTCTTTTAAATAGCGACAACTGTATTGATGGTCCACCTGTATATAACAACCACATTCTTTGATGCCCCAGAGAAGGTATTAAAGTTACCTGTAGGTGTAGACCCCCTGCCCTGAGAAGGTATTAAAGTAACCTGTAGATTTAGACCCCCTGCCCATGATAAAGACTTCTTCTCTTGTCTCCTGATTGGTCTTTATAAGCCTACAGATTTCTCTGTATATTCAAGTTTATGGAATTTCCCCCCAAAGTTATGATATATAGAAATGGAATCCATCTTGTAAATATTAGTTGTTGCGATGTTGGGTGCGTGCACCTTGAGCAAGCTTTGCAGTCGTTGTGTGAGAAACTTGCTTTAGAAGTATTCATAAAGTGGTCTAATAGTGTATGGGACATACAATAGATTATAAGATGTTCCCACTGACTGTTCTTGCTTATTGCACACAGGGAAGGTGTATTTTTGCTCAGGGATGTTTCTCACCATCTGACTTTGATACTTGTATGAAACCTAAAAACATAACAGGGTCTGCGAGTGGAGCCCAGAGGAGACTAAATTTGACGTCTTCATTTCCTGAATTTTGGAATGAGTTTGATACCAAGATGTTATGGATCGTTTCTTTTAAGCCCTCTCTCATCTTCTTCTCCCCCCTCCCCCATGTGCTCCACCCCCTCGGCCATGTGCTCCACCCCCTCCCCAGCAAGGTATTATAAACTCACCACCTAGTTCAGACAGGGAAGATTATACAGCATTTTGTATAGGATGAATCCGACTTTACAAATGAATAATTAGATACTGAGTGTTTGAAAGTCATTTAACAAAATAGAGGTTTGGGCATCGTTTCATTTTAGAACTCAATAAAAACATCATAATCATTATTGGAAATTTAAAACCTCGCACCTCCCTCAAATTAGATGTGTATTATTAAATTGTTCCTTTCCTTTTTTTTTAGCTATACAGCTATCATATATGTTTCTTATACTGTTGTCTTGTAGTAAATTTTCAAAGCACATTGCTTATAAAAGATATGTTGAAATATTGTCGCATTTCATCTTTTAACATTCAACTGTAGGCTATTTACTTTATACAAACTTCATTATATGTGGATTTTGTATTGTCAAGTAGATCCATATTATTCCCTTTACAGTGCCCTGGTTCTGACCTCTACTGTCTACCAACCAAAATAGAGAAAATTTTGATCTCGATGATCTACTGGTCTATGATTAATGCTATCAATGATTGAAGGCTAATTGACTCTGATTTGTTTTCAGGGAAGTAATGTATTGGGTTAACTGTGCCGCCATTCATTACCACATTAATGTATTCAGTGACCTAATGTAGTCTTCAAAGTTTACGTGAGTTTATGGTCAGAGTGGGTATAGCCATGATACTTGAAAAACAAAATTAAAAGGGTTATTATTGGGGTGCCTTTCGTGGGATTTTGTGAATGAGAATCATTCAAAATTGCCTGGTGAACCCTCGCAGGCTGCTCCCAGGATAGACTGGAGGAAGTACTGTAGGTGGGTGTTTATCTTGTCATCAAGATGAAAGAAGACAAGATACCGGTATGTTCATCTTTATGCACATCGCAACTTGACAAGGATGATCAGTTTTCACTTTCAACATCTGGGCCCTTTTTTATATTAAAGTTGTATCAATAACAAGTTTCAAGGAGTATCATGGTAGAATAAGCTGCTGAGATCACTGTCTTTGATTGAATGTAATCGTATTTGTTATATTTGTTTTGTGCCATTGTTATTTGAAATCAGTCATGAAATGGAGCCCTGGTCTGTTATTAATTTATTTTTTGATACTAGAACACAATTTAAAGATCACATTTAACAAATTCATAGTGACAAAGCTTTTCGACCTGCACTCATCGGGTCACAACGCAGGAATGAGAGAATACAAGAAAATACAAAAGTCAAGGAAGGGTGTGTACAGCGACCCGGATATGATCCCGGCACGCTAAAATAATTGAAGAGCCTGTACAAACTCCTTTTGTCGGCACAATAGCGGATCTCTCTCTCGACTGAATGAACAACGCCTCTAAGAAGCGAAGATGCAGAGAGCTGCGTGCTCGGGCAACAATAGTGAACTGAGCAGGGTTATACGTCTTAGAACAAGCCGGACTATTCAGCAAGTGCTGACCAATAGCAGAACACAATTGCAATGACTTTCGAGACATCAAGTCAAGTGCAATTTTAGTATCCTAACATTTATCCAATAGAAAACATGTGTGGATTAAGTAAGAATTCATTGTACTGTTTCAAAAACTGATGGACAACACTTTTATCACCCGTATGATAGTTTTATAATTGATTTTTTTAAAATGTAAAAGCCTGTTGTCCTTTGATCCTACAGTCATTTGCAAGATCATTAATTACGTTCATAAACTACAATCTCCATACTTTGGTTTTTTAGTGAAACATAAAATACGAACAATACTTGGGCATTTTATGTTACAAGTTGCAACTTCTTATGGACTAACTCATTTTGTAGGTGGATGAGGGGAATGGAGGCAAAATCGTGAAATGCATTTCTCTAGGGACACACTACACATTGCAGAATTGCTGCCAATAACTTGTAATATCCTCTTTTAATTCTCTTTTAATTCACATATGTGGGTTAGATGATGAGAAGATGGTTTGAAATGCATTGTCTGTAGTTGATCTCTAAGGGAAATCCTTTCTTTCCCCCTAAACTTCATTTGTCCCTAGTAATGATGTTCCACGAACTATGACATCGGAACATGTACCAAGACATTCTTGGCTCAGTCTAACAACATTTCAATTGATGACAATGTTCATTAAAGAAATTGGTTAAAAGACACGCGGTAAAAGGTTGATTCCGTGCATTTTCTCTTTTATTTAAACTTGAGGGGTAGAACATTACCCAAAATACATGTAAGTTTAATCTAGAATTTAAAAATGCTTGCATTCTTTCAGAACTCACTCATTTGTGTCTAAGTTGTTTTGTAGAATTAATGTTTGCAAATCTTTGAGTTATTCTCTAAGCTTTATAAATTACATGCAAGGATTGGGCATGACCAAATTTTCTAATATTCAGATGTATGAACATTATAAATGAAGATCTCTTTTTACACAGTGTGTATTTTTTGGGCACAAATCAAGTTCTTTTCATAAACAATCTCTAATAATAAACTAGAGGACAAAAACCTCTCGTCATTGAAATACCAAAGGAATTTTAGGGAGATTAGATGGAGGATTGACATATCTTCAGTATTGCTGCTAATATTTCTTAGTTAGTACATTGAAAAGAATTTTGGTTGGAATATGGTTTTGTCACTGTATAATCTAGCTCAAAACTGAGTGACGTGCTTGGAAAAAAGGGATAGGTCAGTAATTGGGATTTTATTGAAATCATGATTTTGATTGATTCGCTCTACTTTTACAGAGAAGGTTGCCTTTTCACCAGATTTTTTTTCTTTTAATATCATTGTGTTGGATTGTACTGTACTTTATGGTTTTTCAATAACATGTTAATTTATCTTAAAACTTGTAATTTCCTTTTGTTTGTTACTCGTTTTTGTGCTTGAATGATTTACGCCTTTGATCTAGTAGTGCCTGATATGGCTATAATCCATCTATTCAAATATTTATATGGAAAATAAGCCATAGGGTCATATGTTAGGCTTAATGTCAAGGGATATAGTACTTTGCTGTTAAGTGCAAATTCACATGACTATTACAAAGTGGACACAAAATTCATTTTTCATTCTGGTTCTTTGTTGTTGAGAAGAACTTGATTAAAAATTGAGTTTTATCTTCACGTAGGAGATGGGTTGTGTTTGATTGAATACCCTTTTTTGTGTGCAATTCATTCGTTATCTCTCTCTCTCTTTCCATTTTTCTTCATCTCTCTTCGTCTCTTACCCTCATCCCTCGTTCTGTTTTTGTTATCTTTTTATGTCGATTTGTGTATATGTTTTTGTATTATGTCCATCCCAATCTATTTCTATTTTCATCTTTTTTCAATTCACCCATCTTATTCAGTTTTTCCTTCTTCTTTTCTGTATCCATTTCTCATCTTTATTCTTCTATCTATCCATCTGTCTATTCATTTCTGTTTTCCTTCCTCTTTCATTCATTTCAACAACTGTTTGTATCTCTCCCTTCCCCCACCCGTTCAGTTCTTTCCTTCCTTTTGGTGTTGACAGAGTTATATTCGTTTGTTCAAAAGTATAAAATATTTGAATGTAATGTGATCCATTTACAATCAAGACTCTTTATCACAGAGAATTAAGGTAACATAACCTGTTGCGGGGAACATAACCTGTTGCGGAAAACAGGAGTTAGTCGATGACCAGATAGCCCAGTTCAATGTTTAATCAGAAAATTCATAGGATTAGTGCTCCAGTTATGTCAGACTTTTCAGTCACACACTCTCTCTCTCTCCCACTTCTACTACAAGATCAGGAAAAGTAAATAATCACTCACGCGATAACCTGCTTGAACTTGTACAACGGTGGACTAAACATAGAAGCTGTGATTAAAACTCTGGTATTGAATTGCAAGTACATGTACGCTTTAGTAAACTTGGCATGGTGTGGTTCTGGTCATGTGTTACCAATGTGAAAAGAACTGTCTAGAAGCAATTAGGGAAAGGTGGATTATGTAGTACATAAGAATTGGTGTATACTGATATGTTTTTGAATCATCAAAATGATAAGAAATTGATTCAGTCTTGTGGAAAATCACATTCTCTGCACACAGAAATGGGCATGTGGGACTACAATACACATGTGGCATGAAAGTTTGGGCCAATTTAACGACATATTCAAATAAAAGAGCATTTGATGAGTAATTTCTTTTCAGGGGACATTTCTTCTACCATATTATTCCAAACTGATATAAAGGGAATGAGAAAGCTCACTTATTAGTCTTATCCTTTCCAGGGGAGCGTTTCATGAAAGGACTTGTCAGATATTTTATCCGACAAATTTGCTCTCAGCCAATCAGATGCAAGGATTTCAGTAGCTTATAACAGTTGTCGGATGAAATATCCGACAACTTCCTTTCATGAAACGCTCCCCTGGACTTTATGATGGAGAATAAAATTTCATTAAAATTTATGTTTACTACACAATTTTGGCTTAAAGGGGCATTAAACTGGCAACATTTGAACAGTGCCACCTTACAGTAACTGCCAAATTGAGATTATAATTTGAAAATTATTTGTTAATTTTGACTAACAGCTGTTTGGAAAATAGGTACATTTTATATTTCAAACTATTATTTTTGACGTTACACATGTGGAAAATTGCCTAAAAATACATTCTAAGCTTTTACAAACTAGAATGGGGCATGATGGGAAAATTAGAGGCACAGACACTTTTTAAATCCTGTTGAAAGATGGCACCATTAGGAGCTTCAATTTACTGTCACTTTAAAATGTATAAAAGCTGCCAAATAAAAGAAATACACAAAAATCAAGCCAGTTGTTGTGCAATTGAACACATGGTGGAATGAGATATCCTTGAAAATGTTTTTGGATGGATTGCCCTTTCAGCTGTAGTTGGTATGGAAGTTGTCCACACATATTTCTAAAAACAGTTACAAATCAATGTTTAGAGCAAAAAATAACAAAAAAATTATTAATAATAATAATTACAAACAAAAAAATAAATGTGTAATATATATAGATGATTAAATACCTTAAATTAAATACCAAAAATACAAGAAATTATTTATGATTATATCAAGCGAGATTGTTGCTAAATACATTTCCACGATTAGTTTTAAGAAGCGGGTTATATCCTGATTCGGACGTAAATTGATGTTTTTTGCGAGTGCATTAATAAAAATTTTTTTTTTTTAAATCAACGCAATATTTAGTTTTAGGTAATCAAAGTTTGCAGACATGTGGGTTGAGTGTAATTACAGATATCCAATAGGTCATGATGCAAATCGTCAGATATGTTGATGGTTGCTTAGCAACGGTGTATCTCCTGGGTTTGATTCTGGCACAGGTAAAGGGCTTGGGTTACGAGTGCAGGGAAGAGGAGGAAGCACTTTCTACACTCTTATAGCCTCTTCAGACTACAGGAACGCTATACGAAATTCGTTTAAAGAAACGTTTTACATAAAGATTCATCATACAACAAAATGACTGTACAGACTGGACTACAATAAAGAAACGTTGATAAAGAAACTGGTTTTGGGAAATTCAGCTGACACCACATGTATGTTTTGTATTTTTTGTAGATACAACGTTCAGACTACAAGGGAATGCTGATTCTTTATTGAGTTTCCATTCGAAACGATGCTCAAACATGCGTTTCGCTGTATGACATTTGGTTGTACGACGTTCAGACTATGAAAAATGAAATACTTACCTCATAGCTTTATGGTTTTCGAATAGCGATAACGATGAATCTAGGTTGTCTGAATGGGGGTTAGGGAACTAGAGAAAACTTGGAGGAGTGTGTTGAGCCAGTTCATCAAACTTCTTGGAAATCGAAATTATGGAATTATGTTCTATCAAGGCAATCTCGAATACTGCTGTTAAGGCCTCCAAATTCTGAATTTAAATTGGTTGATGTTAATAAACCCATTAAACGTTAGTTTTGACGTTTTATTCTCATTTTGGGTGGATGAATGCATTTTTTTAAAATTACATCTACTTATTTCAAAGTCTACTTTAACCAAGGAGTTATCACAGACTATGATAACTCCTTGCTTTAACAATGGCTCAAGATAAATGAGCATTTCAATAAATGAAACCTCATATATTGGAAGTTAATATCGTCTGTGTGGAGCCAGAAGGATGTTAACGCAGAGTTAACGCCCTTCTGGCTCCAAACAGACAATTTGTTTTTAGCTTATCTGTGAAACATTACCACCAAATTATTTCAAGTTACTGTATGCTTTGTTGATTTAATCCCTCCTAAATTTTGTATTCGATACTTTTTATTCAAAGACTTCTCTTTACTGGGGTAAGTGAATGAGAAAGAAATTTTCTGCACTAATAGTAAGACTTTGACACTACTTGAAGAAATATATGGTACATAATCTTGGTATATCATATATTATTGATATTTATTATTATTAACATTTTTTTTTTCTCTTCTTTTCTCCTTTCATGTGCTGTCATTGAATGATTCTTGTTCATCTTGACATACATCAGGTAATTATCCACAATCCTATTTTTTAATGATAATAATATATATTTCTAAAGCTCACTTTCTGATGCAAATAGAGTTAAATACTAATTTTATGTCCAAATATCTTGGCTCGCCTCTATGGTATGAAATTATGATTTTTAATGATTTTGTCATTTGCGTCCTTTCTGCCTTTAAACCCACCATCTTACTTCCTATAACATCCTATCTCTTCAGCTGAGAGCCAGAACAGCGTCAACGTGCACACAACGTCCTTTTAGCTCTCGGCAGATGATGGCTTGTCATCTCTGATTACTGAATAACAAAGGCTTATCATAAATCCTTGCAAGCAGTGATATCCCCTTCTCTAGCTTGCCCCCATCTGCCACCCCCTCACCTCATCTTTCATCCCCTTCTCTCATCCTCATCTCATCCTCATCTCATGCCTGCATGGAGCTGAAACCCTCCATTAACATTTAATTATCCCACTACTATTAATAAAGACTGTCATTTGGTGGAATTATGATTTGCTTGTTATCTTAAGCTGCTCATCGCTGATTGAGAGAGGGAGAGCTTGTTTTCTTGACTCGGCCGCCATTCTCCTAGACCATCTGGTTGCATCATCTCTGAATTCTACATGTTGAAATTTTTGGTTACTTACTTTTTCTTTCTTTTGGAGAGGATTGAGATGTTGTGTGAAATAGTTATGTAATGCTTATTTTGTTTTATTTACTCATTTATTTATACCAAACTTATGTTCATCTTCCCAAATATGATGCATTCTCTTGCTCTTTTTTCACCAAATGTTAAACAACTTTAATTAATGTTTGTTCCTATTTCATCTGCTATTCCTTCACATACCCTTTTTTATCTCTCTCTCTCTCTTTCTGTCATTCCCCCTCTCTCTCTCGATCTCATTCTCACTCTATAATCTTATGATCTTTCTATCATGCTTTCTCTCTCTCTCTTTCTCTCCCTCCCCTCTCTCGATCTCACTCTGTAATCTTCTCATGATCTTTCTATCATGCTTTCTCTCTCTCTTCTCTCTCATCCCAAATCTCTCTTTCTCTCATTTCCTTTTATCATTCTTTCCCTCTACATATTTGTTCCTTTCTGAGGATGATTTTTTTCTTTCTGATTAGCTCTTCCTCCCATCAAATACATTCAATACATCAATACACTTTTCTACCTACATTTCTCCATCTCATAGAATTTACTACATGGTTTTCGTAGTTTCTATGTGTTTTTGTCTCACTCTGTATATATATATATACATTTCCTCTTTTTTTTTTTTTTTTTCTTCTTTTTTTTTTCTTCTGAAGGATGTACATAGAATAGAAATGCTATTGTCTAATGTTCCCATGTCATTTTTTTAAACTTTCAAATTTAACCACGTCTGTTTTTATTTCGCCTCTGATTTCACGTTATGTACCTTTCATCATATCTTAGACGAGCTTGTGGTAGGTCCAGTGTGTTCATAACCTACTTCTCATTCCTGGAATTCCATGTCTAAATCTTGGTGCTCTAAAATCAAATTTAATATCAAACAAGTACATGTTTTATATGGAATGAAACTAGCTGTCAGTGATAGTTTCAATCATTATGAAACTATTTGACATATTCGAGTTTCTCTGAATCCAGCCCTATTCCATGAGAATTTATAGCTGTTAATTGAGGCTCCTCAAAGGGAGTACCTCAAATATGCCGAGGCCTTTCCTATTGACGTCATGTTGTGCAAGTTCAGTTCCATGAGGACACTAATAATGTATAGACTTCCGGAGAGAGCTAGTTTGAGGGGGAAAATATCATCTCTTTGTGTTGAAACTTAAAATATGAGTACTGGGGCCTGTAACGTAAAGAGATACAATCAATCTTACGATAAATTGTAACTCTTCAGTACATGGTTTGCCATAGACTTACGATTGACATCAATTGTAAGATTGATTGTGTCTCTTTATGTTACAGGCCCCTGGTCAAATAGAGGGCAGAATCAGCAACAGTTGTTTTAATAATATGTGAAGATGCAAGTTGATAGGAGCCAAGAAAAAACAATTGCTACCCTCTTACTAGTTTTATATATTTGGGTCAACTTGTTACCCATTAATTATGAGAAACGTAAAAGTCATTTCAATGGAATAACAGATGTATTGATTGAATTTATGAAATGATCTGGCTTTATATCATGCTGTGTTAATTGTCCTTTAATATTAAGAAAGGTTCCAGAAAATATCATTTCTAATGAATCCATTTTAAAGTTTGTGTATAGTAATTATCACTCAGTTTTTACCATTATTAGGTGGTCTGTCGTAGTCGACAGACCACCTCTTAATTTCGTCAGAATTTTCTTTCTTTATTATTTCTTTATTATTTATTTTTATTTTTCCACCACTTTCTTGTTACCATGATTCCTCAATATCGGCTGAGTCAATTTTTATCAAAATCTCTACAGTCATGAGGACCTATCAGGTCAAGCTCGGGTATCTATTTCAAGGTCATCAGGTCATCGTGACGTCATCCAGGCGCCATTTTGTGAAATCACATTATCAATCATATCTTCATAACGAGTCATCAAAAATAAACCATATTTGACACACATGAACTTCAGGTCAAGGGTCAACATAAAATGTCATTAAAATCCGTGCGCGCATCATGACGCGCACGTACGCGCGCGTCAAAATTAAAAAATGCTCCAAATCACTTTTTAATCAAATTAGGGTATGGTTCAGGACATTTTACGCATTTTAAAATTTCCTGTCCGTGCGCGTCCGCGCGCGCACAGCGCGTAGAGAACGTAAAAACGCCATTTTTTCGCATGTTTCATCTTCCTGATACTATTCTTGACAATTTCCAACTATTTACAGTCATTCTCGACCTTCAATAATGTCGTACGCGCGCATCAAACTTTCAAATTTGTGCGCACGTCAAAGGGCATTCTAATGCAAAAAGTGGTAAAAACATGCCAATCTAGAATTCGCCATAGCTCCTCAGAAGGGGCGGAAACCCCCCAATTTATTTACATATTCTGAAAGCCTGTGAGTTGTAGATATGAATTCATGTAGAATTTTTGCCGATCTCATGTTCTAACGTCATCATATTTGCATATGAACTCAAAAAAGTGATTTTCAAAAAATTATGTCATCATTTTTGTATTCTTTTGATAATATTTCAGTAATAGGTGGTCGATTTTCTTCCAAATTTTGATATGTTATAGCTGAGACAATTCTCTACCAGATCAGTTACCACCATTTTTCATTTTGATGACGTCATCACACTGAAATTTTCAATGCAAGATGCCATGTCAGAATTCTCCCTATTTGCGTGTTATGTCTATGGAAGATGATTTTTTTTCGAATCATGAATCTACATGACATCGTTCTCTGAGCAGTATCTCAGTTATTTTTGGTCTATTTTCTTCCAGATTTTAATATGTTGTAGCTGAGACTATAAGCTTTCATTAGTAAGCCCTCCAATTTTTGATCAGATGTCGGGATCATGCCCAATTTTTCAGTACAAAATGTGATTTGAGAATCCCGTTTTCGTTTACGTGCTATCTCTATGGGAAATATTCTGGTCTATCGGTAAAGCACATGACTACCATGGTCAAGGTACCTGGTTCGATCCCCGGGGCCGATTTTTTTTTTTTTGCTTCTTTTTGCCTGTCATTTTAACATCCTCTTCGACTATTGTAACATAAAAAATCACAAATCATGTAATAACCTGTCTTATTTTCCGTATTATGTCTATTAGAAAGCAGTGTGCAGTAGTTTATGTACAACCCTATGGAAATTGTGATTTCCTGTATTAGAGCTATGGTGTTAATCTCCCAAGTATCCTGTATCATCACCATTATTATCATCACCGTCATGATCATCATCGCTACTATTATATCATCGCCATCATCATTATGTCATTATCATCATAATCACCGTTATCATCACCATAATCATTTTACAATGACCGTTACACATTTTGCTACATTCCTGTTCTCAGGAAGCATCTCCATTCATGGCAATCTTGACATCCTATCTTCTGTTTAGTATTTCACCATTAATATGATCATCCTGATTACAATCATGATCGTGCCAATTTAAGGACAGACCACCTAATTCGTCCTCGTGACGAATTCAATTTCTAGTTTAATTTAATTTTTATAATCTTAAGAAGATTACCATTGAAATTTATTCTGCATCTTGTCCATCTCTTTCAAATTTCTTTTTTCATTTTCCTTGGTGTAATTTGTTTTAATTTTTCTTTCCTTTTTACCTATCTATATCTTTTTACACTCTCTCTCTTCCATTTTCTCTCTTTTCTCTCTCTCTCTCTCCCTTCTCCTTTCCCTTTCACCTCTTTTTTTCTTCCTTTGTATCTTTCCTTTTACTATTAACATATCCCTTCCATCAAGAAACATTTCCTCAGACCCCCATGCAGCTCTCTTTAAAGGCTCTTCCTTTTCACAATTAAGTAATAGATTCTTAAAACATTTGATGGTAAATCATGAACAAAAAGATTTCTCTACTATCTTCCTCAATAGGATACACCGAGCATACATGTCTCCTCTTATCTCCTGGCCTCTTAATCTGTTAATAAGCATTCTACGTCCAAGAGCCAAGAAATGTTTGGATAGTCCAGTTTTTGGAATGGTTATTAGGTGGTCTGTCGTAGTCGACAGACCACCTCTTAATTTCGTCAGAATTTTCTTTCTTTATTTATTATTATTATTTATTTATTTTTATTTTTCCACCACTTTCTTGTTACCATCAGTTCTCAATATCGGCTGAGTCCATTTTTATCAAAATATCAACAGTCATAAGGACCTATTAGATCAACCTCGGGTATCTATTTCAAGGTCATCAGGTCATCGTGACGTCATCCAGGCGCCATTTTGTGAAATCACATTATCAATCATATCTTCATAACGAGTCATCAAAAATAAACCATATTTGACACACATGAACTTCAGGTCAAGGGTCAACATAAAATGTCATCAAAATTTGCGCGCACATCATGACGCGCACGTACACGCGCCTCAAAATTTAAAAATGCTCAAAATCACTTTTTAATCAAATTAGAGTATTGTTCAGGACATTTTAAGCATTTTAAATTTTTTTGTCCGTGCGCGTCCGTGCGCGCGTTATGCGCGCACACACCGCGTAGAGAACGTAAAAACGCCATTTTTCGCATATTTTGTCTTCCTGACACTATTCTTGACCATTTCCAACTATTTACAGTCAATCTCGACCTTCCATAATGTCGTACGCGCGCGTCAAACTTTCAAATTCGTGCGCACGTCAATGGGCATTCTAATGTAAAAAGTGGTAAAAAATGCCCATCTAGAATTCGCCATAGCTCCTCAGAAGGGGCGGAAACCCCCCAATTTCTTTACATATTCTGAAAGCCTGTGAGTTGTAGATATGAATTCATGTAGAATTTTTGCCGATCTCATGTTCTAACGTCATCATATTTGCATATGAACTCAAAAAAATGATTTTGAAAAAATGACGTCATCATTTTTGTATTCATTTGCTAATATTTCAGTAATAGGTGATCGATTTTCTTCCAAATTTTGATATGTTATAGCTGAGACAATTTACTACGAGATCAGTTTCCACCATTTTTCATTTTGATGACGTCATCACACAGAAATTTTCAATGCAAGATGCCATGTCATAATTTTCCCTATTTGCGTGTTATGTCTATGGAAGATGATTTTTTTTCGAATCATGAATCTACATGACATCGTTCTCTGAGCAGTATCTCAGTTATTTTTGGTCTATTTTCTTCCAGATTTTAATATGTTGTAGCTGAGATTATAAGCTTTCATTAGTAAGCCCTCCAATTTTTGATCAGATGTCGGGATCATGCCCAATTTTTCAGTACAAAATGTGATTTGAGAATCCCGTTTTCGTTTACGTGCTATCTCTATGGGAAATATTCTGGTCTATCGGTAAAGCACATGACTACCATGGTCAAGGTACCTGGTTCGATCCCCGGGGCCGATTTTTTTTTTTTTTTTTTTTTTTGCTTCTTTTTGCCTGTCGTTTTACCATCCTCTTCGACTATTGTAACATAAAAGATCACAAACCATGTAATAAACTGCCTTATTTTCCGTATTATGTCTATTAAAAAGTAGTGTGCAGTAGTTTGTGTACAACCCTATGGAAATTGTGATTTCCTGTCCTGTATTAGAGCTATGGGGTAAATCTCCCAAGTATCCTGTATCATCATCATTATTATCATCACCGTCATGATCATCATCGCTATTATTATATCATCGCGATCATCATTATACCATTATAATCATCATAATCACCATTATCATCATCACCATAATCATTTTACAATGACCGTTACACATTTTGCTACATTCCTGTCCTCAAGAAGCATCTCCATTCATGGCATTCTTGACATCCTATCTTCAGTTTAGTATTCCCCATTATTATGATCATCCTGATTACAATCATGATCGTACAAATTGAAAGACAGACCACCTAATTCGTCCTCATGACGAATTCAAATCTAGTTTTATTTTATTTTTTATTTATTATTGACAAGATTTATTGCTCCAAAGAATACATGCAACATTATGCTTTGAAAATAAAAATCATAAACATTAATAATAATACTAGTAATAACTAGCATTTAGTACACTCTCCATAGTACAACTATATCATAGCATTTACAAACTTAATAATTCTGAACATAACATTAATGCAATTTGTAATACATAACATAACATTATTACAATTAAATTAATAATACACAGCATAGAATAAAAATGAATGTATTGGGCATAAAGTTTGAAAGAAATGGAAGGGGTTTAACTACTCCGGGAAGAGATATATTTTCAAAAATTTCTAAAAATTGGTCTGTGGAATCAGCTGATTTGATGAAAGAGGGGATATTGTTCCATTCTTTGGATGCAGTCACAGTAAATTATAGGAAGATTGCAATATTTGTTTAGTTCAACATTGAACTGGGGATATACTTTTTAAATTTGAGCGATATAATTCTGGTGGGAAAAGTGTACTCCTTAAGATCCCAAGAACAAGAGTTGCTATATGTCTATGACTGAAAGGGCTTTCTTAGCTTCTGCTCCTTTTCTGCAGAATTAATTACCAATTAAATTAAACCTACTGCAACTTCCTTTATAATTAGTTAAAGGTGAAAACTTTTTTAATATTTAGCAATAGTTGAAACATGGGTATGCCCCTCATTTTTAATCTTTAATTTGAAGGGGAAAAATATTCTTTCCTCTTAACAAAATTTAGAAAGTAATAAGTGTATTCTATATACAATGGGTGGGAACATCAACATAGAAGTGATTATCTTGCAGATTTTGGGGTGATTATGAAAACAAACATTTGCTCTGTAAAACCCCTGCTTCAGTTGGTATTGCTATTAGAAAAACTTGTTGAATATGAACTATTCAAAATCATGTTATCATTTCGGCCACTCTCCATCGGTAGTTGCAAAGGAAATTGTTAGTTTTGAATAATTGTTGATGCGGATATGTTGTTTCAGTATTGGGCAGTCCAAGTATTGCCTTGAGGCTGTGTTTCTATAAGTTAATTGGCATGGCTGCTTTTCATTATTCCACAAATTGGTTGTTTACTTTTTAACAAAATTCCTAACTTGATTATAAGAGTTCAGTGCCTTTGGCCATTAAAACTGTCTCTATTTTTTCAAAAAGCTCCTTTTTCTTCTGAAAATGCAAAGCAGTTTCATGTATTGCAAAGTTTGATACAACTGGTCACAGTTTTTTCATCAAAATGAAGAATAAAGAATAGGAAAAGGGATTTTAAATTTGTGTGGGGTGAAACCCTATTTATCATACATGCTTGTAAATTTCTTGGTCCTGTATAGGGTTGATATATTTGATCACAACAAAATGTTATCAATTAATTTAACCCCTTCTGCAAACCCTATGGTAGCATCAAGTTTATACATATACATGCATATCACAAATATAATTTTGTGATAAATAATTTTCTATTAAAACCACATTGCCTTTTTCTTCCATTGTTCGCTTTTGTGTAAATGTTCAACCATATCTTAGTCTTCAAATTATCGAACCACTCTTCAATATGAAGACGAAAGTATCAAAATTTTGGCAGTTCAAACTTTTAATCCGTGGCCTACAAGAACTGGGTAGAACCTGTTATTAATTAAGCCTAAATGGGAATAAGAGAATTCAGGGGAGTGTTTCATGAAAGGACTTGTCAGATATTTTATCCCACAAATTTGCTCTCGGCCAATCAGATTCAAGGATTTCAGTAGCTTATAACAGTTGTCAGATAAAATATCAGACAACTTCCTGTCATGAAAAGCTCCCCAGTAGTCAACAGGTAAAATAAGTGCTTTTAACCACATGTAAAAATAACAATAAAACACTTATAAATACATGTAAAAATAAAAATAAAACACTTATAAATACATGTTAAAATAACAATAAAACACTTATAAATACATGTAAAAATAAAAATAAAACACTTATAAATACATGTTAAAATAACAGTAAAACACTTATAAATACATGTTAAAATAACAATAAAACACTTATAAATACATGTAAAAATAACAGTAAAACACTTATAAATACATGTAAAAATAACAGTAAAACACTTATAAATACATGTAAAAATAACAGTAAAACACTTATAAATACATGTAAAAATAACAGTAAAACACTTATAAATACATGTAAAAATAACAAAACACTTATAAATACATGTAAAAGAAAAAGAACAAATTGCCCTTGGCTTCTCCACTAAAGATGATTATTAAAAATATTTTAGCATAGCGTGCTACGAGATAAGTCAAGAGAAACCTTGACTGATCCTTGGTGGTTTTGTGAAGTTGATATGATTGAAGACAGTTGTTCATCATCAATTCTCTGTTTCACCCCCACATCAACAAGTTTGAGGACGCACTAGTAAATTTGTGCTCTTGAATGGTGATGGATGTGAACCAAACATTGGGATTGATGGTTAGGAAATTAAACTTCCATTTCCTCAAAAAATTGGCAAGGTTATAACCTTGTTTATTTGAGGACAACAAGCACTTAATAAAGAAGTCGTCAAATACATAGTAGACCACTTGACCTCCTCTTGAAACGGTAAATTATTTGAAGAGTCTGGTCATTATTTCTAAGTATTTGATCCTGTTTATCAATTTGATCCAATAGATTTCAGTGAAGGATATGCGTATATATTTCTGTGTCCGGTCTTGAGTTGTCAAATTTTTCTTTTTCAGTTGCAGGCATAAGGTCTGTTCACACATAAAGTAATTTTGTGATGTTTACAAAATTATATTTTCCCCCCAATCTCGATCAGAGCCCTCCCCTCCCCTTGTATGGGTTGCAATTCAAATTGCACTAAGCGTTCATTTTTTGTCAATGAACACAATTATTTGCCTTGTATACTTAGTGTTACTGAGAAGGTCACTTCAAGTAGAAATTCAAGTGAGATTGGATCGCAGTTCAAATAGTTCTCTTTCTTTTTTCTTGTGTGAGATAGAATATGCCTGCTGTCTTTTGTGAATTATCGGTCATCACAAAGCTTGTAGCTTTCTCCCTTCTTGGTCTCTTTGTCAATCACACCAGTTTATTTGTCATGGAATGTTGGACTGCTTTCCAACTGCCTCAAATGTACATTATTTGAAGAGGGAAAGCATTATTTTATCTAATGAAAGTTTGTGATAACTCTTGATATATAACTTAACGCTACAATTGATATGCAATTTGTTTACCAGCTAGCCTGATGTTAGAAATATATGATTTAGGTGATCTTCAAGTTTAAGAGAGATCTTGCCCCTCCCCCACCCCAAAAAGGGGATAAATAAATAGAGCAACATGAACATATCGTCTGTTGAGAGCCAGAAGGGCGTTAACTCTGTATTAAAACATATGAGTTAACACCCTTCTGGCTCTTAACAGACAATATTGTTGCAGATTCAAAATGTTCTGCCATAATTTGACATGGTTGTAAAAGTTGCCTGTTAAGAATTCTTTTTAATGTAGGAAAAGACTTCCCAGGAAACTTGTCAGTATAATCGTATTGGCAAAAGAGAAAATCGATATGGATTATGGGTCTTCTATATGCACTTTATTAGTACTCCACAAACTCAAAAATCTTTTTTGATGTTCTTTATCCTGCTATACATGTGGTGCTCACAGGGTTGAAATCTTTGATAGCCATTCAGACCCCAAGTCTTATTTTATTATTGTATACAAGGTTCTAAGTATCAGTTTTAATTATCGTTAACTCGGTATCCAGGGCTTTATTGTGTTACCTTGCAAACTATCATATCAGTAGCTACGTTAATTCATACGGGACTTGTAGTCTTGAAACTTGGAGTTAGTGAAACTTGAAGTTAATGAAACAATGACTCACTAACAATGACGAGGGTTCACAGGGGCCCGAAACAACGATCCTCGTTGTTATGAGATTACAAATCGAGCAATCGTCGTTAAATATGAACATGCAGAGAGGTCATCATTAACACTGAGTTTGCTGAACTTAAAGTTTATTCTGTTCACACGGTCCATAACTGTGAAGGAGGAACTCCCTCGCCGCTGCTCCCATTTGGTTCTAGAACTACAGGTAATCTTTAAGTTTCGAAACTACGAGTCTGTTCATACGGTCTCAAAATACAAGAGAACTAAAAGTTTTGAAAATACAAGCTAAACTTAAAGTATAGCTCCATTCGTGTGGACCTGACTATTATCAAAGATGAAGGGGGATGGATAATGACATAACTCTCTCCAGTATCACTCAGCCATAAAGATGGAGATAGATAGAGAAAGACAGATGAAATGATTTATAGGTCATCTGAGAGAGAGGGTGATGTTGGCAGGTGAAGAGGGACTGACCGATGATTGACCATGACGGGCTCAGTGTGAGTGAGCATGACCTGGTCATCACATTCCAAGAACAGGGTAGATGTCTTGGGATGCCATCAGATTTAAAGGTGGACTCCGGGCTTGATGGTCAAGGTCAACGAAGGAATACATCTTGGGGTTTTTTTGTTGTTTTTTTTTTTGGGAGGGGGATTACTCTCTTAATTTCTAAGACTTATTTTTAAGTCCAAGAGTGTTTAAACTTGGAACAAAACAGTCTTTTTCAGACCCCCCAAAATAAGTCTTAGAAATTAATAAATAAGAGTGTTTGCTCCTTCACTCATCAAACAGCTCCTAGAACTGAAAAACAAACTATAGTACAAAAAGAAAGAATTTCTGTTAATGGGTTGTAATGCTTTTACAGCGGAAAGCAACAGTTTGACTTCAATATACCATAAGTAGCCTACTTTCGATGCTTTGATCAACCTTTAGAGCATGCGATGGTGACTTTTTGTAATGTCTCGGGAACATTTTACACCAGCTCATTTGGCAGTCAAGGGGGCGTTTTATGAAGTGTCTTGTCAGTGATTTTTACTGACAAATTTGCTCTCAGCCAATCAGATGCAAGGATTTCAGTAGCTTATAACAGTTATTGCTACTTGTCAGTGATAACAAGTTTTATGAAACAGAGCCCAGGTATTCATTTTCCAGTATGCAAAGAGTAAGACTTCACTTTTTTTTATCAAGATGGGCACTAATTGGATTGGGTGGTAGAGGGGTATATTGAGAAGAATCAGAAAAAACAAAATCTTCTGCAAATTCAATAACAGCACAATTGCAAATACACTTCAAGAAATCATCTGAAAGCCAATTTCAGTAGCCTATTCTATTACCTAAGATAGAAATCATATTTGCATTTCTGTATAATGTTGTATTATTCAACATTTTAAAAGGCAAGGTACAAGGCTATTGATATTGCCTTAGTAATAATAGGTTGATTTTCTTTTTTAAGTCTTTGCAATCATTGTTTCCAAGAAATGAAAGCAGATTTATGGATTTTATACCATATTTCCCTGCTGATTTATGTGACTTCCTTAAATACCGTGGAAACTGAGTGGAAAGGCATCAATGCCAAAGTTATTTTGCCAGTGGGAATGACCTCATCGAGTATGAAAACTATATTGGAAGTGGACTTACGTACTATTACTAGGCAGAAGGTCTGGCTTTAAAGAAATAGATAACAGAACTGGCATTGAGAAACTGTTTTTATGATGTCCAGTCATTGCACCTGTTGTTTGTATCCTTTGGAATATGTTGTTAAAGAGGAATGTTTGGACAGTCCCACTCAAAAAGAAATGTGGTGCTTAACTTTATTCAAAAGTTCTGGCAAAGTCCCAAATCAATCTTTTATGTCTTCATCTTTCTCGACTTCCAGTGTAATTAGATTTAATGTTATAAACTGAAACCGGTCTAAATAAATTAAGAAATTTTCTGCCTTAACATGAAAAGTATACATTTCTCAGAACAGCTGTTGTTTCTAGAGAGTAATATTTTGAAATGAATACAGCTAGAATTACCCCACTGCAGTATACTTTTTCTCTACTTTTTAGAGGCAAGTTTGGATATATGATTTGATGATTGATAAGTAATATTACTGCTTTTCTAATTAAAAGTTTCAAAATTGTTCTTATACCGATGAATTTCGTAAATTTTAATCAAACACATATTAAACACAAAGCACATTAATTTTTGTTACAAGTATTTTCCTTATGTTTCAAGTATTTTCCTTATGTTTAAGGAAAATTGTCTTTAGAATGTGAGGAATGAAATATGAATAAAAATTTCTCCTGTTGGGATTTATGCAGATATTAGATGTTTGAAGTTTTCCTTTAATTTGTAATATGAGTTATGAACAGTTAATGGTTTGTCCCTCTCAATTATTCAAGTCTTTTCATTTAAATTTAATGTTTATGGTTTTAGTCTTTGGTAATGATAAAACTATGCAAGAACTGCACTTAATTTTTGTAAGCCCTGTTTTTTTTTCTTACAATTAATATTTCAGTAGCACCTTTGAAAAAAATGTGCAAACTTTTTAAACCCTATATTGTATGAGCGTTTGATACACATGCTTCCAAATTTTGATGTATTTTTGAGAAAAATAGGTCACAAGATATTAATTGGAAATAAGTTACACTTTCAAATTCTATGCCAGTAATGAAGTATCATATGAGATTACAGGGGAAAGTCTGCAAATTTATTTATATTTTGTTTCTCTTCCCCTTATAATATATTATTTTTGATTGTCCTTCGCAATCATCAAATCTCTATCTTTCTATCTATCTATCTTTATACACCTCATTCACTCAACTCCTTTTGTGTTCTCGTGTTGAATCGTATGTTGTTTTGAGGTACGTTTGTTCTGCTTGATGATTATCAAAACCCATCTCCAATATTCCTCTGAAAATAAAAAGACGCTATTAAACGCAGTAAGGGAATCAGTTATGAATCCCTCAACCTCTCTCCACTCATGTTTAATTTATTCACGCCATATTCAACATAATTATCTACGATCTGCCTCACTCACAGTTACTAGGCCTCAAGAAATTAAGAAACTGCTGAATATTGAACGTAGCCATAATTTTTTTCTTACAAGATTACAGAGGAAAGTCTGCAAATTTATTTATATTTTGTTTCTCTTCCCCTGATAATATATTATTTCTTGATTTAGGAAGCATATTACTGCATTCGGATTTGAATGCGTAAATCAGTCGAGCCAATAAAAGGAATGTGTCATGACCTTTTCAGAAGTATATTGTTCCCAAGTTGGCAGAGATTTGCCTTCACTTCCCTTATGTCTTCTTAAATTTTGTTAAGAAACAGACCTTAACCTGGTATAGGGTGCATATTTCAATATGTAATGTTAGCACTTACAACACCAATTCTGAGGGGGGTGTGTACAATTTTGCTCATGAGACAGTATTTGTTGATAAACTCTGGAGCTTAATGTGTTGATACATTACCAAATAGAGAAAAATGTATAATTAGTAAAGTCACACCTTGTGAAATTATACCCATTTCAAGTTCAAGTTCAAGTGATTCATATAATAGAAAGCTTGAAGGAAAAAAGTCCATAAAATTTGCAGAGATGGAGACTGTTTGTAATGATATATTGATTATGAAAACCATCATTTTCTGGAAGGACAGGATTTTCATATCAATGTAACACCATTCTAGGGTATGCGTGGTAACTAGCTCATGTATTCAAGACTTCCATCGTTCTTTTGTTGAACGATAGGCAATTAAAGTGGAGTACACTTTTTTCTTTTTAGAAATTTTAACAAAAACACTTACACACCTACACTCAACTATCTGCTCTTTAATGAAGTACAGTTTATTTTCACCTCCTGACTGTCACCAAAACAAATTTTGAATTTGAATCTTGGATCATTCAAGTATTTGAATTCAGTTGTTAACTTGTACCTTTTGAAGAAAAATGAAAAAAAATCTTTCATTGATAGAAAAAAAACACCATATATTTATGTGACCAAAGCAAACTTTTATTAGTTAAAGGCATTGAGTAACTTTGTGGAGGCTTGATTTAATAAATTGTTGAATATTGATATTTGTCTTGTATAATGATGTTCAGAATGATAAATAAATAGCCAGGCATAGAAAGGTTTTCAAATATATAATGCTATTATTAAGATATCTGCGACTGAATACTCCCATTTACGAAAGCGTATGGCCATACGCTTTAGTCTAACACTGAGTCAATGGGGAAAATGAGTCTGGCATTTTCCGGTCACTTGCATATGTTTACTTAATGTGAAGCACATGATGATTTTGAAGTGCTTTTTTCCACATGGGCTTCATTTTTACACCATATTACATACACTGATAACATGTAAGGCCAGAAAGCTCAGATTTTATCAATCCTCCACAAAGTTACTCAATCACTTTAATGAACTCTTCTATTTTCTAAACCTGTGATTTCAAACTGAAAATTGACTTCTCAAACTTGCCTTATTAGTGCCTTTAATCCACTGCTGTCACGGCCACCGAAAATCAGTAGCAGATTGGAATTCAAATTGGCAGCATAGAGGAACCGTTGGATTAGTGCTGTACTAATAGATTTGTCAAAGCGTGACATTTAGCTATCTCTTTCTTCTCCACTGTCGTAGCGATCCGTAGGAACCCCAAATTTGTCGCAGATGGAAGGCGAGGGGTGTTTGGATACATAGGATGGCAGGAAAAAACTTGTGTGTCCATGTTGGATGCGTTATTAAAAGTAGATCAAATTTGGTTAATTTCTTGTATTTGTGAGGTGACTTACGGTCCATTGAGACATTAAACAGATCAAAATATATGAATCATAGATTGTATCTAGAAGTTGCTTGCTGATATGCTAGAGTAAAATAAGCAAATCAAAAGATTTCATATTTTTAGAAAGTTTTCTCTGAAGGACAGGCATGCATGCATGTTGGATGTATAAAATGTGAATGAGTCTTCATTTCTTATTTTTGTGGTATACTGGAGAACAGCTTTGGCATGTAATGTTCCATGTGGACAATAAAATATTAACTAGAAACTATTTTTTATTATTTTCTGTGTAATGTTTCAGTTGTATATTTTGAATAGTCGGTTTGGTCAAGCTTTGAATGGACTGTGAATCAACACTTTCTATCAACTGAATGAAAAAAACATAGTTGGAAGAAGTACAGGGGTGATTTCCTACATTATGGGGAAAAAGCCGACTGGGAAGCTTGAGTTCTGGGAAAGGTAAAAAATAATTTCTCGTTTCTCGTTTTTATGTTAGTTTGGATCATTATCATAGTAGATATGTCCCCTGAAAAGGATTGCTCTTCAAACGCTCTCACATTCAAAATATGACAAGACACAGCTGAAATGATAGGGCCGAACATTTGTGTGTAATCCCATATACACATTTCTGTACTCAGTGTATGTGACTCTCAGCAGGATTAAAGGGATACTCAATCACAGATTGTGGAAGTTTTGATGCCGCGAGAGAGCACGTGATCGTTACCTGATCATGCCGTTGCCTAGTGGGGCGCAGGCTTCGGACAGACTAGTCGCTGCACAACATGCACGCACCACCTGAGCTCGAGCTCTTGTGCGAGATTCGGTCGGCTTCGTGCAGTCCGAAATATAATCCCAGTAACCCGACGGACGAGTTCGATGCACAAACTTTGTGCACGAGTGAATGGGGCTTACACAATCCTGACTCTCCCCACGGCAGCCTGGTAGCGTATCCCTTTTAAGTCGATTTCTCATCATTTTGGTGATTCCAAAACCTTACAGCATACACCTATTCTTATATAGAGTACCGAAGTGTGACATCATACCGGCCAAGTTGTCAAGGTTGCTGGTTCTAAACAATTTTGTGCTAAACAATGGCGTGGTGATCGCACCAGCGCCAAATACTGAAATTGCCCTGCTCCAGCCCGTTGCTCGAATGACTTCGCGGTGAACCTCATGCGCGGGCTCTGTTGTTTGGAACCAGTATCCTGGACGACGAGCGACTATGACGTCAGCACTTCAGTACTCTATACTTTCCCAATAGACTGCTTCTGTAATGTATAAAAATTTATGCACATATATTCGTTGCGCACCTATTGACGAGCTATTCCATGAACCTGCTTTTTATAAATGAGCCTCAATGCTTGGAATCCAGTTTGCATACATTATTTGTAGCTCTGTCCCCCCCGGCAAGATTTCAGGTTGTCAAGAACAACCTTTGTTTGAAAGGTATGCATACAATTTGCATACAATTTGCATACAATTTGCATACATTACCGAAGCGGTCTATTTTGAGACAGTTTCTTTCACAATTCATTTTCTTGACCAGAACTCAACTTTATCTTTAATGCATTAATTGCACAACACAACAGTGTGACTTTATAACCCTATCCATGTGACTTTAATCCCACTTACGTCAGTAAGAATGCTGAACATTGTGTTTGGACTAATGATGTCTACATAATTATGTTTTCTTGAAACACAAACAGGTAGCTCCATTGTAAAGTTAATTCCCATATGCCCAATTTAATGCCTACCAGGTAATGGAAAGCTCGTTAAAAGCTCATATTCAACGCTTGAAAGATTATTATCGCTCCAAACGATTCTTTCCATGGGGTGTGTCTCTCGTAAACTGACTACGGTGTAGTAACCAGTAACTTTTGAGTGCAAGAAACATTCACGAACCGTGTGAGCTGTTCAGATTCGTGACAGTTTAATGCCTTGAAGTAAGCAAATCACACCTGCCCCAAAACTGAATTTTTGCAAAATTAGCAAACGTTTTTTTGTTTTACAGTAGTTTTGCAGTTTGCCATGTGATACTCTGTATATATATACACAAGCTTAACCCTTCTTTTCTTGTATTATTTTCAAGAAAGAAAATTATTTTATTCATTATAGTATTCAAGAAAACAGACATTCGAGAGAGCAAATCTGACATTATCTTCATTATTTTATTGTCTTTGTAGGTGATTCCTCAACTGATAGCTCGGATTGACACCAGGCAGCTTGTAGGACGTCTCATCCAAGAACTGCTTATTGACATCGGAAAACATCATCCTCAGGTACGATTGCCCTAATCCTATTCTGTTTGGTGTTTGGTTGGTTAGGGTTTTTTTTTTGGAGGGGGGGGGGGAGGTTGTTTTCTTTTCTAATTTTTGACTTCTCCTCCATGTCTAATTTTCTGGTTTACCTATCTCTTGTCATGTTTTTCCCTTCTCCCTGTCTTCTGATTTCATCTTCTGCTCTTCTCCTTAGGTACGTACAATTTATAAAATTCATGAGTTTTACCAGGAGATGGGATATTTAGCTTGCCATATTGAGATCTTGGAATCATTAACTTAGTTTTTAGTTTTACTAGACCATGTTTCTAATGAATTTACCCAATATGATTCTTTAATTCTTTTTGTTTGAGTCCTTAATGCTTTCATTAATATATTTTTGTATTTTTTCCAGGCTTTGATTTACCCTCTGACTGTCGCATCCAAGTCTCAGAGCTCAGCCAGACACAATGCCGCTAACAAGGTGCTTAATAACATGTGTGAACACAGCAACACACTGGTACAGCAGGCCATGATGGTAAGCATTCATATGTTTTTCACTTCATAAGAAAGAAATGAAGAAGATGCTTAATCACATATGTAAACACAGCATCAGACGGGTACAGCAGGCCATGATGGTAAGCATTCATAATGTTTTTCACTTCATAAGAAAGAAATGAAGAAGATGCTCAATTACATGTGTGAACACAGCAGGCCATTATGATGTCTGAAGTAACTACAGAAGTTTATATGAGAGAAGAAAATAGGTGCTTAATGCCATAATTATGTGAACGAAGCAACACATTGATGCTGCAGGCCATCCTGGGAAGCTATCACACTTTTTAGAGTTTCTACCAAAGAAGCCAATGAGCTGCTTAAATAACATGTGTGAAACACATCACCATGGTATCACTACAACAAACAATAGTGGATGTAAAGAGCAAGGATCTAATTTATAAAAGCAAAAATGTAAGCCTCAGCATGTGAACGTAGTTTACCTTGCCTGTCATTTGTCCATTAGAACCCCACAACCAAGTAAACTGTTTTACCATTTGCCATCTCAGCTCCAGATGTGATCTGCTATCAACTAATGATTTGTCAGTAGCTTTATACACATGCATGGATGTTGTATGATATAGTTTTATGCGCACCATCTCTCTCTTTCTCTCTTATTTTCTAATTGTTTTTCCTCTCTTCTCATTATTCTCACTTTTTCTCATACTCTTTCTATCTCTGTCTCTTTATCATCTCCATTCCTCATTTTCTCCCTCATCCATTTCCATCTTACCACACTTCATCTTAATCTCTCCACCTCCATCTCTCCCTCTCTGTCCATCTGTCTGTCTCTCTCTGTCTCTCTCTCTCTCTGTAATTTATACTCCCTCTCTATTTCCACCCTTTTCTTTCTCCATCTTTTTTTTTCTCTTTGTGTTCATGGTCATTTCCATTTCCATATCCCTCTCTCTCCATCTCTATTTTCTCTTTCTCCAAATCTCTCTCTATCCCCTCTCTCTCCTTATTTTTTTCATCCTTTTGTTTCTCTCTTTATATATATCCATCTTTCTCTTTCTCTTTCCCTCCCTCCCACTCCATCTCTCCCTCTCCCTCCCACTCCATCTCTCCCTCTATCTGCATCTCTCCACCTCACTCTCTTTCTCCATCTCCCTCTCTCCCTCCCTCTCTCTGTCTCTCCCTCTCACTGCCTCTCTCCGTCTTTCACTCTCCAGGTGAGTGAGGAGCTGATCCGAGTGGCCATCCTCTGGCATGAGCTGTGGCACGAGGGTCTGGAGGAGGCATCCAGGCTCTACTTCGGTGAGAGGAACGTCAAAGGGATGTTTGCCGTCCTGGAACCGCTCCACGCCATGATGGAACGAGGTCCCCAGACCATGAAAGAGACCTCCTTCAATCAGGTAATGTCCGATGATAGATGCCTAATTTTATGGGCCATGTGGTTGCCCTAAAAAGAGAATGTAAAGGCTTTTATTCCCCCAAAAGAATTCTCATGAAATTAATAGAATTTTTCACTGAACTGTGGGAATATTTTGACACACTTGGTTCCGAGTCAAAGGTGTTTTCACATAATCGATGTCCAAGTCAAATTTCTATTAAATTTGATTCTCTAAGATACCAGCAAAGAAAAAAGACTGCCCAATCCTTCCCACAGATTAAAAAGATTAAGATAATGAGATGATCTACAAATTTCTGGTCAGTACTACATGTAGCGCCCAACTGGTGAAAGTCTAAGACAATGTTGAGTCAATCACGTACAAGTCATTGCAATGTTTTGTTGCTGTAGCAATAAAGTTTTGCCCTCAAAATGGAAAGTGATGGGTGCTATAAAATTGATGCGTGCATCAAAATCATTTGTGAATGTTCCCTTTCAAATATTCTGTCATATAGCTAGAGGAGCATGGTTTCAAATATCTCTCACAATCATACTGAAATAGATTTACACGTATGATATTTGGGATTAAAGTAAGGCATGTGGAGGTGCTGTAGTTGAGTAGTTCAAACATAAAGTGCAAAATTATAATTGAATACAAAGCCCGCGGTAATGATAATTCAGAGACTCTGCCCCCTAGACACTTACGGAGTGGATATGTTTACGCTGTCTTTAGGAGGGTGAGTTCCAGAGAAGATGAAAAGTAATCTGAGTTTTCATATTCTTTTCATCGGAAAAAAATCATATTAGCATTGTGACATGCAAAGATATGCTCTCTTGAAACACCCTCATATTCCGAATATAACTAGAGATACAAGTAGTTTGAAACTGGAAGAAATTTCAAAGGCATATATCCTGATGCATTGCTTTTAAAATGCAACATAGTACAACATTGGCATTTATATAGCGCTCTTTAATAAAGAATTATATCAGTGCTTTTCGCTGTGTATATGTTTTTTTTTGAAAGCAAGATTGAATTCAGCATTCTCTAATATCCCAGGTTCTAGTAAGATGAATTGTAATGTATTTTGTCATTGATGAATGGGGCATCAGAAGAAAGAAAGAGAAGTGATTGATATTTAACTCTGATCATGAAGGCATGGGGAAACACACTGGTATTGATAGACTTGAGGCTATTCGTGATAGTTTCCAGCTAATTCTGCTATGCTTCGGAAAGATACTGTAACAGCACTTATAACTGGATTATTGATCAATCTTTAGTGTCATATAACAAACCTGTTGAATACATTTCATTGCAGGTTATTTTAACCCTAATAGGCCCGGGGGGGGGGGGGGGGGGGGGATTCCGCCCCCCCCTCGACGTTTCGCGTAATATGTTCGCATCGCGAAAAGCAGTCACCACGCCACTTCACTACTTTTTTCTTTCAAGTCTTGCGCAACTTTTGAGACCAAATTTGTGATGTCCGCGCGTGCGGTTCCAGAGTTACGCAACATTTCGTAAGTGCATGTCAGACCCAAAATTGCTCAAAAACGTGATTTCGTGTACAAATCCAATGCAAATTGTGTTTCCAGCTAAAATTCATAAATGTTTCATTATTTTTACTTTTACTGTTTAAAAACAATTAATTTTATGTTGTTTATGATTAAAATAGTGTTGCCGACAAATTCCATCGAAAAAACAATAAAAAACAAAAAGTCGAAAAACAAAGAAATACATAAGAAATTAAAAAAACAATAAAATACATTTAAAAAAAAGGATTTTACCGAATTTTTTTTTTGGTTTATTTGATCAGAATCTGACAAAAAGTCTCTATACAAAAAATTAGCAGTTTTGGGGCTTTATTTAATTAATTAGAGCAAACCATTAATTTTATGCATAAATTAGCATAATTAATTAGTTGTGACATTTTTCGGAGAAATTGACTATACAGTTTTGTAGATTACGTGGTCGGCGCCGTGTGTGCCGATTTTCGTTGCGAATGCGCGGTGGACGGCCGAGATCTTAGGGGGGGGCGGAATCACCCCCCCCCCCCCCCCCCCCCCGGCTGTGAGATGGGTCTAAATAACCCGGCTCTATTAGGGTTAAACCGATGTGTTGATTCGTGCAAAGCGAAATCACAATTCAGGGAACGTCACCTTTGAAGTTGTCGTCATTTTCAGATGATACATTTAATGCCTTTTCTCGTATTGTCACTGAGCTTTTTTGTCATCTGTAATTTTGGCATGATACAAAGAAATTAGTAGCTCTTTGGCAAAATAGACAGAACAGTAAGCCATAGACAACCATGACACTTTCATGTATACAGAATTGTTCATCAACCTAATTTTACAAATTTATTGTATAGAGATTATTGAATTTCAAAGTACATCACATGTCACATTTAATGTATTTGGTACTTTAAAAACACCTAGCTCTATGATTGTAGTGATTCACAATGGCATAAAAATTGTGCTTCATACAGACTAGTTTTTACAATAACAGAACATGTAGGATATCTACCGCTGAGATCCAGAAGGGCCTTATATGCTTTTTACATACTAGACTCAACGCTCTTTTGGATCTCAGCTGATAATACATGTTTGTACGTGTATATAATGTGTTATTAACAAGTACGAGATGAACCAATGATATTATTTACTGCTGTATGGCCCTCTTTTGTAAAGTTTGGAATGACTTTCGCAACCTTTAGTTTATTCCATGTAGGAGCGGAGCGGTCGCAAATGGGTAGCTACATTAAATTGTTCCAAAAGAGCTGTAATAAATATTTCTTGATACAATATGGCACGAAAAAGAGACATGATAACGAAGCTTTTCGACCTGCACTTATCGGGTTATCATGCAGGTACATGTATATAACAAATTACTTGAAATCGACTATATTATACTCGATGAACCCTTCTGTGCAGACAAAAGGAGTTCGTCCAAGCTTTGCGATTGTTCTGAAATTACAACGTCTGGGTTGCGTCCGGGTTCATCGAGTACAATATAGTTGATTTCAAGTAATTTGTTACATACCTGCGTGATAACCTGATGAGTGCAGGTCGAAAAGCTTCGTTATCATGTCTCTTTTTCGTGCCATATTGAAATTTTGTAGTACCAAGAAATTATTTGTGTATTTCTTGATACACAAATGTGTTCTTAGTTTTGCTTGCTTATAATTTCTCATATTTTTTTTTTTTTTAACTGGTGAAAATACAAGACCTCTTTAAAACTCTTATGCAGGGTTATTTGTGTTTGAAAGTCCTCTCATTAATGTTTGCATCATAATTACTCTCTAAGGTACATGTAAATGTGTTTATGATTATAATTTATGCAGAATTCAGACATTTAAGTGTGAGCTGAAACAATCTTCAATGCTTAGATCATTTGATTACAGATTGAATATAGACTGAAAAATTTGCATTCTCTGTTCATATTCTAGCAAATGAAGTACATTTCTTTCCTTTTCCCCTTCTTTTCTCAAAACTTGGGTCAATGAACCTAATGGGAAGTTGATACATGTAGTCCAGGTCCAAAACTCAAAAAAATTTCAAAGAAATGATAATCAGATTATTTGAAAATCACAATTCTGATGTGAAATTGCATGTGATATGAATTGTGATATTAACATTTATTTTTACATTAAAAAACAATCATTGGAGTAATTTTTTTTTTTCATGACCACAGAAGCCAGGAAAACCTATTATTTCATTTTTTTTAGATGAACATTGATAAGAACATAAATATGAAGTGATCAGAACCTTGACATTAAGAAAAGTGTACTCTAGGTCAACGAAATTCAGTTGCTACATTCATTGAGCTACATGTAGGAAAAAGAACTCTGCTCAGTGTTGCATTTTAATAGTGCTATGAATAATGACACAATTTTCTTCAAAGCTCCGAATATTATTCTTTTAAATTATAATTCATCAAAAGACGTTGCTCTTGGGTATTATTCATTCATTCATCATTTCATTGTCACATGCAGAATTCATTGTTGTATTCGCATATCCTTATAGTAAACTCTAGATTGACTGAACTTTTAAAGGGGACATCCACCCTGAGATCAAGTGAGTTTCAATAAAATAGAAAAATGAGAGACACAGATGTGTGAAATTTTTTGTTAAATTGGATAAAAGAAAAGATTATGAATATGAAGTTGGAATCGATCAAACACCACTTTAGCTTCTGTGTGACTTACATGTATGATGCAAACACCCCAGTTTTGGGCTTTTTCACTGGAAAATTCAAGATTATCTTTAAGTGATTTAACTCCTCACACCACCCCTCAGTTAACCATCTTTTGCAATAGTCTCTCTGCTGTATGCAAAATCTCGCTGCAGTAAATTGCGATGTTGCAATGCAGATTCTAAACAGTTTATATCTAAAGATAGCACACACACTTTTATTGTGCCCGATCCCCTACATTCGTTGTTAAACGGGTCAAAGTCCGCATGCGTTCTCGGCGGTTTTTGGCGGTTTGAGGAGTAACTAGACGGGTGGTTTCGGGCGGTTGAGTGCTAGAGGGTTAATTCCTCTTCCAACTACATATACGTGAAGTTTGTCTTATGAAGGATTTAAAGAAAGTTATTTTATCAAGGTGGTATGGATTAGTCGTCGGACTGTAGATCACTAGGCACAGGATCAAGTCCCAGCAACATCACTAACGTCCTTTGGCAAGACATTAATCTACATTTGCCTCACTCGACCCAGGTGAGTTAAATGGATAAGGTAAAGGAAGACATTCCTGGAATGCCACAGCGCCCTCTGAGAGCAGCAGGGCTATAGCCGGGTAGTTATTTCCAAAGCTCTGTGGAAGCGCATAGAGATGTGTAACATACTTTGTGCTGTATAAGAACAGAATGTTGTTGCTGTTGTCGTGTTATTAATGATCATTTTCTGTTTCTTTTCAGGCGTATGGGCGAGACTTGATGGAAGCACAGGAATGGTGCAGAAAGTATACCAGATCTAGGAATGTGAAGGATCTAACACAGGCGTGGGACCTGTATTATCATGTCTTCAGGAGGATCTCAAAGCAATTACCACAGGTAGGTTGGACTATCTTTCCCACTTTAATCAACGTTAAGCAGATTGCTTTCATCAATTTTCTGTCATACATCTATGAATATAATAAATACACCAAACAATTTTGTAATCTAGGGACTCTGTTTCCAGCAGCCAGAGAGTTAAACGTTGTGAGGCTCTCTTTCCGTCTAGTATTCTTGTAATCTCTGTCTCTATCTCTCTCATTCTGTCAATCTGTCCCTCTCTTCATCTCTTTCTGTTCCTGCCTCCATCTCATCTCTCACTCTCTCTTCCATTTCCCCTCTCTCTTCTTCAATCTCCACCATCTGTCTCTCCTATCTTCCATTTCCTCTTCCTCTTTCATTCTCTCTTCCTCTTTCATTCTCTCTCTCTCTCTCTCTCTCTTCCCTCCCCATTCTCCCTCCTATAGTGCTTGATTTCTTTCTGTTTATATTTCATATCTTCTTATCTGTTTTTAAATCCTTTTATTATATACAATTTATTTAAAAGAAAGTACATGTCCATCAAATGTGCTTTGCTGGGCATCATCTTAGTTCTCATGACCAGGGGTGTTTACCTGGTCATGTTGTTTATGCTGCATCTCTGTCACATTTCTATATGCACATAAACGTAGATGTACAGTCAAACCTGCTTTTATTAGCAACCACCTGCATAGAAAGACCACCTGTTTATAAAGACCACAATTTCCGTTTTCCTTGAAAAGTGTTTCTCATTGAAAGAACCTGCACGCAAAGACCACCTGCACACAAAGATTACCTGCTCATAAAGACGGGTTTTCTTGTCTCTCTTGAGCGGTCTTCATAGACGGGTTCCGCTGTATTATGAATGCCATCTGTGCTTAGGTTCAGTCCTTCTCCTACACCAACAGACATAAGTTTGCCTCCTCTTCAGAAATCCCAAGATAGCATCAAAGCAATAAAAAATAGCTCCGATGGCAAAATCTGTGTAGGTTAACTGATTGGATATGATATCTTTATTTACACCCGTTAGGCTAGGAATAGCACCAGACTTGCAATTGCATGACCTAGGGCTGATACAGTAGGTACCTCTGCGAGTATGATAGCCAGTGACAGGTCCATCTGCCACTGTCTGCCATCCTTTGCCATCCTTTTAAGAGGAAATTTTTTGAAAGGAGTTGTTAGGAGGGGTAGGGTACATGGGTGGAGGGGGCATGGGGGGCAATTAAATCATGCTTTTATTAACCCTGTCAGGACCAAAGTCAAGAACACTATGTACAAAGTGAATAGTATTTTAGTCTTGTGGTAATGAGAGGGTTAATACTGGTACCCCTTCTGTATTTTCTCTTATATGTCATAAACAGTGGGGATCGGGGGGGGGGGGGGGGAGCAGGTGCATTGAAGGCAGGGTCTGCTCAACTCTTTCGTACTTCCCTACAGAACAAATTTTACCAGTCCCTTTTCTGTCAAAATACAGAATAATTAAAATACAGGAAGTTTAGGGGATGGGTAGCATATATGAGTCAAGGCATATGTTCTTTATGATTCAGTGAAGGGAGATGTTTTTCTGCTCTTTTTACGTGTAAATGGATGGCGAGTGGTGATGAAAATGAAGTAGCAGTGTGTAACAAAGGTCCTGTGCGTACCCACTTATCTGTGTGTGGTAAGATACAGAATTGTGAAGCGCATTATACTTTAAAAATCCCGCGGTAAACCACCGCGTCATGTTTGAACAAGCCTTATAGGGGTGGGTGGAGGGGAAAGGCTTGCTTTTGAAAGCGTTCCATATAATCCTTAGGCTCCATAGCAACTGCCAACCACAATATGAGGAAATAGCCTGCTATAGGGCACTGGGGCTGACTTACATGTCGCAGATTGCTCATATTGCTACCATCCCACTTTCCAAAAGACCTGAATTTTTTTTTTTGCAGGCAGTATCAAAAAAGCCTGCCCTCAACCATCTTGAATTAGATATTTTTTTCCTACTCTAGAATGTGTCTACGTGCGAGTGTGAAGGGATTATCCAAGTGAATCTAACATGAGGAAGCGTTGTTTTCCTCTTCACTCCATTCATGTATATATGCAGAATGAATTGCCATTTGGTTTTATACCCCATTCCTAACACTCTTGCCAAACAAACTTAAAGATAACATTAAATTCTTGTCATGCAATTACATGTACATTGTGAAAGAAACTGTTTCAAAGCAATTGGGAAAGGATGATCATATCTTCATGTACGTAAGAATTGGTGTATACTGTGAGGGTTTTGGAATCATAAAAATGATACGAGATTGACCCATATCCTTCCACTGGCTCAGTGGAAGGATTCTCAAGTACACAGAAGCTAACAAGATACGTTATGGATCTACTTGGAGAACCCAAAGTCATACATCCCTGGAACAAAGATGGTGTTTGCCGGCCTCAAGAAGACCAAGGAACGTGCTGACCTGATCGCTTACTTAAAGGAGAAGACGACGGGGAACTACCACACAGATTAACGACACTTTAGCTAGGTGCAACGGGACCTCAAGCATTTCATCAAATATTGTATTGATAATGGATATGTGGGACTGCACTCACACATGTGACATGAATGTTCGGCCCCAACCCTTCCTTCTTATCATATGTTTAAACTGGCTGAGACCATGGTTGGAATTGAAACCTCCTTTGTGAGCTTCCTGTCTTTGTGTCCCCCAGCCTGTTTATAATTCACATGCAATTGCTGTGCACTTCATGATACTAATCTCAAGTTGTTGATGATGACTTGAGCCAAGTGAATTCCAGCATCATTTGAATTGCTCATAAAATGAAACAAAAATCTTCTCCAGGGAGAAAAAAAAATCATCTAAAATTAGGGAGGGGGAAGGGAAAGGGGAAATAGTAACAAAAATCCACTACCATAAACTTCTTTTTGTAAAGTTTGGGTTCCTCCTTTATTTGAATAAATCATCCCTTTTGTGGTTAAAGGGGGTATTAGTAATACATGTATACATGTATATCTGGCATAGAAGTCAGTAAACAGTAGAGGGAGCTATTCCACTGATCCCCAAAGGACACACCAAAGCAAACTGTAAATTTTACACGATATATTTCTTAATGCTTCAGAAAACTGGTGAAATCATAAATCTGTTATAGACTTTTTTTTCATTTAAAGTGGAGATATCCAATAGGTTTTCTTGTCCTTTATAGACTGGCTAAAATAATCTGATGGCTATAATGTAAAATAAATGTATTTAAGAAATCTTTAACAAATATTTTATAATATTTCCTGGTCAGTTTCCCCTACTCGAATTTATTAAATATACAAAAAGCTGCATCACCTAACCGTGATCCCACGCATTTATCCCCAAGTTGATTACGATCCTTCGGGTTTATGTCTGGTTTCTATAGCTTCTGACCACACGAGCATTGAAAACTATGGGGTTTCTGGGACGAACACGTACTGGGGTATTCCATAGCTCAGTCGGTAGAGCGCCGGTTTAGCAATCCGGAGGTCTCGGGTTCAAGTCCCGCTGGAATCCCGTTTTCTTTGCTCATTTTTCACTTCATTATATATTTCTGGTCAGTTTCCCCTACTCGAATTTATTAAATATACAAAAAGCTGCATCACCTAACCGTGATCCCACGCATTTATCCCCAAGTTGATTACGATCCTTCGGGTTTATGTCTGGTTTCTATAGCTTCTGACCACACAAGCATTGAAAACTATGGGGTTTCTGGGACGAACACGTACTGGGGTATTCCATAGCTCAGTCGGTAGAGCGCCGGTTTAGCAATCCGGAGGTCTCGGGTTCAGGTCTCGGGTTCAAGTCCCGCTGGAATCCCGTTTTCTTTGCTCATTTTTCACTTCATTATATATTTCTGGTCAGTTTCCCCTACTTGAATTGACTTTCGTGTAAATATACGTACTTTAGTTGTCTGATATATATCTATTTCTTCTTCGAGACAATATAGGGACCCCTGTAGACAGGTGGCCATTAAGAACAGAGGGGTCTTTCACAAAGAGTTAAGTTTGACTTAAAGTCATGAGTAAGTACCAATGTACCAATGCGTGTAATCTTATTGGTAGATTATGCAATAGTGCGCTTCCTCTAAGCATGATCTGACCAATGCGGTGATGCGTAATATACAGGAATTTAAGTGCGAATTTACGTCAAACTTAACTCTTTGTGAAACACCCCCCAGGTTTGACTCCATCTCATTCTTCACTTTTACAATTTTATCATTTTTTCCAGCTCACTCAGTTGGAGCTCCAGCTTGTTTCTCCCAAGCTCCTGATGTGTAGAGATCTGGAGCTAGCGGTTCCAGGAACCTACGACCCCAACCGCCCTGTCGCCAAGATCCAGAGGGTCCAGTCAACGCTCCAGGTCATCACATCTAAACAACGTCCTCGCAAGCTCAGCATCTTTGGTGAGTCCCTCTCTTTATAGTTGTAAATGCTTGTTCACACGTGACGCGGAACCCGCAGCGTATTTTGTGTGTGTGTGTGTAAATGAATGCTATTAAAGTGGGAATTTAAAAAGTATCAGCACCAAAAATATCTGCCTCATCTTTCAAACTGAAAATTTGCAACACCAATATTTCTTTTTTCTTTTTAAAAAAATATTCTTTTGATAGCCTGTATCAAAAAAGAAAGAATTAATACTTTGTATTGTGTACCATATTCGGTCATTTTGTCATGGAATAAATGATTTTGCAATTACATGTAACTATATATTGTGCACACTTGTAGTCTATGTAAATTCTATCCTGGATGTACAGTAGTTGGGATATTTTTTAGTTTGTGGAAAAGACAATTTAATCAGGTTTGGTTATCAAAATGTACCTGTAGACTAAACCAGCTTTGTGATTAACTATTCCTTATATTTGAGATTAAGAGTCACATACATTATATGTCATACATATTCATGTATATCATGCTGGTTTGCTGTACAGGGAGCGATGGTGCCGAGTTCATGTACCTGCTGAAAGGTCATGAAGACCTCAGGCAAGACGAGAGAGTGATGCAACTCTTTGGACTGGTCAACACCTTGCTGGCTAACAACCCTGACACCTTCAGAAGACATCTCAAGTAAGTCGAAGATGCTTTGGTCCCCACCCCGAAAGAAAGACCACCTGTCTATAGTGGCTTTGCATCCTGTAGCATTGTGGACTAATTTGTCACATGTATTTTCAAAAGTTGAAAAGTACATGTAACTTAAAGATAGAGTTCAGATAAAGTTGAACTCTGGTTATGCTATTACATTGTGAAAGAAACTGTCTGGAAGCAATTGGAAATGGTTGTATGTAGTACATAAGAATTGTTGTGTACTGTCGGGCTTTGGAATCATCAAAATGATGAAATTGGCTCAGTCTTTCTGAAAGTCACATCCACTGTACACAGAAATGGGTATGTTGGACATGTGGCATGAATGATTGGTCCAACCTTTTCAGCTATTTCTCATCATACTTCAAATAGAGCAATTCTTTCCTATGCTGTTCTTCCATACTGACCTAAGTAGAAGAAGAAAGCTCACGGCTAATTATCAATTTTAGCAGAACTCAGCCTTCTCTTTAATGACCATATTTTGGTATTAACTGTATGTTCTCCTTTCTGTCCAGTATCCAGAGATACGCAGCCATCCCCCTCTCCACCAACTCTGGCCTCATCGGTTGGGTGCGGCATTGTGACACCCTCCATACCCTCATCAGAGACTACAGGGACAAGAAGAAGATCCTTCTCAACATTGAACATCGCATCATGCTCAGGGTAAGCTCTTTAGCATAATCTGGGGTGAGGTAGGGGGGAGGTAATGGAGAGAGGAGGGGGTATAAAAGAAGGGAGGAGGGGGCGAGGTTTTGAACATTGTATCATAAGCTCTTAGCATAATCTGGAGCAAGGATAGGTAAAGAGAGGGAGGGGGGGTACTGTTTGGTTAAGTTGTCGCCCTGTGACACCCTCCACACCCCATAAGAGACTACGGTTTCCGGTCTTAGAGTATAAATTTTCATTAGCATCCCAGGAAGAATGCATGTTGATATCGAACATCAATGTTCAATGTGATTCGCGAAAATCAGTATTATTCACACCTCGTTGCCATCTTCCTTTTCTTCGTTTATCCACAGATGGCGCCAGACTATGAGCACCTAACATTAATGCAGAAGGTGGAGGTATTCGAGCATGCGCTGGACTACACTCAGGGAGATGATCTAGCTAAGTTACTCTGGCTCAAGAGCCCAAGCTCAGAGGTTAGTGTGCAAATACTGGTGTGCACAGGATACAGGAAAGTTACTGGAATTTCTTTTTGATGACTGATGCCAAGAGGCACTTCTGGGCCTCATTTTCAAAAATTTGAAATGAACTGAAATATGGAGTATATTTCCATTTATTTTCAGGGTTCGTTATCACATGACATTTCTGTAAAGAAACTGGAGTTAGATATTTTGAATGCACAAATATATGTTGAGAACACAACACATAAATGATCTGTTCGATAGAGTGTGATTTGGGCATCGAATTCCTATAGAACGCACCTAGAGATACATGTATCTCTGGCTCTGCCATCAATACGTCAAAGAACACAGCATGCAATACAACAAAATAGATACATTTACAGTGTCTTTAATGGGCAACTTTGCATAATATTGTTGTGTAACTTGTTAAATTTGTTTGTTTTAGGTTTGGTTTGAGAGGAGGACCAACTACACCAGATCTCTGGCTGTCATGTCCATGGTGGGATACATCCTAGGCCTAGGAGATCGGTGAGTACTATACTCCTAGACGGCTCTCTGATTAGAGAAGTTGGCTCAGTTGGTAAAGCATCTGCCTGTCAAACCAAAGATCGTGGGTTCAAATTCAGCCTTGGTTGATGACTGAAGCCTTTGTTGTGTGTGAACTTGCTCCTCCCCTGTTACATAAACACAGTCTAGGTTACATTGGAAGACACCCCATCCCTCAGATAGGATGGTAAATGGCGACCCCATGTGTTGAAGAGTCACCACCCATGCACATTATGAACCCACTGCACTATTTGGGAAAGAGTAGGGGGACCTTGGTATAGTGGTACACCTGCACTTCCCATTCAGTTATACTGAATACTCAATGATAATAATAATAATCTGATATTCATAGTCTGTATTCAGTCAATCATCCCATCAGCTACATGTAGCATTCTTTCGTGATATTAATTGTGCATTGTGGGTGTGGAAGTTGTTTTGTTGTCATAGTCAACCCATTGCCCACGGGAACCAGGTCATCCCTGCAGTAAGCCTATGGGAATTAGAAAATTCAGTAGTCGATGGGTTAAATGGTTTGAGCACTTGACTGGAGATGCAAGATCTTAGGTTGGAGCCCTGACCATCCTTGGCGAGACATTATTATACATTTGCCACGCTCTACCCAGGTGTTGAGATGGGTACATAGTAGGAGTTTATTCCTGTAATGCACTGTGTGCCATGAAAGTAGAAAGCATAGCCATCTTAATAATTTAAATAACCACAAAGAGGTATTGTTTTACTATTACATGCACTATACAAATAAAAGCTTATTGTTAATACTCAAGGGGCTTGCTCATAAAGACGAAGCTGAATAAGTAGGTGTATGCTTATACCGATGTGAGATGTACTCCTCTTCTACAAACATACATTTCGTCATCTAAAGGAGTAATAAAGGCCTTAAAATTGTAGAAATGTAATTGGTTCTGTGATTGTCTAGGGAGAAAAAAACTGTTGAGGTAAAAGTTAGGGCTGACAGAACTGTATGTAGACTGTAACATTCTGTTTTTTTGAGGGTACAACACATACGCAAAGGGACAATTATTTACTAACACATGGCGAATTCCTTTATACTACAGTCAAACCTGCTTTAGTGACCACCTGTATAGAAAGACCACAATTTTTGTTTCCCTTGAACAATGTTTCTCATTGAAAATGTGTATTAAAGGAACCTGTCCATAAAGACCACCTGCTCATAAAGACCACTTTTCTTGTCTCCCTTGAGTGGTCTTTATAGACAGGTTTCACTGTATCCGATTCCTACCTTCAGCCCTTGATCCAGCACTACACCTAACCCTAACCCTTAAGCCCAATGCACACTATACGATCGACTGCGATCTTATTTTGGAAATAAATCGTAATAGATCGGGGCGGTCATCCTGGTACTTTCGTTCAATGCCATTGACAACCGATGAAAACACAGAGATTCTTGCATGATCAGCAGACCATCAAACATGGCTCGCTCGACCGAATCATCGACCAGCACAATGCCGAGGCTATCATGGGCCTGATAAGAGTCAAAAGCTGTTACCAGGTTGTGTGATCGGCATTCGAGCAGGATTCGAGCAAGCACGAATATTGTTTTCATCGCTCTATTAAGGGTTGCTAACCGGAAGTTACGTAAGCCCGCCCCAACCTATAGCATTAAATATCGGCATTTGAACAAATAAAAATTACCAGACTCGGCTTCTGAACAATAATATGTATACAAACTTCGGATTTTGGTGCGCTGTCAGAATAAGTGCCAACTCAATTTAAAATCGTAGACAATCATGGGGCTGTTCTGATGTCCTATGACTCAGAGCCGATTTGGCCTTTCCTCCGACTAGAAAGCTCGCAATAGGCGGTATTTTTTATTTTACTATCTACTGTATGTAATGACTATTTAGAACCTGAATCAAAAATATTTTACATGGTCAAATGTTTATATCAGATACTGTTACATTTTCTTCCGAAATCGGATTGCAGACCCTTTATAATAGTGTGCGGTGAGCTTTACCCTAAACCCAACCTAAAATCCTTTTGCAACCTTGAACCTAACCCTGTATCTTTAATGCAGCAACGCCCGAAGCAGTGGTCACCTGGGGTGGTATTCTGAGATTTATTTAATCTTGATTTCATCTTGATTTCAGTGAAATAATTTTAATTGTCATAACAAAATGTACGCTTATGGCGCATCATTGGTTAATGACTGCGCAAAAGTGGCTGCGTACGCGGAATTCATCTGCGCAAACACCAATGAAATGTTGCAATTTAAAATTTGTTATGACAATTCAAATCTTTTCACTAAAATCAAGATAAAATAAATCTCAGAATACCACCCCTGAGCATTTGTTTAATGACCCTTTCTTGATGTTTCTGTTTTTTCCCTCTGTTGAATTGCAGCCATCCATCTAATCTCATGTTGGACAGATTAACAGGGAAGATCATCCATATTGACTTCGGAGACTGCTTTGAGGTATGTCCTGTCGGGTAGATAAAACAATTAGGGCCCCGTTTCATAAAACTTGTCATCAAGGACAAGTTATAAGCTGCTGAAATCCTTGCATCTGATTGGCTGAGAGCAAATTTGTCGGTAAAAAATCACTGACAAGGCACTTGATGAAACACCCCCTAGGTATTCAGTCATGGAGAAAGTCCATCAGTGAATGCTTCTGTAAATCTCTTCTGTAGATGTAGTGCTAAAGAAAATACCTAGTATTTTGTGAAAATGCATTAGAGCACACATTGCCCACCCAATTTAATGTACACACTACTTGAAAAAAAGATCTTCTGAGCATACAGAGTACATCAGAAATTATGAAATAATTTACCAAGATCAAAAGTAAAAAGTGTAATGAAAATATTAATAATATTTAAAAACAGTGTCTGTTATTCATTTCTATCTGTATTTATCTCTCATTGTGTGTGTGTGATGACTTGTGATCTCTTTATTTTCTGGACATTTTACTCCGAGTATGCAGTGTTCCTCAATCGTTGTATATCTCTTTTTATTAGTCCTCCATTAATACTTACTTCTATAACTCCTTTTTTCAGTCTCTCTCTCTCTCTCTCTTCCTTTTTTTTTCTCTCCCTGTGATATACATGTAGCATTTAATGATATCTGCCTTAAATGTAGTCACTGCAAGAACTTACATGTAGTTCACCATCGTTTCCTAACTCTTTCACAAATCAAATAATCATTCTACGGTACTCTCATGTGGAAATACTTATCTTAAATTTCTCATCTCCAAACTGTTTAGTTTTTCCTCCCCGTTCTGGATCTTTTACCATTGATTGTGTCTTGTTTTCTAGGTTGCCATGACGAGAGAGAAGTTTCCAGAGAAGATTCCCTTCCGTCTCACCAGGATGCTAATCAATGCTATGGAGGTAAGGAAACTTTTACGGTGTAATCCAATAGTTTTGTGTACAGATACTTTCACGAATTACAGGCTCAAAGACCATTTCGCGAGTTGTTGCTTTCGCGAAGGACCCGCAGGCTACTCGTACTTACGTCGCACTGTTGGAAAACGCAAACTAGTTTTGCACAATGCATGCATACGTTAGCTGCACTGCATGACTACAGTATGCCAATGTGCTGTACATATCTTATATATGAAATGAATAATGAAGGCTTTTTGATTTTTTTTTCATGAATCGATCGATTGCCACATCTTTGACAAGTGTAAGCTACATACATGTATGTTGTGTTAACACGCTTTGATTTTGGTATTCACCTATAACACACATTTTCCATTGACTTCAGCCCAAGTTGTTTTGGGGGCTCAGTCTTGAACAGGTTACAAAGGAGGGTATTATTCCTTTTTCTCATCATTGCAGGTGACTGGTATCGATGGTAACTACCGCATCACCTGTGAGAGCGTGATGCAGGTTCTCCGAGAACACAAGGATAGCATCATGGCTGTTCTGGAGGCCTTCGTCTATGATCCTCTGCTGAACTGGAGACTGATGGACAGTGAGTAGGATAGAGGAACAGAGGGATGGATGGATGGATAGATAGGTGGATGGATAGATGGGTGGATGGGGGTATAAATGGATAGATGACAGAGAAGATAGGTGGATGGATGGAAAGATGGACAGATACATAGCTGGATGGATGGAAAGATGGACAGATACATAGCTGGATTGGTGGTATAAATGGATAGATGGACAGAGGGATGGAAAGATGGATTGGGGGTATAAATGAATAGGTAGATGGATGAAAAGATTGATTAATATGGATTATTCATGCGTGGTTTAGATGGATAAAGATTGATGTGTAGTATGATCATAGATAAATGATTGGGTAGATAGTGTAATGAAACATTAAGGACAATGTCATGTCCACTGGTAGGCATTTGTCTATGACCATATGAGTAAAAATTGATGAAAGATAAGTCGGATAGAGTGATTGATAAATGATTGATGAGTGAATAAGAGGATGGATAAGCGGATGATGTACATGTAGCAAAGCACAAGAATCATATAGCATCAATGTCATATTGGAGGCATTTGTCTATAATTGTCTGCTTAATGTGGAGACTGATGGACATTAAGTAGGATAGATGGTCAGAAGATGTGATCCAACATTTGATCTCTGCTACACTGTTTGTTTGTCTAAGTGAAAGGGTTTACTTAGCTTTTGGCTTGTGATTGGGAATTCATTTGGAGTTAATGTGGTGTAGGGTTAGAATTATAGTTTTAGGGTAAAGTGTTCGGACCAGGGTTGACGTTCGGAAATCAACAAACTCCAATCAGCAAATGGATTATGTAAGATATGACTAAAGTTGGTTCCTCTTTTCGCCCATTCAGCTCCCAAAGGGAAGAGATCCAAGGCCAGATCTGGAGCATACTCTACAAGTCAATCAGGTACAGGAACTCGGGTCTAGTCCAGGACACTGTTTCATAAATATTGCTATCAGTAACAATATACAGTATTTGATATAGTGTCATGTTAACCTGTAGATCTACAGTGTTATGTATTAGTGATGGTTTTTGCATTATCTTTCGCATGCAATTGCAATGACTTACAAATTATAAATGAGCAGGAAGAGCAACAAATTCTGATAATTTTGAATCCATTTCTGTTGCAGGATATTGCAAGTAATAACGAATAGGAACATTTTAAGTGAAAATGATCCCTTACAACACATAGTTGAATTTGAAGTATTATAGACAAAATTGTATTTTATCATTTTGATTCACACAGGCTCGTCAAGTACACTAATATTTCCATCTTGCAAATGTAAAAATGGGGGGGGGGGGGGGCGGGGGAGGAAATCAGTGCCAATTTGAGGATGAGACCAAGGTGATTCATCAAGAGCTTTAGATAATTCTGGTCTTCCATAGCCCATAGGTAAAGTGTGAATAACAATATGTGCCTTTGGTTTTTTCGGCTCCAGATCTACTAGATGACATGGATTTGGAGATTCCCAAACAGAAGAAGGCTGCAGGCCAATCAGAGTCTGTACAATCTCAAGGTATGCTGTCTGTAGCATTGTGAAATACAGAGTAGCAGCTTTTTTATGAGAAAGTTTTGAGTTTGTGAGTGTTATAGTTAACCTTTAAAGGACCAGGGGGAATGAGGTGCTCCTGTATGTTAGCCATGATACATGTATGCTTGAGGATTAATATTTTGTGCCGGGAGCTTTCTGGACTTTTTAGATTAGAGTCTTATGAATGTGTTGATGTTGAATTCGTCACTGGATTTGCAACCTTTGTACATGCAAACCACCAACAGATTTATTGAATTTTATCAGCTGGGTACTGTAAAGTGTAAGAAAATCAACTCACACTATCCAGCTAAAATTAACATTTCCTCATGTGAATTGTACACAATACGGAAATGCCAAAACATGAATATCTGAATAAATTAGTGATAATTTCAGGGCTATTTAATTGTAAGATGTGCTGTCTTTATGCTAAATTTCAGAATATTTTGTAACACCATGATGGGCAGAATCCCCCCTCCTTCTTTCAGCTGAAAAACCACCAAAATATCCCTAAAGTAGGGTTAAAAAACAAACTGTTAAATAATACAGTTAAGTATCAACAGACTTGTACATTTAGAATACTGTAATACCCAGACACTTTGTTGTCTACATATCTAAAAGTTCTTATGACCAGTGAAGTATCATTGAGAGTCTGATGCATGTAGCACTGGGATGGTATTGCATGCCCTGGGCTGAAATTAGTTAGCAGGCACAAACCCTTGTCAGTCAAAACACATATTAACAAAGTATCTAAACTGCAAGACTACCATAGGCCCTGTAGTGAAGCTGCTACAGCCTGTCGGAACCTGGGTTAGGCTTCTCTCAAGACGCAATTGATTTTCAAATAAAGTGTCAAATTAGGGTCTGTCTGTGCTTGCAGAGTAGGCTAAACTTGCCTCCCTGTAACTACAGTCAAACCTGCTTTAGCGACCACCTGTACAGAAAGACCACCTGTCTATAAAGACCATAATTTTTGTTTCCCTTGAACAATGTTTCTCATTGAAATGTGTATTAAAGGAACCTGTACATAAAGACCGCTTTTCTTGTCTCCCTTGAGTGGTCTTTATAGACAGGTTTCACTGTATATACATGTACTTACGATGCATTTTTTATTGTTTATACCTGATCTTATGACGATCTGCCTCCATTTTTAGATGGTGAGCCTGGAGTCCAGCCTGAAGCACTCAACAAGAAAGCTATCTCAATCATCAACAGAGTCAAGGATAAACTCACAGGTACATGTAACATCGTGTTCTAGTCATATCATATCTATACTTGCACAGATTATTTCACAGATCAAAAAGTCAAATAGAAATACAACTCACTGCCAAACTTTATTTAGAAGTCTGTACATGTATACATGAAAGATACATGGATATGTTAAAGCTCATTTACATGTATATTATTTGTGGATGTGGGGAATGTCTTTAAAAGATGTCTGATACCAACAGGAGAAGCTATTTTTTTCATTTGTTCACTTTTTTTCTATCAACTACTTTGAAACTTTCTATTCCCTGATTAAATAATGTAAGGTAAACCTCAGGTACATCTTTTAAAAAGAATTGAATTGGAAAATGGTGTTGAAGAGAGACATACATGTACTGAAGCTTTTCGTCTTTTCGGAGTATACCGCAAGAATGAACAGAGAGCCAAAATCGAACAATATAATCGGAAACTAAAGGAACAAAGCGCGCAAAAACGGATTTTGATTGGCTACCAGGAAATAACGGGAAAATTAGGCTTATTGCCAGCCGGATTTTGTAATAACGGAAGCTAAAATATACTCTTTCTGTCGGCACAGAATAGGGTCGGTGAGCTGAATGTATTTGGCTTCGAGCATTCACAGATGTGTAAAGTTCCTCGCTCGGCTGAGAACTTTGAACCAAGATGAACAGTATTGTTCAGCGCAATCTTGCTTTTTAAGTAAGTGGTGTGCACAATTGTTTGTTCACTCGTTCACTCGAGCGCAGGGGTTGTGACCGCGCGCTGACGAGTGAACGCCCACAAGATGCTATATTTTCACACATGTTATATACTGCCCTCTGTTGACAGGATGTGATTTCTCCACCAACGATCCTGTAGACGTCCCCACTCAGGTAGAACTTCTCATTCAGCAGGCAACATCCCATGAGAACCTTTGTCAGTGCTACATCGGATGGTAAGTCAAACAATAGAGGGCTCCCTTCAAAACTTTGCTCAACGTGGAGAAGGTTTACGGTTCACCATGTGGTTAGTCCTGAAAAGGACTATTGAGTTTTAAAAGAAGAAAAAAGTGGAGAAAAGTTGAGAGGAGAAGAAAAGGAAAGGCAAGATAGAAATTCAGAGAGTGTAGAAGTAATCTTTCTTGAAAGTGTGAAGTCCTGAAAAGGACTCTAAACCAGATGAAAAGGCTGAGAGTGGAGAAGACTCGAAGTTTCTGACAGGTTGACTGTCCGTCATCAGGAGCCACTCCTGATGACGGACAGTCAACTTCTTACTCAATAGTCCTTTTCAAGACTAACCACATGGTGAACCGTAAACCTTCTCCACGTTATCAGTACCACTATGCAAACCTCTACCTTCAAAGATCAACTTTGCTCAAGTTTTATGGTTTCGTGGATGGTAAGTCAGACAATAGAGGGTTCCCTTCAAAATTTTGCTCAAGTTTTATGGGGTAGTGATATGTGATTTCAATTTTGTTTTTTTCATTGTCCCAGTTTAATACATACATGTAGTGATTGAGCTTTTATTGGAACCTACATGTATTTTGATTCATAAGTCAGCTCCTTTAGGGGCTCTCTTCAAAATCTAAATGTTTGTTAAATTATATTGTGATTTTAATTATGATTTTTACCATCTTTCATTTGCCTGGTCTTTCTTTGTTAAGTTGAGGGTTGTCAACTTGAATTTCACTTGACCTCTAGAGGAACAACACTTTTACGAAGATCTGAATGAAAAAAAACTTACGTTTGATGTATGAAAATAGTTACGTCATATTACATCATCAGTCTATCTGTTAAGTTGAGGGTTGTCAACTTGAATTTCACTTGACCTCTAGAGGAACAACACTTTTACAAAGATCTGAATGAAAAAAAACTTGCGTTTGATGTATGAAAATAGTTACGTCATATTACATCATATTACATCATCAGTCTATTTGATCAATGTTGACGTCTGTATTGTCTTCTTCCGTAGGTGCCCTTTCTGGTGATGTGTATCGAAATAGAGAAGGCAAAAGAAACCTTGCCAAACTAGAAATTCCTGGTTATACTCCATCATGCTTCGCTTCAACATTGACTAGGTCAAAGGTCATTAGACATGAACTTTGCAGTGACATCATCCGCAAAGCATCTTGTATAATGAGATGATTTCAAGCCAAGTGGAATGTTTTTATGATTGTCAGGAATAACTGAAGGCTGTACTTATAACTCTTGTGAGACCCACATATAGTAACTTGTTATAAGGGAGTTACATTTCAAAAGATCATTTTTGTATTTGACTGTATTGTATCATTTCAGGTTTAATACAAAATATAATTATTATATGATTATATAATTAATATAATTATTTTTGTCTTCTTTTTTGGGGGTATTATAAATTGAAAATTCAGTTTCTTTACATCCATGATACATAAGATGCAGATCTACAAATTATAAGGATTTCAAATCTGAAATTTATAAAGTTACTTCTTTTTTCCCTTTTTTTGTTGTTAAAGTGTCCTCAAATATCTTGAAATTGGGTGAAATATAGGCATTTTTTTTTTCTTTTCTTTCATGAAAGCTACTGCGTTGTATTTCTCTTTATCGTATCATTGTAAAATCCCAAAATTTTGTGCTTAAATCTTTACAAATATTTGCTAACATTTCAGATTTATGAAAGATTGATGCCATGAAATCATTGAATGACACAACAAAATTGTTACGTTTAGCAAAATTTTCTTGTTGCAAGAGCATCTATCATTAATAATATGTGAAAGTTTCATGTATAAAAGCCTATGGTTGTACAGAAGTATGTGAAATTTGTTTAATGATTACTTGCAACAAGATACTAATTATGAAATATGTGCAATTTGCTTGTATATCAGTGATTCAAATCATGACTGAATGATGAACAAAATAAAGTTACAATTTTGTATCTCCTCATTATTCTACATGTGCACCTATAGTCTTTAAAGCATGGAAAATTATAGTATTACAAAAGTAAAACAGTCTTAAATAAGATACGTGTACATGTGTTTTGAAAATTTTTATGACTGAAAAGTGATTTTGTGCATTTTTGGAACAACAAATCTAACATAAATGCCCCTTGGTGTACTTTTATGGTTCATATTCACCAAAATAGGGGAAATACGATAAAGTATTAGAAAGACAAAAGAGTCCCGGTCAATTGACCGTGCATTAAAACATGAATGAATGTGCACCTACATCACACTGTTGCCAATTTGTGGCTGTACAAGTTCTTTGTTAATTTTCCCCTTAGTTTGGTGAATTTCTTGTCTAAAGGATTCGGTTCTTTAATCAAAGAATGAGGAGGATTGTATCTGAATATGTTTAAGAAGGGGATAGGGATGGGGGCATTTTAGGGGAATATTCAAGAATGATTGAATGAATAAAAATATTCAAGTGAGATTAGAGTCACGATTCACCAGTAAGATACAATGTATGAGTCTAAAATGTATGATACATTTTACTGCACTGTATAATTGGAATTTACTTCTTACTTGACACTATGGATAATTGTCAAACACAAAGAGATGGAATCCAGTAAGACTTTTGTTTCTTGTAGACACATCTCTATCGAGGTCTTCATTTCATAAAATGTTGCAGCAGTATCTAAAAGGTGAGAATAATCATGCATTTAGACTTTCTTTTTGAACTGGCAAGGTTCAAGATTTGATATTGATAATATATTTATGAAATACTTTCAGACCATCTCTAGTTTGCATTTGAAAGGGGGGGGGAAGAAAGGGAGATATGCGTCATCGTCCAAAGAACTTGATTGTAGACACTCCCTGTAATAATCACTTCAAAAAGTTAGCGTTTAGAGGGGATAGTTTATAATCATCAGAAATGCAGCAATGACATGTCGATGGAAAATCAATCACAATTTCCTAGGTGATTCCGAAAGTTGCCAACTTTTTGAAATATTCTATGATGATGTGTAATGTTTGTCAAATGTAAATTTACTTCAAAAATTTGTGCAAGTTTATGCCATTAACTATTGCAGTAATATGAGAAATAAATGTCATACAGAAGATAATGCCTGAAAATTGTAATTTGATCTGATGACTTTCAATGAGATACTTTTTAAAATAATGAGTTTCATCGCAGAAAAAGATTTGACATTCTTTGTTTTAATGTTATATTTGGTTCAGTGCAACACCTTATGTAGTACGGAATAGACATGAGACTTTTTTTTATCAGATGATAATAATGATTACCGGTATATATGAATTGTATAATGCAGCTACATTAGAAATGCACATGTATTGTAAGGCACATAGACACACAAAGTATTATATCATTAAGTGGGCTTTAGCCGAGCTTCTGTGAGAAGGCATTCAGATCAAGCATTCAAGTAATTTCCTGTTTGTGGCTACCCATTAACTTTACTTGGGTTGAGAGTGGAAAATGCAGACTGATGTTTGCATACGAATATTGACAGAATGGTAAGGCCAAGCTTTATATCTGGGGACTGTTTCATAAAACTTGTCATCAATGACGAGTTATAAGCTACATGTATTGTTATAAGCTACTGAAATCCTTGCATCTGATTGGCTGAGAGCAAATTTGTCAGTAAAAATCACAGACAAGACACTTGATGAAACACCCCCCTGATGACTGTATCAGGCTGATAGCCCTCCTAGAGCTTGGATCAGATGAAATATCGAGGAAAAATTATAATTTCATCTCAATTCATGTCCACAATACATGATACAATTCCATAATACTAGGTAGCATATTGGGTATACCTTGGACCAGCCCAGAAACTGAATCTTATTAGTTTTCTTTAAATTTTGAAATGTGTTTTTCATCTCTAAAGAAAACTGCAGAAATATATGAGTTTGATGTGGATTATATTCTATGTACATCGACCGATGAATAAATTCATATATGCCAGAGATAAGAGTGGTGCATTGTGTTCTTTTACGTATCGGGGGCAGAACTGGAATTTTGAGGTATGGGGGAGGGGTGGATGGGTTAAGAGGGTGAAGACGGTGAAGACTATGCTCCTGCTTATTTATAGGTGAGAAAAAAATGCTGCTTTGTTCTCTGAAAAAACAATTTAAAGGGTCTAGTGTCAGAGGCAGAAACATGGTTTTGCTGGGGGAGTGTTTATGAGTAGGCCTACCAAGGGCATGCTCAAATTCACAAAAAGTTACCCCTCAAAAAAGACAAAAATATTGCCCCAAGTTTGGATGTATTACCACTGTTGAACCAGTTTTAATTTTTTTTTGTCCTTGTTTTACAAGGATGGCACTTTTTATTTGGTATAATTTTGCGTGTAATCTTTTATTATGATAATGATGATAATAGCAATGGTGATGGTGGCAATGATGGTGATGGTGATGGTGCTCGTGGTGACAATGATAATAGTAATGGTGGTGATGGTGATGGTGATGACGGTGATAATGATGGTGACGATGGTGATGGTGATGGTAAGGATGGTGGTGATGGTGATGGTGATGTCGGTGATAATGATGGTAGTGATGGTTATGGTGATGGTGATGACGGTGATAATGATGGTAGTGATGGTTATGGTGATGGTGATGACGGTGATAATGATGGTGATGATGGTGATGGTGATGTTGTTGATGTTGATAGTTATGGTGCTGGTGATTATGATGGTAATAATGAAGGGTTTCAGTTTTCAAGATTAGGAAAAACAGAAATAAGAAAGGACATCAAAAAGGGAGAAATGTGTGTATGTATGTGTGTGTGGGGGGGGGGGCATCTACTGTATATACAAACCTGATGTAGTAAAAAGCACTGAATAGTTCAAATGCTCAAATTCACAAAAAGTTACCCCTCAAAAAAGAAAAAAATATTGCCCCAAGTTTGGATGTATTACCACTGTTGAACCAGTTTTTATTTTTTTGTTTGTCCTTGTTTTACAAGGATGGCACTTTATTATCTGCCTATTTTTATTTGGTATAATTTTGCGTGTAATCATTTATTATGATAATGATGATAATAGCAATGGTGATGGTGGCAATGATGGTGATGGTGACTGTGATGGTGATGGTGATGGTGATGGTGCTCGTGGTGGTGACGATGTTGATAATAGTAATGGTGATGGTGATGGTGATGATGGTAAGGATGGTGATGTTGGTGATGGTGATGGTGATAGTGATGGTGATTATGATGGTGATGGTGGTGGTGGTGCTGTTGCTGGGTTGGTGGGTGTGTGCAATGGTATAGCGTGCCTCCTGACATAGAGGGATCACATGGGCATCGATCTTACCTCTATATGCTTTTTACACTAGCAAAAATTTGCTTAGTCCCGTACTTACGGGGCTAAACGAGGATTTAGCCCCACCGATAGTACCGGACTAAGCTTAGCCCACTTTCTGTTCACATTGCATTCTTTTAAAATATATTATCGCTTTTATTCTCTGAAATTTCTATACCGAACCTCGTATGAACAATACATTTGGAGCATCCTCGATTATCAAATATTCGACTTTCTTTTTATCAGGATCTGATTGACTGATTACCGTATGCGCCAAACAATAAAACAGAAACTGAAATTATCATATATTTGCCTTTCAAGCTTTCAAAGGATAGATTTAATTCACTGACGGTCGCTTAAAAAATATGCGAGCTTTGGTTAGATTAAAAACTCAGCATGAAATAAACTATTCCATCCCTGTGTCAACCGTATATACAGTGCGTCTCAAAAAGTATACCCATCTTTGATGTCTGAGTATGAACAATTTCTTATAATCTTATAATGTTCATCATTTTGCCAGGGCTTTTCAAAACAACGTCATCGAAGACGAAAACATTCGTCGAAGTCCGAAAGAGAAATGAGTAAGATATCATTGGAAAGCAGCTACCCTGATCTTTACAATGCAATATCATGAATATTGGGAAGGGCAAATAATGTTATACAATTTTCATTTCCATTTTCATTAAGCCACCAACGTTGGGATACATTTAAAGTGGCATTAAACTGGAAAAACTTGAACAGCGCCATCTTACAGTGACTGCTAAATTAAGATTATAATTTGAAAATTAATTGTATTTTATTTGGAATTTTGACAAACAGCTTGTTTGGATAATAGGCATATTTTATATTTCTAATTGTATCCCCCGGCAGTATGCCGGAGGATACTTTGGATTCAGCAGCGTTTCGCCGCCGCCGCGTCACATTCTTGTGTGCGCTCTAGCGGTCACATTTCTCGACGAATTTCTTTCAGACTTCCTGAGGACGTGTATCTCACAGAACTCCTAAAGACGTAGAAGGCTCATACCCATTCACAACGCACAGATCGCGGTATCGCCGTAATACCCGGTGTAGGATTCGCTCGAGTGCACACGCCGCCATATTGCTTAGTCCTCGATCTTTTCAACTAACCCACCAGACCGTGTGCTTCTCAATGCCTATTTATATTATATCGGATCTTCTTTATCGAAATAAAGGGCCTTGTGCCTTCATCACTTGAAATTTTGAAGTTGGCTTTTCCACTGAAGTTCAGCTGCTCTTTCATACATAAGTAACGTCAACTAATATCATGTACATTTTAGGGGGGGTCTCTTTCGGACACAAAGGTTAAAATTGTATTCTCTTAAATTCAAGATAATATCAAACAGTTGTTTTTCTATCACTATTATCATTTTAGTTCCCTTTCAAGAAAGCAGCCCGAGTTCGTTTGTTCACCTTCATCCTTCTTGACACCCCCTCGGAAAAAGCAACAAAAAATATAGTTGCTTTTTTGGTACCATGTATATGACTTGTAAAACGTTATACTTTTTGTACAGTTTCATCTGATATAAAAAGGCCAACAACTTTGGGGTTTTTTCGCACTGTTTTATTTCTGCATTTTTCATCAGTACAAAGTAAGGTATATTCAGAATCATAATAGCATAATATACATAATCTACGTAATAAACATAATATAATTACTTTTGACAAACAGATAAAAGTCTACTTGATCGTTTAACAAAATAAGATATAAATATAATAACAAGAATAGTGGGGCGATTCTATGCTGAGGAGAGTGAAATGATGCAGGAGACCGACATCGTAAGCATAAGCTTGAGATGATGACGGTCTCGGGAAAGGAAATGAAAGAAGAAAAATAAAAGAAAGAGAAGAGAAAGAAGGATGAATATGAATTGAAGGGTAATGTGCAGGTGGCCGTGCAATATGTGAAATGAGTGATTGTACAAAGCCTCTGCTTAATATGAAATTTAATTTGATGACTCAGTAAATGGTTAATTTTTCTCTAAAAATATTAAATAGTAACTTTAATTACTGTATTGATTAAGAAGGTATTTTTTGGTAATGGCTTTAAAAGAAAAAAGTGAAGTCCGTAACTTAAGCGAATCAGGTAAGGAGTTCCATATGTCGGGGCCGTGATGCCTAATTGATTTTTTGAATTAAGGATGTGTTCAACATACTCTGCCATGTTTCTTTGATGATAATCCTTGATAAGTCAGGACTTTATCGATGAACTTTTTTAAATTGTGGATTAATCAGATTGGCAGGGGAACGGGGAGGGGGAGGGGGGGGGGGGGGTAAGTCTGTAGCCCTCCTCCCACTTTCTGAGTAGACGCATTGCTTAGCCGCCGCTTGAATCAATTTTTATTCAACTGGTTTTTTTTAACTTTGAAGAAACGTTTGTATTTTTACAAGCCAGGCTCAAGATTCTCCTTTCATTGTATTTCTTTTTTTTTATTATTCATGCCCCTTCACATATGAGTGTCAAGATAAAATCCAGCAGATTTTGAGTGTGTCTAATCGATATTAAGAAACAGATGAATACGATGATGTGCTTATTGTTTACAGTCAGAATTCACTGCTCCCGGATCATCTCAATTAAAGCTGGTCCTTACCATCCATGGAATATCATTTGACAATGTTTGTAATTTCTATAATTTAGTAACCTACATCAAAAAATCATTAATATCCATATAATTATGCTGTTTGTTTTACATGTATAATAATCAAAGATATAGATGTATCTGCAACTGTGCAAATAACTTTGGCATAAAACTGGACATTGACACATGCAGCAAAGGCATCAAAAGCATAATCATCATAGCATTGGCGGATCCGGGGGGGGGGGGCACTTCCGGCCCGTGCCCCCCCCCCCCTTTGGAAGAAAAGTATGCATTTTGACCATAGAGGATCCCTTTTGTGGATTGTGCCCCCCCCCCCTTTTAGAATGTAACCCTTTTTTTTTTTTTTCATTGTCAGAGAATTATGGAGGGAAACTGGACCCCTATACCCCCCCCCCCCCCAAACTGGGCGAATTTTGGAGGTCTGGCGATTTTTTTTTTTTTTTTTTTTCGAATTAGAATTGTAATGACTTTATTTTTGTCAAATTAGAATTTTAATGATTAATGATTTATGATTAAGTTGTAGTCCTCTCCGAAAGCTACATTTTGTTTCCAATTTGGCAGTCGTGACTTGTGACACTTCGTTGCGGACTTGATGTATTTTTAATGTTCTTATTTAGAGTGACAACCTTCAACAAAACACAGATGTCTGGATCATAACAGTGATCTGTAAAGACAAAGAATTTTCTTGAGGGCTATATATATTGCAACGTACTGAAATGAGCACACCTCATATCGAACTCTTACAAGCATGAAGTCTTGCATCAGGATATGAATACAATAACATAAATTTCCACTTTCATTTGCCAGAACCATGAGAATCATTTCAGTGATCAAAGTTGTTTGAAATGGTAAGTAAATGTAGTGCAGTAAAATTATCAAAATGAGCAACAAGAGTGAATGATGACTGCATTTCTATAATAACAAATAAGCATGAAAATGCCCAAAGTAACATTTGATAACACTGGCAATAATATATTTCATGTATTTCGAGAGAAACTTCCCTCTCTTTTTGTCTTGGTTCATTTGGATACTAGCATTAACAAAATCTAGCAATTTCAGTAAGATTTCATATAACCCTAGTGTTGATCAAACAATTTGTACTGAATGAATGCCGTTGACGCGACGAGCTTCATGAATCCGGAGCTGGAGAGCGAAGGACTAACCAACATGGCGGATATCACGTGATCACGTACGAACAATGCCTACAATTTCGCACCCGCACGAGCCTTCTACGTCTTTAGGAGTTCTGTGGTGACGTCAGTAGGCTATCTTGGTAAAATCTGGACCCCTATAGTTTCTGGTGATGCTGCCCTCATTGTTCCGTCCTTTATAGGGTCAAAGGTCATTTTTCAATTTCTTGCACTCTTACTTCTGCATTTCTCGACGGATTTCGTTCAAATTTTGCATGAAGGTGTCTCTTGGTAAAATCTGGAACCCTATAGATTTTGGTGATGCTGCCACCAGTGTTCCGTCTTTTATAGGGTCAAAGGTCATACTTCAGGGCATGGCGTGAGTGCACTCTGCAGGCCACATTTCTTGATGGATTTCTTTCAAATTTTGTATGGAGATGTATCTTGGTATATCTCTCAACACATTTCTATCAAATTTTATATGAAGATGTGTCTTAGTGAAACCTACACATCTAATTTCTACACCATCCTTTTGTTTGAGGGAGGGATGGGGGAGGGTCTTTGTCCCTCCTTCAAATTGCTGCCAGTGCCGGGGGATACATTTAGCATTGCGCGGCCCCAGCAATGCACATTTCTAGTTATTTTTGGCTTTTAAAATGTGGAAAATTGCCTACAGGTACATTCTAAGCTTCAATAAACTAAAATGGGGCATGATGGGAAAATGAGAGGCACAGACACTTTTCACTGAAGCCTGCCAAGATGGCGACATTTGGGGCTTCGGTTTACTGTCACTTTAATAAGTATAGATTGCAGTGGGCAGATGAACAGATGAGTTTTGATTGAATACAGTATTATAACCAATGTAGGCCTAATGATTTCAATGAAATAATGTGTCTTGGATGGTTACATAAACAGGAAAAGAAATATGATATAAAAGTGGAAGCAGTCGTATTCATATTCATTCATTGTATTGTCTACAAACTAACCCGTAGATTGGAATATTTCACTGCAACAACTTGTTTTAAATCAAGCTTGTACCATATAATTGTTGGGATATACCGAGCTATGTTAGGAATATGAATCTGAAAATGAAACTGAAAATTGAAACAGAATAAGTCATCTTTGTCCGTGTTTACTTGAAATGCATAAAAGAAATTCATGGTCGCGTTACCTTCAACTGTGTTAGCTAATGCAAAAAACAGCTATTGGCTGACAAGGGCAATTCGACCCATAAGTGGAGTATAAATAAATCTAATCAAATAAAAAATCTTGTGTAGATGATTGAGAATAAAAGAAGAATAAAATGCAACCGGGTGCAGGGTGCGTGAATATGAGCAGTGACCTGAGACACCTCAGCGACTTCTTTATCTTTTCCCCACTTTTGTGTTGCTGTTGTTGTTGTCACACTTGTAATGATACCGAAAAATATAGGAGAATTAGAAGAAAGGATTTGGGTATTTAGAAATAAGGAAAAACATGAAAAGAAAAGACTTTAAAAATAAGGAGGAATGGTGTATGTAGGACTCTGAGTACTGTAAAATTCTTTTGAAATATATCATCAAAATTATTCTCTGAACTTTCTATACAAAAAATCGTATGAACAATACATTTGGAGCATTCTGGATTATTAAATATTCGACTTTCATTTTATCAAGATCTGATTGATTGATTACAGGCATGCTCCAAATAATGAAACAGAAACTGAAACTATCACATGTTTGCCTTTCAAGCTTTCAAAGCACAAAGTTAATTCACTGACGGTCGCGTAAAAGAAGAAATATGCGAGCTTTTGTTAGATTAAAAACTCAGCATGAAATAAACTATTCCATTCCTGTGTCAACAGTATATACAAAGCGTATCAAAAAGTAATCCCATCTTTGATGTCTGACTATGAAAAATTTCTTATAATCTTATGATGTTCATTATTTTGCCAGGGTGTTTCAAAACAACGTCATCAAAGACGAAAACATTTGTTGAAGTTCAAAGAGAAATGAGTATATCACTGGAAAGCAACTGCCCTCTTCTTTACAATACAATAAGCCACCAAAGTTGGGATACATTTTAATATACACTGTATGTTTGAAGTGGGCAGATGAACAGATGAGCTTTGATTGAATACTTGAGTAATATTTTCACCAATTGACTCCGTTCGATGAAATCTGTGTCTTGGATGGTTACATAAAACGGAAAAGAAAAGTATGATACTAAAAGTGGAAGCATACACGCATATTCTTATTCCTTATATTACCTCTCAATTAAACCGTAGATTGGAATATTTCATTGCAACACTTGTTTAATTCAAGCTTGTACTATATTCTTAGAATTTACATCTCCGCCTATGTGATACAGAAGAAACTTTCAAAAAGAAACTCAAATCCCACCTTTTCCCATCATAATTCATCCAGTTCATATCGTCTGTTGTGAAACAGAGATGTTATAATACCTTTTGACTCTCAGCAGACGATAGGGCCTATAGTATCACTGTTAATAACTAGATACCATTCAATTCTTTGTATATCTATAAAAAACTATTTCTATTGCTATTTGCTATGTTATTATTATGTATGTTATTTATAAGCGCTCTGATCAGTTTTCTGGAAAAGCGCTTCGTAAGAAACAATTATTATCATCATTATTATTATTACAGGGATATATTTGACATAAGAATATGAAGCTGAAAATGTATTACCCAATCTAACTTTTGCCAAATAAATTGACTTTTTTTCTTGGGAGGATTAACAAATATTTTTCAAGATCGAAATTTTTCATTAAGATTCTATAAATAATACCTACTTTGAATGGTTTGGTCATATAAGCAAAGATATAATATAATCTTTGCTTAACATTATTTTGCTTTCAGCCCCAAAGTGTTACATGTCTGAAGAGACGTGTGTCTTGTAAACTAGGCTCGTGTCACATGTGTTTGGAATATTCTAGTGTTGATAATTCAGATAAAAGAAGAAGGATCTACCGGGTGCAGGGTGTGTGGATATATAGGATCACTGACCCGAGACACCTCAGCGACTTGTTTTGGTGTTATGTCCCAATAGAAATGATCCCGAGAAATATAGGAGAATTAGAAGAAAAGAATTGGGTATTTAGAACTAAGGGGACACAGAAAAAGAAGCGACTTTAAAAAGAGGAACGGTGTGTGTGTTGTGTGGGTTTGTTTAGCATTATGTCCGAGGACATTTTCGGACAGAGAACAAAAAAAAAATCATGACAACAATGGTCCTCGGAAGCCGGACAATAGTCCTCGAACGTCGAACAATGAATTTGTGCTTTATTCCGTCGACTGTCCGAGGACGAGTAACAATAGAGGAACAATAGTTGTCCTCGGAAGTAAAGCCATGTAAACGTGTGTGTGTGGGTGTGTGTGTGTGTGTATCTCGGTTTACATAGATTCATTTGTGGGGTACAGAGTACAATAGAGCACAATGATGGCCTTTATTCCGTCATGCTTGTGTGGTACAAAATACAATAGAAGTGCTTGCGGGGTACAAAATACAATAGGAGAAAACAATAAAGTTCCCCACAAATCAATGTGTGTAGAGGTGGGTGTGTGTGTATGTGTGAGTGAGTGAGTGAGAGAGAGAGAGAGAGAGAGAGAGAGAGAGAGGGGGGGGGAGAGACTATGCGGTTTATTCCGTCACAATCGAAATTCGACGTGCGTTAAGGCGAATTTGAACAATATGCTGGGATAAAAGGATTCGCTCTAACGTTACATGTAGAGAAATATATAAATACACTAAAGGAAAAAAGAAACTTATAAAAGTTCAAGAGATCACCAAATTAAATTCTCTGCATGGAAATGTACCAAATTTGGATATAATGTTGATTCAATGCATGGCTTTAAATGACAGTCAATAACAAAAAGTTTTCTTCAATGCCACAAAAGAAATGTGCACTGAAGCAAAGGACTCTCTAATCCCCAAGTCACAAAGACAAACTGCAGCCTTGTACACCATATGCATGTCAATGAATGAAACAAAAGAATTTCAAAAGGGATTTGCAAGTTCATATCCAAACAGATTAATAGCCAGTATGTCCACCTCTAGCTTGCTGGCAAGCTGTACACCGTCTTCGCATGCTTCCGATCAGATTCGCGATGGTAGCCTGGGGAACATTGTTCCATTCCTCTTGCAGTGCTGCAATGAGCGTCTCCCTATTGATGGGTTGATTGTCACGCCTTGACACACGTCGACCAAGCTCTTCCCAGAGATGTTCAATTGGGGAAAGGTCTGGTGAACGGGCGCACCATGGCAGAACATCAATATCCTCTTGCTCGAGGGGTGCAAATCCCTTTTGAAATTCTTTTGTTTCATTCATTGACATGCATATGGTGTACAAGGCTGCAGTTTGTCTTTGTGACTTGGGGATTAGAGAGTCCTTTGCTTCAGTGCACATTTCTTTTGTGGCATTGAAGAAAACTTTTTGTTATTGACTGTCATTTAAAGCCATGCATTGAATCAACATTATATCCAAATTTGGTACATTTCCATGCAGAGAATTTAATTTGGTGATCTCTTGAACTTTTATAAGTTTCTTTTTTCCTTTAGTGTATATATAACGTGAAAGGAAATGAGAGAATAATGGTTGCGTAACTTAAATCAAAGTTCCCCAGAGCTGTCCTCCCTTTTTGAAATTTTTGCAAATGTTGAAAAAATGTCTCCGCCGGAATCGAACCCGGGTTGTTGGCTTAGAACGCCAATGCCTTAACAACTAGACCACACACACACACACACACACACACATATATATATATATATATATATATATATATATATATATATATTGATTATTATACTGATTATTAATACTTTGATCAAAGCTTCTCTAAATCTTATTGTTTCCCGCTTTTATAGCATACAGGGCCATATCCGAAAAGTTGGAGTCAGACGAAAAACTCTTCGCCACGACCAACACTCTTGAAATATACGGGGCAGGGAGAATCCTATCTGCATCCCAGAATGTTTCTTTTGGTGAGGAGTTTGCTTCTGATCTTTGCGCATTACCGCAAATTTATTCCGGTAATGAAATGAATTATCACCAATTTCTGGATAATTGGGGCACGGTAAGAGTTTTTTTTTAAATTTAACAAACATTCTAATCATGATAAGCATCTAGGGTATTTTAATAGGCTTACCTTTACATTTATTTTCTCACTGAATGCATTATTGATTTAATTTCATAAATTTTATTCATACATGTCATTATTCATTATTCAAGACTGAAATTTGAATGGTATTTTAATCGATATATGAAAGAACCAGGTTAAATAATATATAATTATCTTTACGCATATTTTTATACAAATACAGAAAAGCAAATCATTGAACCCATTGCCTACGGGAACCGGGGTGGTCCCTGTGTTAAGCCTATGGGAATAGGGGCATTCAGTTGTCAACAGGTTAAATGAGTTCCAACCAAAATAAATCAAATGATGTTAGAAACTGTTAATCATAATAATTAATTATAGCCACAGAGCAAGGGTGCTGTGGGGTTGGTCGCCCTTACATGCCCCCCCCAAAAAAAAAAATCAAAACTAAATGAGGGGAAACGGTAAAAGAAGAATATAGGAATGGGATGTAAACATCATATTTCATTAAAAAACAGAATGATTTGTAATCATGTCAAATTATTGTATTTTGACATGCCAATAAAGATTGATAAAATATATTTTGGTAAATAGCACCAGGGGTTAGCTTTGAATGCACGCCGCAAATGTAGGGTAAGTGGTAAGGTGCGCTGCTCCACTCCAGTGTGAGGGGATGCGTGTGTATGCGTGTGGGTGGGTGTGTAATAGGTGTAAACTTTAGTGCAGACACTAGAGAGCTTTCGCGAATCGTTCGCGGACTCACTCAGAGACGAAGGACGGTACGAAAATCGATCTGCGCACGCGTCGATTTCGTTGTTCGAGTCCGTACTTCAATCGCCAACGGGTTTTGGCCAATTTCACGTTGGTGAATTCAGCAGCGGTAAGAAGCCGAGCAGCCAATCAGCGCTCTTGTCGGTGACATCATCATCCGGTTGATCATGCGGGGCGTGTCCTCAGCACAGAACTCCAAAAGACGTAGAAGGCTTGTGCGGGTGCGAAACTATCGCCGTCGCTCGTACGTGGTCACGTGATATCCGCCATCTTGGTTAGTCCTTCAGATAGCGGATCGTCAAGCGCAATAATTCATTTAACATGTAGATTCTATTCATGAACTTTTGAGTAATTTTCATCGCCATGCCGTTTTGCACGGCATATAACTGTACTAACCGTCAGAAGAAAGGATGCGGGAAAACTTTCCACAGGTTAGTTGATCTGATTAATTCAGTAATAAGTTATAATTTATGATGTTTTGACAATGTCGACTCTCTTCGTGATACTTGGCTTTTTGTAGTACGTAGTCCCATCTGTTCATTTTACCGTTTTATTTTAATTACTCGCTGCAGTTTTCATGATGTGGTCTTATGAAAATCGCTCATTGAGTAAAGATAAATAACTTGTTTAATTAAATTAATGAATATTACCATTTCATACCTTTCTGACATTCCTACAGAATAGTTAAAGAGATCTAAGCAGCTAATTTAACCATTTTAAGAACAGTAAAAATTGTGACACTGACATGACTGACACTCAGTCATCAGGCATGTCAGGTCATGACAGTGAAACTTTGTGACAGTTATTTATTGACAGTAAAGTTAGACTTAGACTTTAGAGAGAAATTCTAACTCAGTCATGACATGTAACTCTAAGGCCTAATAGGTAAATCTAAGTTAGTAATTAATACTCACAGTGAAGACAGAGTGAGCTGTGTCTGTGATTGTGAAGACTTCGCTTCAGAAGTTCAGTCTACGTCTTCACTCTTCTTCACTTCCATGGCATGACTTCCCTGAACTGACATGACTGAAGATGCGATGGTCATGAGATGAGTGACACTGTCATGGCTGTCGTTAACGCGTTAATTGTCGATTTTCTTAGAAGTATGAGTAATATGTGGTGTAATTGTGTTAGTGAGGTTGACCTGAATTCTGATGTTAAAGGGAAATCCAACCTTAATTAATAGCAAGTTGCTTTAAAAGAAAGAGGAAAAATCAGAGAAGCAGATTGGTGAAAGTTTGAACGAAATCGGACAAGCAATAATGAATAACAAAATGTATTAGGGCCTACTCAGTAGGATCTTTTTCTTTTATGAGGACCTACATTAACAATATGCTATCTCCAATATATTACTGCCCCGAGGGTAAAAGCGCCTCAAATAAAACTGCAAATTAATGATATTTTTGTGTACGACAAACGGGAGAGTTGTCCACAAAAATGTCGCAATTTGAGATTTGCATAGATGTAGTGATCTCATTTTTCAAACATCCATAACTTTCTTAGTCCTTGTCCGATTTCTTTCAAACTTTCACCATCCTATTTTTCTTATTTTTCTGCGTTCACACAAATCATCTTATTACCAAGGTTGGATTGCCCTTTAACTTAAAAAGTAATGTATTGATTAAATTATTAAACAATTCTTTTATTTCTTTATCAAACATTTCTGATTTTTCTTACAATGTAGTTTGTATTTCCAAAGAGATTCTTTTCAATTAGGATTAATTCCTAGAAATTAATTGTGATCTTATGTTTTTATTTTTCCACTTTCAGATTTCCAAGAGGTGATAGTTCTCTCCTAAAGAGATGGATCGTGAACATGAGAAGAGACAACTGCACACCTGTTCAGTATTCGTCCATATGCTCCGACCACTTTGCAGAGGAATGCTTCGATCGTACTGGTCAGACAACTCGGCTCCGCTCAGATGCTGTGCCAACACTGTTCAACTTTCCCCAACATCTTATAAAGGTAACTAATGTTCATGCAACATTATGGCACCAACAACATGCAGGGTTTAGATACAAATAATACATTATATTATATGCCTTTATAGCTGTTTTTTAAAATTTTATTTATTTATTTTTATTTGAATCTTGTTTATATTTACGTGAATGGTACAGGCAATTCTCATTTTATGCATTTTTTTTTTGATGTCTCCTAATATCAAAGGTAAATTTGTTGGGCCGAAATTATATTCTTAACTTTTATGATTGTGAACTAAGGTAACAAAGAATGATTGAACCAATGTTGATCTAATGATTAGCAGTCAACTGTCTTGCAAAATCTGTGCAAATGTAAGATTAATTTGATATATATATATATATATATATATATATATAAAGAAACAGAGTTGAAAACTTTTCATGCATTTTCCATCATCAGACTCTGTTACTTGATATTTATTTTTTTATTGTAACTGTCTACTTTTGATTAACTTTTCCCCTCCCTTCTCATTTCAGAATGTCAAACAGCGCAAGCCCCCAATACCACGAGATACTGCTCAACCACACTCTGCCCTTAAACAGGTTGATGACTCCAATCTTCACATTGCTGAGTGTTCAAATGAGGATCCAGCACGTGATACCTACAGACAAGAACTCAGTACCCCGATCAAACCCAAGCCCCTTGCAGACAACACTGAATCCATGTATTTACATCCATATGCCAAAGTTACTCGTGCAATTTTATTTTCATTAATTAAACCAAAGATACTTGATGGAGATACAGTTACATGCATCTGTGATAATCATAAAACAAACAACATAGTGATGGGTACAATGACTTCGTTTTCTCTCCTTATTATGGGTTACTTTGCAGACATTGTCAAATATTATTCAGTGGAGTGAAAGGATCATTTGTGATTGAAATGAGCAAGTCCATCATCATATTCATCTGTTTCTTAAATGATATTGATTAGACTCATGAAATTTGCTTACTTATCAAGAATCTCATATTGGACCAGCATTTAAAAAAAGGGAACACAGAGAAAGGAGCATTTGAGTCTGGTGGGAAAAATATTGTTTATGATAAAACTGTCTTATACATGTAATAGAGTTCTTAAATTTATAATGAGAGTTTACTGTCTGTAGCATTTTGCCGGGCTATGGGGCTTATGTAGCAATGTGACCACTGGCAATATGCACTTACATATAGTAACTATCACATTCATTGCTACTGGTACTAATACATGTATTTTGTGTGAAAAATTTGTAACTTGCCAATGCTTTGTCAGTTTCTGCAATAAAACATTATAGTTTTATTGTTCAAAGATTTTGTGAACTTTTGAATTATTTTGGGAAAATAAACGTTGAACTTAACTATTAAATTTTGTTTTTTTCGATTCCATAAAATTTAATATAAGATTTGCCTGTAACAGTTGATAAATCTCCCTACTCCTCTCCTCTTTCTTTTCTCTTTTTTTTCCAGTTGTGATGTACATGTATGTGTACAATGTAAATTTATTTACAAATGTAGTAAGCTTCTCTTTGAGTTTGTGTAATGCTATGAAGAGTGACATGTGCATTGTGTGGGGGGGGGGGGTGTACTGTGACAAGCTTGTGCTTCATTGTTGAGCTACTAGCCTACATGTACATGAGGAAAAATGTCAGTGTGTATTAAGAAAGAGAAGATAAGGTGAATAATATTGATTCGAGGGCCGTTAAGCATTTGTTAAACTGGGGGGGGGGGGGGGGGGGGGGGGGGGCTAAGCATGTGAACTAGCATATTATTGCAAAGCTGCAGTATTGTGAAATGTATCCACTAAAACAAGTTTATATAAGAATTATCAAAGACAGAGCAGGAATAAAACAAAACTAAAACTTTGCAAAAAAGCAAATTAAATCAAAAGGAAAATTGTCCAATGTTTAAAGGCAAATAATATACAGTACTTGAAAAAATACCTTTATATAAATTTATATCGATAACACATTGGACAAAAAATGACAGGTTGTACAACCATATAAGTAATATCTTTATTTTTAAATGTTTCGTTTTTGTTTTGTTTTTGTTTTGTATGTGATTTGTTTTTGTATTTTCCAAGGGGGGGGGGGGGGGGTCAAGAAGGATGATTGCGAACAAATGAACTCGGGCTCCGATGTACCTTGAAGGAGAACTACAAAACTTAGTATCTTGGAAACGAAGTGAAATTTAACTCTTGTCTCCTGAAAGAGAACTAAAATTAAACTGTTACATGTGTAATACACATTCAGTTGATGTCATTTATGTAAGGAAAATCAGACTTAAAAATTTTCAAATGATAGACAGATGGCCCTTTTGAGAAGATCGAATATAATAGGCATTGTGACGTGCACGATCAGTAAGCTCACTGAAAAGAACGAGGACTAAGCAATATGGCGGCGTGTGCACTCGAGCGAATCTTCCAGCGGGTATTTCGAGGATACCGCGATCTGTGCGTTGTGAATGGGTATGAGCCTTCTACGTCTTTTGGAGTTCTGTGGTCCTCAGCAATTACGTCACGCAAACCGCTCGTTCTTGGATGTGCGAAACGAAAAATAATCGGTACCACGGTCGAGCGCAACTACGTTCAAATCGTAATCGTCCTTCGTCTCTGAGTGAGTCCGCGAACGATTTGCGAAAGCTCTGTAACCGCGATAGGCGGACCAAAGTTGTTATTCGCCAAAAGCGTACGTTGGACCGTATCCGAAAGCGGATTGTGTCTGTACAACAATGAATACAGTCTTAAAGAGTAAGCCTATTTTTAGATCTGGGGTTAATTCCTTTTTAACATTTAATTCAACTGATATTTAATCAGATCTAACGAACTATGCAATATATAATTTTTTTTCTTCACATTTTCCTTCACATGTCTTTATTAAATCCATAACAGCATGTCGTCACACACGCCCTATTTGGACGGGCTATGCACACTTTCGTAGAGTACCAGCAGTCATCCGTTGTCTACACGCGGGCGAGAGAGGCAAGCAATAACTTTATTTAGATTATTTTATGAGCTGGAAAAGAAAAGAAAATACACATTTATATTTACTCACTGAAATGACACCCCCAATATAAACTGCTTTAAGTAAATATTTGAGAACAATCATATTCCATCATTTTAGCATTTTATTACTTTTTTTTCCTAAGTGAGCTATAAAAAGATTGACACAAATTAAGTAACATATGACAGTGTATGACATGATACATGATTGTGAACACGTATGCTAAACAGGTAATGATAGGTATTAAGGGCTGGTCAGACTTGTCCGATAACGATAACGATAACCATACGTATAATTCGTTGCCAAATCGCTCAAGCATTGTTTATGTGAAAAATGAATAGGAAATCGGTATGGTAGGTCAGACCTTACCGATATGTGCTAATGCACCACCCTCGCCGATTTTATCGACTCGGTGGAATCGATGTTATTGGTCACGTCTTACTATCCATTTTTCTAAATGGGAAAACCTGAATATTAGACAAACAATTGGAACCCAGAGCCAGTCGTCCACCGGTTAAGGGGGGGGGGGGGGGGTAAGGGGGAGGTTGGGTAGGGTAGGGTAGGGTAGGGTAGGGTTGTTTTTTTTTTTTTGGGGGGGGGGGTTTTTTTAAGAAAACTTTCTCTCAGGTCAATAGTACAAAGGGAGTATAAATTACGACATTGCAAAACAAAATTGTTGCATTATACAACTGGATATGTTTATCTCATTAAGAATTAAGTTTGTTTGTTTGTTTTTTTCTCTGGAAATATGAAATCTTATTTGTATGATGTATGGAAATTGAACATGTAAGGAAAAAAGGTGGAAACGCTTGTCATTAGGAGAATTAAGAGTATAATTATGATTAAGGATATCAATTTATCCGGTTTTTGTTTATGGATTTTTTTCTTCAATATTCAAGTAATATTAATTTCTTTTGAAGCTTTTTGTTAGATGAAAATTTATATTGTTTTAGAATATCATATTTGTAGTATGTGTTATATATGATGATTGTAATTTGTACCATGATTGTAATTTGTTTCAAGAGAGAAAAGAATAAAAACTGATTATAATAAAAAAGGTGTGACAACTTTTATGGGCTGGTCACATTTGTGCAATAACAATAACGATAATGTATGTGCATTTGAAATTACCTGTTGCGATGACGATAAAAGTGGTCACACCTGACCGATAAAATCGGGGGGGGGGGGGGGGGGGTTCTGTCAATCAAGCACGATACACACTGCCCACATGATTTTTCTGGACTATAACGTCACCCGAACATGGACCTACTCGTGCCCCGAAGGAGCAATAACATTTGGCTCTCAGAAAATATGGGCGAGCTCTGTCCTGAAAATATCGGTGGCCGAACGATTCCACCGAGATGATAAAATCGGAGAGAGAGAGACTCATTACGGTACCATAATATCGTAGAAGGCTGACCTACCAGAGAGAATTCCTATTCATTTGCCATATAAACAACGATTGTGCGATTTGGCAACGATAAAATGGTATAGTTATCGTTATCGTAAGGGCTGGTAACATTTTTCGGATAACGTTAACCAGATTTTCAATTAAAGGTACATCTTACTGTATGGTGTGTAAGTGTGAGTATGCTGGTGTTTGTTTATACAAGAGCAGCTCTACGGTGTTTAAAAATCTCGTTATCGCACATACATTATCGTTATCGTTTTCCGACAAGTTTTACCAGCCCTTTAAATGTAAAACCCAAGGCTATCTTCATGAAATGAAAAGTTGCGATTAAATGCGACTCAAAAAAATTAAACGCAACTTGATTTTCAACCAATCAGGATCGCGTATTTTGGGCTTGCGTTTGAGTTTTTTAGTTGCGTCTTGATAAATAGTACTTTGAGCGAGCGAAACTAGTGATAAAAAATGTTGACAATCTTTAAACTGACATCAATTGTTGATGCATTGTGTGTGTGTGTGTATGTGTGTGTGTGGTTTTACATAGATTCTTACATAGATTCTTATTTAGTGTCTTAGAATCATTTGGTTTTGGTCAAATGTTTCGTTCATGGGTGAAGGTGCTTTACACAGATATTTCTAGTTGCATAATGAATGGAGGCTATTCTACAGGTTATTTTAGTTTAAATAGAGGAGTAAGACAGGGAGATCCTATGTCGCCATATCTATTTGTATTAGCTATTGAAGTTTTAGCTTTGGAAATAAGGAGGGATAATACCATAAAGGGATTTACTTTTGGGAACAATGAAGTAAAACAAATATTGTACGCTGATGACATTTCACTTTTTGTAAAAGATAGTAATTCAATAAATAGGCTCCAAAATGTTCTTGAAGAATTTAGGAAAGTTAGTGGTTTAAAAATTAATAAAGGAAAAACTAATTTTTTTGTGGATGGGTAAAGATAGTCAAAGTTCTCACGTTCACTTGTTTGGAAACCTAGTTCAAGAGGTTAAAATATTGGGTATATATTTTTCTCTAGACGCGAATAAAAAAGATGATCTTAATTACAAGGAAATACTTAGTAAAATAAAAAGACGTTTAGGGTGGTGGAAAGAGAGGGATTTAACCCTCATGGGCAAAATACATTTGTTAAAAACGTATGCATTGTCGAGATTAAACTATGTTTCGTCCCTAATAGTAGTTCCACAGTGGGTGTTTGATGAGATTGAAAGAATTACTTTTGAATTTTTATGGACGGGAAAAGATCGTATAAAGAGGAACGTGATGTATCAGGACTATGTCAACGGGGGGACTAAGAATGATGAATTTCAGACTTTTTATTAAGACACAACGTATAATGTGGTTGAAACGTTTATTATATGGTGAAAAAAGTGCTGGTTGGAAATTATACTTTGATTATTGTGTTAGAGCAAGAGGGGGGAGATTTTTGTTTTTATGCAATTATGATATATCAAAATTATTACTGAAAAATACCTCCATTTTATGTAGAAATGCTGAGGGTCTGGCAGGATATGAGTAAATTCAAATACTCTGAAAATGAAATGAATCCTCTTATATTTTATAATAGTAATATATGTATTCATGGTAAAATGCTATTTGACAAAGATTTATTTGATAAGGTATATTCCATATAGACCACATTTTTGATAATGGTCATATGAAACCTCTAGCACATTTTACAAATCTGGGATTGAATTCATCTCAATTACTTCAAATAATAGAAATTGCACATGTCATACCCTCCAGTTGGAAGAGTGCAACCCCGGCGGTTAAATTCCAACAAGTGGATTTCTCGAATTTTTATATAAACCTAAATATTTTTGGTCAAACTACAATGTTTCATGCTGCAAAATCGAAAAGAATCTATGAATGTTTTGTCAGGGATTTACAGAGTTCATTTAATTTACAAGTAAAATATGATAGTAATAATGTTGATTTAACAGATAAAGAACTAAGAGATTTATTTCTAGCAGCCAAAAATACAACACTAAAACAGAGGGAATTTCAATTCATGTTATTACACGGAGTCATTTACAAAAAAGTTCATTTGATGAAGTTTGGTTTCGTTGATAATGATTCTTGTTCTTTATGCAAGAAAGACAAAGAAACATACTTACACTTATTTTTAAATTGTGAGAGGGTGAGGGAACTATGGGAATCTATCATTAAACATTTTGGTTTAGTTGAAATTAAGGATATGAGATGGCAAGATATATTTTTAGGTCTTTCAGGTAACTCGAATAGAATAAAAAGTGTGAATACTATCATGATCTGGGTAAAACAGATAATTTTTAAATCAAGGACAGGACACCTACCTTCAAAAGCAAAAATGCAGAAAAAAATTATAGATTTTATAGAGGAAGAAAAGCAGTTAGCCATCAAAACAGGCAAGATTGCCTTACATCTGGGTAAATGGGAGGGACTTAAGGTAAATGTGACTGTGAACGGTTAACCTTAATGCTAAATGTATGTGTGGGATTGTGTGTGTAGGGGTGTGTGTGTGTGTATGGTTGCGTGGGTATGTATGCGTGTATGTATGGAGGGGGTGGGTCCGAGAAGGAGTTACTCTATTTTCCCATTTTTTTTGGGGGGGGGGAAGGGTAAGATTTATTTCACTCTATGTACTTTAATTCGTTTTTTTTTTATTTTTTTTATTTTTTATTTTTATTTTTTTAATGTGTGTGGTTCTAACAAACATAATTACCCTCTTAATACTTCTGTATTCTCTTTTCTCGGAGACGGGTGGGGATCTCATTTTTATAATAGATTTCATTGCTTTTTGTAAATATTTGTTAGTACATTATACATGTTATGTTTATATATGAAAAATGTTATAAGAAAAAGAAATTTGACATGTTTTGTTAATTCTATGTTGATGAAATCAATAAAAACATTTGAAGAAAAAAAATAGATAGTCTTGTGGGGTACAGAGAACAAAAGAGCACAATGATGCCCTTTATTCCGTCAAGCTTGTGGGGTACAAAATACAATAGGAGAAGTACTTGTGGGGTACAAAACACAATAGGAGAAATGAATAGAGTTCCCCACAAGTCCATGTATGTGAAGGGGTGTGTGTGTGTGTGTGTGTGTGTGCGTGTACATGTTTACGCATTCAAACCGATGACATCGAACAAAGAGAACAATGGGTCATCGGTAGTAATTCAATATGTCATCGGTTGTCAACAATTGGTGAGGTTTATTTCGTCAATGAATTTTCTGACGCAATTCAATAGTGGAGTCATCGGTTGAAATTCGAACAATAGAAAACATAGATGTGTGGGTGTGCGTGCGTGTGTGTGTACTAGATAAGATAATAACAATTAAAAATAACCCTTCATTGCTGAAGTATGATGTGATTGATTGCTTGAATATTATGAGAGTTACAATATTCTCGTGGGGATGGGGCTGCATTCCCCCAGCACCCCACCCTGCATAGCACCCTTATATAATGCGGGGTTCACCAAGAGATCATCAAAAGGATATAGAGAAATAGGGAGAGAAAGACAGACATAGAGAGATGGAGAGAGAGAGAAGAGAAGAAAGAGAGAGAGAAGAGAGAGAGCGCGCACGCGAGGGGAATTAAGTGGGGGGGGGGGGGACAGGCAGGGAGAGGGAAACTGTATGAAATAACGCGGGAGTGTTCAGGCTTTCGAAATAACCACGTGATCGGGGGCAGAGATAAAAGTGGAGTAAAAATGCAATCGGAATGAAGAAGGAAAGAATGGGAGTATGAGGACATGAGACGTTGGTGAACTTAGAAAAAAAAAAGGATAGAATAATGTGAGAAAGGGAAAGATTGTGTAATAGATCAAGAAAGAGAGAGGACAATATCCAAGGGGTAGAGGGAGGGGAAATGCAAATATGTACTACACCGGTTTGAAAAGGAAATGTGTGTTTAGTAAATAAGAGACAAACGTTTCATCGTTTTACATTTTCATTTAACATGTGAATGGCCGGCATTTGTTTTGTCCCTTGGGCGTTGTCATATCATGTGGACAAACCGCAATAATATATTTAGCGTAATTAAAAAGACGAGGACCAAGTACAATGATGAAGATCAAAAAAACATGTTGGTAGCTGTATGGATAGGAGTAAAATCCAACGATTTGAAAAAAAAAACGTAACTAGAAAACGGGATAACTAGTATTATATAAGTCGAAGCATTCGTCGCAGTGCGGTGCCTTCTAAAAGCTACTACTTTAAGTGTTTTTAGATATTAAAGTAAGAAATTCACTTTGAGTTGACATTATTCTTGAAATCTGAGCCAATGTTTTTCTTATGTTATCAGTGGCGTATCCAGGGGGGGGGCGTAACAGGCGCCCCCCCCCCCTATTGGCCGTCGTAAAAAAAAATATAGCACTATATAGCACTATTTTGCAGCCCTACTTCAGAAGCAAAAATTTCTCCCCCATGACGGCGATCAATAATTCCTGGCGCCCCCTATTGGGAAATCCTGGATACGCCCCTGTGTTATTATGAAATATTTTCTTTCTGTAGATAGATACAAGCGTTTCTATTGGAGGAGCATACAAGGGTTATTCTGGTTCTATCTCTATCTCAGCCTCACATAGCATCAATTTTAGAGAGGTGGAGGCGGCGTTCGATGGCACAACATACACTACTACTCGCGGATCTTCGGAACAAAATGGTAAGAAGAAATTAAAGGGAGGTTTAAGTTTTTGCTTAGAAGCGGAAAGATTCTAGTAATTATTATATTTGTCTAGAAGGCACCACTGGGACATCGATAATGGTGTGCTTTGAGCCAGTTGCAACGCCAACAATTAAAACAATGAGTAACGGTGCCATTTAAGATAACATTGTCTATTTTGTCGAACTTCAGTTTTGAAAACGATGTTTTATTTTATAAGTTCCTTTATTTTTTTCCAAGATTATATTACGCACCATTATGCTTTTATTTCCTTACAATTACAATGCTTTATGCGTTTGAATTATTGGCCCTTTTTAATATATATTATATTATGTTTCATATATATATATTTTTTTCATTTTGGTCATCGTTTACCTACTTTAGACGTTCGAAGATTTAAATTACTAATAATCATGCAACCGCCACTTCAAATTCGGGTTGCGAGGTGGTCTATTTCAGAAACGGTGCTCCGAGGGGTGGAGGGGTGGGTATAAGGCCTTCCACTTTTTTGGAGTTTGCCAAAAGTGTCCCATTTCATATCTAAAACTTTTCTAATAAGTGCCCTTTTCCGTCATGATTGGCGCCCCTTTTCCTTTCTGATAGACAAGTGTCATTTTCATTTCTAATAAGTGCCCTTTCCCCTTCTGGTAAGTTCTCCTTTTCTTTCTAATAAGTGCAATTTCTCCTTCTGATAAGTGCCCATGCTGTTTTCTAATAACCCTGATAGCAGAAAGTGGTAAAAATTACGTGATATTTACGTCGTGGTTTTCGTCTTTTTTACGTCCTGTAATTACGTCAATAAGACGACAACTTGCACCAACGCAAGACGTCAAGAAGACGTCTTATTTTGACGTCATCTGTACACTGTAAAAACTGAAGTGCTGTATATAGAACTTTTTGAGGGCATGCATAGGGACTGCACTCAGAGTGCTATTGAATGCACACAGCGTGCTATTTCAGCACTTTCACGGGAGCTGGACCGGCTCCTTAAACTGCTAAACATTCATAAAAAAAAATGATTTGGGTGAGCTTCGAACCAGGGTCCGCTGATCGAGAATTGCTGGCATTACCGCTAGACTAACTCACATTGTACGATTTAGAGCAGATCATATTGTTACATAGTGAATTTACGACACCACATAGTTCATGTTATCTACTTGACTCCCATGACTAAAACTGGATTGCAAGAAGCATTCGTTAGTCCATCGGTAACGTCAGCGCCTCTCAATCAGCGGAACCTGGTTCGAGGCTCGCCACGGTCACATTTTTTTTTTTTTGCTGGTAAATTAGCACACTACAAGTGCTATAAACAGCATTTCAGGTGCAGTCACTATACATGCCCCTAAAAGTAGCACTTTAGTTTTTACAGTGTACAAGACGTAGAGATGACGTCAAAATAAGACGTCCTCTTGACGTCTTGCGTTGGTGCAAGTTGTCGTCTTATTGACGTAATTACAGGACGTAAAAAGGACGAAAACCGCGACGTAAATATCACGTCATTTTTAACACTTTCTGCTATCAGGGAAGAGGAATGAAGACGTAGAGATGACGTCAAAATAAGACGTCCTCTTGACGTCTTGCGTTGGTGCAAGTTGTCGTCTTATTGACGTAATTACAGGACGTAAAAAAGACAGAACCCACGACGTAAATATCACGTCATTTTTAAACACTTTCTGCTATCAGGGAAGTGCCCCATTTACCAATATTTCCCATTCCCAGGTAACAGGCCCATGTGGGGCCCATATGGGCATCATCCGGGCCATCTGGGCCATCTGGGCAAAAGGGAACCCATATAAATCCCATATGTATCCCTTGTGGGACCCATATGGGTTAACCCATTTTGAGATCTACTTGGGCCAGCCCATATGGGAACCATATGGGAAAAGACTGGGAAAACCCATATGGGAATGACATGTAAATGCCCATATGGGTATCATATGGGAATAAGCTGGGCAAACCCATCTGGGAAACATCTGTAAATGCCCATATTTATTTTTTTTCATTTCATTTATTATTCTTCACATTAAAAAACAAAAATATACAGAGTCATATACATACGTAATTGCACAATTGAAATTTGGAGTACGTGTACATGTATATAAATATACCATTATAAAAGAATCATAGATAAACAGACATAGAACAATACAGAATAAGCAACTTAATGTGAATGGGGATAGAAAAAGCAAAGCTTATCGAGTCTAGCCCGGGCTAATAAATGTTAGGTATTTTTTATATGGCCTGATAAAGAAAACAAACAAAACACAACAGAAAACAATAACAATGGATTGGAACATAATAATAACATATGTATTGAGATAAAACTTTAAAAAACCTGATAGTTTACTTGGAGTTAATGAGATATTTTTTGTATTTTAGCTTAAATTGTCGTAATGATTTAGATTGTTTAATGTTGTCCTCTATAACAGACCATGTAAGGTAACCCTGATACTTAACACTACTCTGACCAATAGCGGTCCTGTAATAAATACTATATAATTTCTTGGAGTTTCGAGTGTTATAATAATGAACATCACTGTTACACCTATACCAGTTTTGAAACGAGTTTGGAAGCAGTCCATTCTCCGATTTATACATAAATTCTCCCAGTTGTAACTTACTCAGTTCATATACAGTTAATACCCTATACTGTTTAAATAGATTGTTAGTATGGGCTAAATAATGAGATTTGGCAACTATGCGTATCACGCGTTTTTGCAACAAATACAGTCGTTTTAACAATGTATTTGAGGCACTTATCCATATCATATTCCCATATTGTAAGTGAGGCAAGATTAACGAATTATACAGTAGATGGGTACCATATGGGAATAAGCTGGGCAAACCCATCTGTGAAACATATTCAAATGAGCATATGGGTATCATATGGAAATAAAATGGGCAAACCAATATTGGAATGGCATGTAAATGCCCATATGGGTATAAAATGGGAATAAACTGGGCAAACCGATATGGGAATGACATGTAAATGCCCATATGGGTATCATATGGGAATATGCTGGGCAAACCCAAATGTAAGTGAGGCAAGATTAACGAATTATACAGTAGATGGGTACCATATGGGAATAAGCTGGGCAAACCCATCTGTGAAACATATTCAAATGAGCATATGGGTATCATATGGGAATAAAATGGGCAAACCAATATTGGAATGGCATGTAAATGCCCATATGGGTATAAAATGGGAATAAACTGGGCAAACCGATATGGGAATGACATGTAAATGCCCATATGGGTATCATATGGGAATATGCTGGGCAAACCCAAATGGGAAAGACATGTAAATGCCCAAATGGGTATCACATCAGAGTAAGCTGGGCAAACCCATCTGGGAAACATATATTTTTGCCAAAATGGGTATTATATGGGAATAAGCTGGGCAAACCCATCTGGGAAACATATATATTTGCCCACATGGGTATCATATGGGAATAAGCTGGGCAAACCCACCTGGGAAACATATATATTTGCCCATATGGGTATCATATGGGAATATAATGGGCAAACCGATATGGGAATGGCATGTAAATGCCCATATGGGTATAAAATGGGAATAAACTGGGCAAACCGATATGGGAATGACATGTAAATGCCCATATGGGTATCATATGGGAATATGCTGGGCAAACCCAAATGGGAAAGACATGTAAATGCCCATATGGGTATGATATGGGAGTAAGCTGGGCAAACCCATCTGGGAAACATATATATTTGCCCAAATGGGTATCATATGCAGGGAGAACAGTATTTAGTACTGATGAGGCTACCCTGGGTAAACAAGACATTTTATTATTATTATTATTATTATTATTATTATATGGGAATAAAATGGGCAAACCGATATGGGAATGACATGTAAATGCACATATGGGTACTACATGGAAAGAAACTGGGCAAACCGATATGGGAATGACATGTAAATGCCCATATGGGTATTACATGGGAATAAACTGGGCAAACCAATATGGGAAAGACATGCAAATGTCCACATGGGAATCATACGGGAATATGCTGGGCAAACTCAAATGGGAAAGACATGTAAATGCCCAAATGGGTATCATATGGGAATAAGCTGGGCAAACCCACCCGGGAAACATATATATTTGCCCAAATGGGTATCATATGGGAATAAAATGGGCAAACCGATATGGGAATGACATGTAAATGCACATATGGGTATTACATGGAAATAAACTGCGCAAACCGATATGGGAATGACATGTAAATGCCCATATGGGTATTACATGGGAATAAACTGGGCAAACCAATATGGGAAAGACATATGAAAGCCCACATGGATATCACATGGGATAAGCTCGGTAACCCCATCTAGGGAAACAACTGTAAATACCCATATGGGTATCATATGCAGGGAGAACAGTATTTAGTACTGATGAGGCTACCCTGGGTAAACAAGACATTTTATTATTATTATTATTATTATTATTATTATTATATGGGAATAAAATGGGCAAACCGATATGGGAATGACATGTAAATGCACATATGGGTACTACATGGAAAGAAACTGGGCAAACCGATATGGGAATGACATGTAAATGCCCATATGGGTATTACATGGGAATAAACTGGGCAAATCAATATGGGAAAGACATGCAAATGTCCACATGGGAATCATACGGGAATATGCTGGGCAAACTCAAATGGGAAAGACATGTAAATGCCCAAATGGGTATCATATGGGAATAAGCTGGGCAAACCCACCCGGGAAACATATATATTTGCCCAAATGGGTATCATATGGGATTAAAATGGGCAAACCGATATGGGAATGACATGTAAATGCACATATGGGTATTACATGGAAATAAACTGCGCAAACCGATATGGGAATGACATGTAAATGCCCATATGGGTATTACATGGGAATAAACTGGGCAAACCGATATGGGAATGACATGTTGGCCAGACCCATATGGGAAAGACATATGAATGCCCACATGGATATCACATGGGAATAAGCTGGGCAACCCCATTTAGGGAAACAACTGTAAATACCCATATGGGTATCATATGGGAATATGCTGGGCAAACCGATATGGAAATGACATGTAAATGCGCATATGGATATTACATGGGAATAAACTGGGCAAACCGATATGGGAAAGACATGCAAATGTCCACATGGGTATAACGTGGTAATTAGCTGGGCAAACCCAAATGGGATATATATGTCAATACCCATATGGGTAATAAATGGGAGTAAGCTGGCCAAACCCATATGGGAAAGACATATGAATGCCCACATGGATATCACATGGGAATAAGCTGGGCAACCCCATTTAGGGAAACAACTGTAAATGCCCATATGGGTATCATATGGGAATATGCTGGGCAAACCGATATGGAAATGACATGTAAATGCGCATATGGATATTACATGGGAATAAACTGGGCAAACCGATATGGGAAAGACATGCAAATGTCCACATGGGTATAACGTGGGAATTAGCTGGGCAAACCCAAATGGGATATATATGTCAATACCCATATGGGTAATAAATGGAAGTAAGCTGGCCAAACCCATATGGGAAAGACATATGAATGCTCACATGGATATCACATGGGAATATGCTGGGCAAACCCATCTGGTAAACATATCTAAATGCCCATATGGGTATCATGTGGGAATAAGCAGGGCAAACCCCTGGGGAAAGACATATGAATGCCCATAGGGATATCACATGGGGAATAAGCTGGGCAACCCCATCTGGGGAAACAAAAGTCAATGCCCATATGGGTTTCATATGGGAGTAAGCTGGGCAAGTCCATATGAGTATGATATTCCAAAGTCCAAATGGGTGTCATTTTGAAATGACCTGGGCAAACCCATATGTTAAAATATGTAAACCCCAATGTGGGTATCATTATTGGAATGATCTGGGCGAACCCATGTGGGTAAGATGTGTATATCATAAACTGGGTAAACCCATATTCTTGAGGGGTACATACTTCTGACAAAAAAATTATCAGCATACTATTAAAGATCTACATTGTACACATTTGCAAACTGAATTCATATTTTGTTGTCATTATACTTGCCCTAACTTATCAAACGGTAATAGAGTACCGAAGTGTGACGTCATACCGCCCAAGTTGTCAAGGTTGCTGGTTCTAAACAATTTTGTGCTGAACAATGGCGTGGTGATCACACCGGCACCAAACACTGAATTTGCCCTGCTCCAGCCCGTTGCTTGACTGATTTCGCGGTGAACCTCAAGCACGGGCTTTGTTGTTTAGAACTAGTAACCTGGACGACGAGCGAATATGACGTCAGCACTTCGGTACTCTATTAATCTATGCAGACCTAAAGAATGTGAGAAGTGCTTAAGAGAAAATGAAAGCACCTCCCAACCCCCATGTGCTTTTGACCCCTAGTACAAATGGTTGAGTCCACTTTTCAAACCTGCGCCACCTTTTGAGGAAACGGCATTCCATTACTACTACTTATGAAGGAAGCACTACACATCCGCCTCCCTACTCTTTGAAGGTAAGCTGCTTTTTATATCTTATCATTTCTTTCTAAATTCCATTTTCTCTTTGATATTGTTTATTAATTTATAAGTACATATATAGCCTGAGATGTACCATCCAGTGACATTTTCTGGTCCATGGCTGTCTTTTGTGGGATTATTATGAGTGAATTGATAGAGAAATGTTAATTCAGTTGAGATACCAGCACTATGAACACGAAATGATAAGATATAAAAAGCAGCTTATTATCCTCATTGTACCTTCCACAATTGCTTTGGTAGACAAAAGAACATCCCTTCATTACTATTATGTAAAATAAGCAGAACAGGTGAATATGCATGTGACACCTGTTCTACATATTTTTACATAATAGCAATGAAGGGATGTTCTTTTGTCTACCAGGGCAATTGTGGAAGGTACAATGAGGATAATAAGCTGCTTTTTATATCTTATCATTTCTTTCTAAATTCCATTTTCTCTTTGATATTGTTTATTAATTTAAAAGTACATATATAGCCTGAGATGTACCATCCAGTGACATTTTCTGGTCCATGACTGTCTTTTGTGGGATTATTATGAGTGAATTGATAGAGAAATGTTAATTCAGTTGAGATACCAGCACTATGAACACGATGAACAATTGCTTTGGTAGACAAAAGAACATCCCTTCATTACTATTACGTAAAATAAGCATAACAAGTGAATATGCATGTGACACCTGTTCTACATATTTTTACATAATAGCAATGAAGGGATGTTCTTTTGTCTACCAGGGCAATTGTGGAAGGTACAATGAGGAGCTGTATATTTTGTCCGCTTCTTTGTTCGCCATGTTCATAGTGCAGTTTACCTTAGCTTAATACTCCCATTGTTTAAGTTGCAAGGCCCAAGAGGAAAGAAGTATGCCTGGGTCATATCGTTCACCCACCGCGTGATAGTTTACATTCCCTACTGGTCTGTTTATAACCATGGGGTTGTGTGGTAAATCCTTGGTTTAACTAGTGGTCTGGCTTTCCATGTATATGGGCTAAGAAATCAAAATCATTTCACTAGGCAAGTGTGTATCGAGCACATAATTATGCAGCTTCAATTTCAAGACAAGATGAATGTCATAGTTTATTATGTCATAATAATGTTATTGTTCGCTTCACGTGAGGAACATCTGCCATAAATGAATATTTGATGTGTCATTACTACCATTCTCAAAATATACAGATGATCTTGATATCTTTATAAAGTTGCCTTTCTTGCACTCTATTTCTCTCCCCTCCCCTTATTTCTGTATCAGTATTGTACCTTTATTCCATACACCATTTTATTTTCTGCTATATTTCTTGTCATTTCCCTTTGCATGGGTCAATAGGTATTATCCATATTTCTCTATGTTTCCTTTTTTCCTTTTTCCTTTTTTTTGGGGGGGGGGGGGGGGGGTGGGACCCGACTCTCTTTGATTTTTTTATTTTATGGAAACGGCATGATGTCTCGTATATGTGGTATATAGAGAGAGTGAGAGAGAGAAGGGGAGGGGCAGGAGAGAGAAAAAACGAGCTAACATTTAGATTTGCTTTTTAAAAAATATCTGCATTGGTAATCAAAAATTGTAGCATATTTGCAAATTTCACTACAAAAAAATATTGTAAATATGCTAGTGTAATATTTTTGGTGAAATTTGTTACATGTACATATATCTCACTCTGTCGTTTCAGATCCAGCAAATAGACGAGAAAAACAACAACGGTACGAGGAAACAGCATAAGCAGTAACGTAACAACTAAAAAAAGAAATTAACGTATATTCTAGATGGACAAAATGAAGAAGACTTCTGGCACGTGTTAAGATTATATCATGATTATATCCAAACTGGATGAAGCTGTTAAGGTGGCACCATAAGTAGTACCTGCAGGAAAATGTTCGCAGTATTCGGAACTGAAGAAATGTTTACTATGAATACTATGAAGGCCGGGAAATCTCCTTTCAACATGCCCTGGTCGTGTATGCATCTCAACTATGGGGGAATGCACAATCAACTGATGAACAAAAACCGCAGCTTCATTAGATGTTGACCAGTAATTTGGATAATTATGAGGAAGTTCCAGATGGAAACAACTATTGTTTAACCTTATCGTTTGGATAGCATGATGTGATTGTAATAACAAATACTGCATATTAATCATCTTTAATGTATGCATGGTGAAGGAGGCCTAGAGATTACAACTGGAGGAGAAAGTCTATTGTATATATATCAATTCATTCTACTTCTGACCGCCGTTCTGTTATTTGATGAATTCGCCAACTGGGCCTTTGGGTATTAAAATATTACTTAGCTCTTTGTGATAAGATACATGCATTTCTGAAAGAACATTCTAAACTCATGGGGCTTGACACTGAACTCCACTAGCCTGCACGTTATGAAGGAACTAATGGCGAAAAATGGATAGTGTGAAATTGTTTCGGGGTATCGCCTTAACCATGACACATGTAGTGGCAAGCTATAATCCGGAGTCGACCCTTCCGAACAGATGCATATTTTTTTCAATAGTGAGAAGGAGCCGTGATATAAACTACCTAACCAATACAATATTCCATTATTTATTATTTTCACAATGTGTTTTTCTTTTAAGTTTGTTTTAAGTGTGTTGCCAAGGCTGTTCTTTAGAAATTGTACTTACAGTATCTAAACACACTTCCAATACCATGTGATGTGTCACAAAATGAATTGTATGAGAAATGATTCCATCAAAATCCCATTATCATCTTTAATGGTAGACTCCTAAGCTTATTTCACTTCAATAATGTATGTCGTTGCATATCCCCAAGCTTAAAATGAAAAATCTCCAGTTATTTTTGTAAGATGAACATTATGGTGGTTAATTGATTGATAATTTATTTAACCTGACAGCTAAGAAAGCAAGTTAGCGTATGTTTGTAAGCAAGCAACCGGGGGAAAGAAATCTTTTAGTCCTATTCGAGGGACTTGGATTAATTCCTTACCAACTACACAGTATTAATTTCTAATATTAAAAAGGTTTACTTTCAAATATGATTACTTACTATTTAATGGGTAAAACTATGTAGAAATAAGTGAATACATGATTGCATGAATGGGATTTATGGGGTACTTCATGGAAATCTAATTACTGCTATGGAGTAAATTTCATGGGCATGTACGAATAAGTGAAAATATATTTGCAGATCAATATAAAATACATGTATGTCGTTGCCTATTCCCAACTTAAAAGTAAAATTCTTGTTTGATGAAAATATCATTTATAGATGCATATTTATAATAAAAAATGTTTATATACTTTGATAATCTAATTACTACTCTGGAGTAAATTTATTGGGTATGTAGCAATAAGTGAATACATGTCAGCGTGAATGAGTTTGGTGGGGGTACTTCATATATAGGCATGCTCACAAATTTGTTGACTGCGCAAACAGGTCTGTTTTCAAGACAAAATTCCACAGGCAATACTCATTATTTCAAGTACCCCCCATTTTTCATTTTAATGTTGTTGTTTTTTGTACTGGCATAGCTGTGGTGAGAGGCTGATGATGATTGCATGATCAAGTAGTCTTTGTGTCCCATGACTTTCCTTAAAACCGATTTAGGAGTTGTCCCCTTGTATCGAATGAATAGACCAAAATAGGCATATTGTAAATCTCAGTTGCTAAATTATTTCGGGCCCATGAGGGGGCCCATGGGGGAACACAATATATGGGATCAATCATACTGTTCCCATATATTACCCAGATGGACCCCAGATTAAACCCATATGGGCCATCGGGTATGGCCCATATGGGTCCCCAATGGGCCTTGTGTGCAAAATACTATGGGGCCCCATACGGGCATTCCAGGGTAGGACCCATATGGGATAGCCTAGTATTTGCCAACATATTGCCCACATGTATACCCAGATTGGCCCCAGGCTGAACCCATATTAGCCATATGGACGGCCTTTATTGGCCCCATATGGGCCTTGGGTGCAAATTCTTTTGGGGCCCATATGGGCATTCCCATGTGGAACCCATATGGTAGCCGACAGATAATACCCATATGGGATAGCCCATATTTTACCCACATATTTCCCACATATATACCCAGATGGGCCCCAGGCCGAACCCATATTGGCCATCTGGGATGGCCCATATGGCACCCACATGGGCCTTGGGTGCAAAATCTTATGGGGCCCGTATGGGCATTCCCATGTGGGACCCATATGGGAACCCACAGATAATACCCATATAGGATAGCCCATATTTTACCCACATATTGCCCACATTTATACCCAGATGGGCCCCAGGCCGAACCCATATTGGCGATCTGGGATGGCCCATATGGGACCCACATGGGTCTTGGGTGCAAAATCTTATGGGGCCCATATGGGCATTCCCGTGTGCGACCCATAAGGGATAGCCCATATTTTACCCACATATTGCCCACATTTATACCCAGATGGGCCCCAGGCCGAACCCATATTGGCGATCTGGGAAGGCCCATATGGGACCCACATGGGCCTTGGGTGCAAAATCTTATGGGGCCCGTGTGGGCATTCCCATGTGGGACCCATATGGGAACCCACAGATAATACCCATATGGGATAGCCCATATTTTACCCACATATTTCCCACATTTATACCCAGATGGGCCCGAGGCCGAACCCATATTGGCGATCTGGGATGGTCCATATGGGACCCACATGGGTCTTGGGTGCAAAATCTTATGGGGCCCATATGGGCATTCCCATGTGGGACCCATATGCAAACCCATATGGGGCCTACATGATCCCCATATGGGCTTGCTACCTGGGTTGTCACTTATAAAATATGCCCTAGAGTCCTCGAGAGAGCCTCAGGAAGGACTTATATAAGAATTGACTCCCTATTGTTGTCAGTCAATAAGAAAAAACAAATAAAAAGATCAGCACAATGTGAGTTAATGGTGCAGCGGGCAGATGGGGCACAACTCTCCAAAAGAGCAGTGCAATTTTATTTCTAAAAAAATTCAAATCTCGCTCGTAAAGCTCTCTCGCATTTGCAGTATATCTTCTTATCACATTTAGGAGATCATTAAAAAAATTGACGTTGGTGTAACAAAGTTCTTATTCATATTTCTGTAAAACCCCATAAAATTTGGTTATTATCTCGAATAAAATCTGATCGGTAGCTACGCGACCTCCCAAATGCACTGAAAACTATTTCGAAGAAGATGATTTAAAAAACAGCAGGGTTGATGTATGAAAATAAAAATATGTCATATGAAATGGCCCTAAAATGATTTTGCGGTTATTATCATATCGCTGTAAAAACGGGTCATAAAGACCCCTAGTCATAATGTCCGCTATCACAGGCGTAGCCAGATTTTTCAATAGGGGGGGGGGGGGGGGGGGCACAGGGGTGTCAATCCGTGTTCATGATACTATGGATTATGGCACCCGGGGAAAAATTAACCCCCCCTCCCCAAGTGCCCAAACTTCTCTTCGTCAGCGAAGGAGCAAAGCGACCGAGCGCAAATTTTCAATTTTTAACCCTAAAAAACGCAATTTCTTATGCATTTTACCCAGGAAATTTTGCAATTGACCATCGCCATTGAGCGGTAGAGAAGCTCGAATTTTATACATTGATAAGCGGTTTCTATTCACTCACTTCTACAATCGGGAGCAAAACTAACAAAAACCCTGAAAGGCTTGAGAAAGATTCGTGAAATTCAGCAAGGTTATACCTTCGTTTGCTATACCTGAAGTTGAGATTAATTTCTTTCAAAAGTTGAACCTTTGCAAATGCTGTTTTATACACTTTATCCTACATCGGGGGCGCAATATTTAGCAGGGGTCATATGAAACATACATGATATAGCGAGCAAAGCAATTACATCTTTATTTTTTTTCAAATTTTGAACCTTTTAAGCTATTTAGAACTATATAGCCCTACTAATTATGCGATCCTGAAAGATAATAATTATGCGAGGGGGCAAAGCGACCGAGCTGTCGAAAATTTTCGCATTTCAAACCTTCAAAAACTAGATTTCTAGTGCAGTGGATTGTGGATTTTGAGGTGCGCAATCCCCTCCCCTATATACGCCACTGAGCGAAGCGACCGAGCGGGGGAGGGTGTGGGATGGGGTACACAACAGGGACTTTTTCGAAAATCTGTCTCTAAAACTTCCATTTTAGAGCATCCCATAATGTTTTTTTAATGACTAGAAGGAGTGCACGGATCTACGCTAATGGAAAGAACCCCTCAATTGAGAATGACATGTGCGAGCGAACGAATTTTCTGCCATATTTTCGCATTGAAATTATGGCATTTCTTAATTCCTTACTTCTAATAATTAAAGAATGTGATGGTATTTCATGGTCAAACATAATGAGTTTGGATAATTATTAGTTATAAGTTAATGTATCATAATTGTTATTCATTTTATCCAAAAATATTGGGGGGATGATAATACAGGCCACCCCACCTCAAATTTCTTTTGGGGGATATATACCCCATCCCCCTCCCCCCCCCGGATCGACACCCATGGGTGCTCCCCAGGGGTGGGTGCAGGGAGGGGGAAGTTTCCCCCTTCCCTCGCGAAGCGCGAAAGTTCTGACGTTTTAGCAACTTTGAGAGAAAGATAACGGCCTTGTAGCAAAGTTTTAGGCGGAAAGTTATAGTTCGACGTCCCGACTGCTTTTCAATTACTTGGACGAAATATTGCACTGTATAACAGGGGTAGGTACGGGAAGGTGGGAGTTCCCCCCCCCCCCCCCCTCCCGCGCGAAGCTCGAAAGCTCTACGTTTTACAGCAATTTCTTCCTTGTTTTCACTCTTTGCAAGTGCCTCTGTTTTGCCCCCCCACCCCACTTTGTAAGTATATGTTATTTAATACATTTCTAGGTAAAAAATTACATGGTCTCTATAAAAAAAAATTCAATTATATTTGCTAGCTCGCAATAATTTTTAAATCGGAAGGTCAGTCCCTCTTAGAAAATTGTGCCCATGCGCCTATGATCGTTTATAACATCTGCTGCCAATATCTTTGGTATTTCAGTTGTGGTTCTTTTCATTTTTTTTTTTTCGCAGAGCCGATCAAATACACTTTGGTAGGAATGGATCAAATACTGGACGATGATTACATAATACCGAACCCAGAAACGTGTCCTATTGAAAGAGAAACATTGAAGCAGAACATAAAAGATGCGATGGAGGGGTATCCAGCTTATAAAGGAATACAAATGAGTTCAGGTTCGTTCTCTTGCGCCCTGTGACACAAATTACCGTTTTACTTAATTTAATCATGTCAAGAAAATATCGTTGACATTATGACTTGCAGACAACACTTTGAAGTGCACTGGATGTACTGAATAGGAACATATACGCATCTGTCATTAGTAAACGATACTCTCTTCCAATCATAAAAACAAACTATACTGAGTAACAGTCACTATATTCTTTACGTTGATGATAGGTAGAAAACTTAACTGCTTAAGATATTTTCTTGATATGATCAAAGTATGTACAATTAACAAAAACAATATTCATACTCCTTGTAACTTTGAAGTGTTTGAAGTGTTTTTGTTAAGAATGAAAGGTGGACTAGTGGAATTTGGGCATTGGTTGAATGTTTTTAATTGTCAGCTCTACGTAAACAATGATTGTGGTTTCACCTCGTTTGCATAACAATGGAACTGCGTATATATTCTTTTTCTGGCAGTTTTAGAAGTACTCATACCCTGATCCAGACATGGCATTGAGTTATATTTTATTTGAAAATGCACATATTTTAGACATCCTTAAGTTTCTGTACATGTTTTCCAACTATCCAAGAAAGGGTATGAATAGTTCTGGACAAGCCATCTTTTTTACAAAACAGAGTCAGTAAAATTTAATACCCTTGAACCATCAACCCTCCCTATGATCTCTCTCAAAGAGATACTGAAGCAAGAAATATGGAATGTGAAGAAATATGAGACCCTCTGTAGTTAGGTGGCGCGATCTCAGCATATTAACTAAGAAAACTTGGGGAGGGTCCTTTTTTCTTGCTTTGTTTATTTGTTTGAATTTGGTATTTAATAGTGTTCGCAGTTTTGAAAGGATAGGTGTCTGCTCTTCCTTGATGCTTTTGTTATTAACATTTAAAATGTTGCACTACCTAGACTGGTTTTTTTTCTTTCTCTTGCTCCACCCCCTCTTATCCACCCTCCCTCTCCACCAGACCCTGATGAGTTTATACAACCGTTAACGTGGCCTGATGGTACATACACCCTCCCAATGACTTCGACCGGATGCCCAGAGGGTGGGGTCTCATGGGCTAATGGGAGTCGACTTTTTGATACAGAAGACAACAATCCAGAAAATTCTTGGGATCCAGAAGACATTCATCTCAATTTACCAATCAAAGAATTGAGCAGGGTGGAGATGACGTTCTGCACAAAGAGAACGCCACAGTCGGCTGACTTTCGACGAGACTGGCAGAGTGGAACCTATTGTATCTACAAATTCGGCGATTGTCCCAGAGGTAAAAATGTCATGTCCCGTATAATCGGACATGGTTATATTGATAGTTTAAGGCTTCGTCCACACTCCTCCCCCAGTCCCCAACCCCCGCCCCTCAATGTGCACATAAAATGGATCCACCACTAAACACCTTTGGATCCATGGTATTTTTAAATTTATTTTTGTTTTTGAGGGTGAGGGAATTGATGGCCAGTTTGTACCAAGCGTAAGGCGGGGATAGTGAGTGGATAACCCCTCTAATGGCAAGTAATTATTTATATTTGAACGTTTCGAAGTCTTTTCTCTGAAATGTTTGTACAATTTTGATGATATAGTCTTAACCCTAAAAAGACTGGGGTATTTTGGAGAATGGAAAAACTGGGGGGGGGGGGGCCTAAAGGGCCCCCTAAGATCTCGGCTGTTTATTGTCCAATTCAACCAAATTTGGTATACACATAGTTCATTATGTTTTCTACATGAATGCATAGTCAAATTAATGTTATTATTTTTATTTTTAAAGATTCTTAATTTATTATACGAATATGCAGATTTTTTTGTTTTTTTTTTTTTTTTAATATTTACATGTAGGTGTCCATTATAGTCTAGAAATCCCTGTTCAAGGTTGTTATATGTGAGAAGAAGCTGTTTCATGTTTGAATTATGTGATACACTTATGCAAATGAGTAATTAATGAATATGCATATTACCAATGAATTACACGTTATATAGGCAAATGTAATGCATTATTTCCTTATGTATTTCTTTGTTTTTCATTTTTGTATTTCTTTGTTTTTTAAATTAATGTATTTCATTGTCTTATGATCTAAAAGAGTTATTTGTATTCACAAATGACATTAACTAACAAGAATCCAATGAAAATATAGTTTGAAAACAGTATCTGTAATATTCATTCCAGTCCCCATTGACTTTACACACAAAAGAATGCAAAATATCGAATTTTTCTTGACATGCCTTGTGAAAACATAACGTAACTCTGTTATCGTACACGCGGGGCATGCAAATTTGGTATCAAAAGTTGCGCAAAACTCTAAAGAAAAAAGTCATGAAACAGCAGCGCGAAATCTTTAAGTGTTACAAAATAATCGCAGTTTATGTCGAGGGGGGGGGGTCTTTTAGGCCCCCAGTCTTTTTAGGGTTAAAGGAGTGGTCCACTCGACCGTAAAGGGCTTTTACTAAACAGTCGGGTCGCTGGGTAGAAATTTTCCACCAATTTTAGGAATTTTATGTATGGTATCTTTCTTTTTTAGAGCAGCGAAAAAGGGGGATTTTTCAGGAATTTTATGTTCGGACTCTTCCCTTTTTTTGGTTGTGTTTGTTGTTGTTTTTTTTTTAAACAAAAAATGCTGCACCTAATCTCTAAAACTGCAACCTATTGCCGAAGGGGGACACATGTTGCCTGAATATTAACTTTCTAGTGTCGCTCGCGAGCAAAACAATTATTGGCCAGTTTATGCTTCTTTTTCTTTCCTTCCCTTTTCCATTCCGTCTTCTCTTTCTATTTTTGTTTTTCTTTCCTTTCCCTTTTCTTTTTTCTTTTCTTGTTTCTTCTCCTTTCTCTCTTCTACTTTTCCCCTTTCCTCTTTTAAAGTTCCCATATTCGGGCAGCTTATTTCTACTTTTGTTTTAGGAGATTAGGGTGCAGCATTTTTGTCAAACACAAACTAGAAATTTTCACGCGAAATAAACCTGCAGTCGCGAAGTAAACACGAAACTAACAAATGTTCCTCCAAATTCAACACTGCTTTCGCAAACTAAACATGAATCATATTTACACACATCTCCATCTCCCGTTACAAATTCGGACGATTTGGTGGTCGTCAATTTCTGCGAGAGGATAACGACGCTCTGTCACTTGGGCTGGCGCTGGCGTGTCAAGGAGGTCATCGTCTATCTTCATTGCCCCCCCCCCCATCCGAAAAACGGATCGACGCCCCTGCGTGGCGGTTTAAAATATTGACATTTCACATTTCTGTATACCACATAGATAAGTGAATACGAGTAGAACCTTTGTTGCGCGCATTTGACATCCATTAACATATTTAAAAAAACTGTATACCGCTTCTTACAGCGGCATACATGTATGTAAACGAGTGTTGAGGCGTCACTTTTTTACAATGAAAGATGAAAAAAAAAGAAAAAAGAAAACGAGTAAAAGAGAGAAAGGGAAGGGGGAAATGACGAGAAAAGAAGACGATATGACACCCTCCCGCGCCCTCCCCCTAATCAGTGATCTTGAAAATTTGCATTTCATTTCCCTAGTAAGACCGGTGCCCACCCCTTTCCTCAATGTTTGGACTCACGCAACGCCACTGCATACAGTGCATTCATTAAGGTATGACGGCCTGATGAATATGCCCCAGAATCTCTATTTTTAAAAAAAAATTAACACTTCGGTTCGGAAATAAAGGGCTGGTCACATTTGTTTGTTTACGATAACGATATTATATTAAAATCTACCTATAACCATGGCAATAAAAGTGGTGACACCTGACCCTGACCGATAAAGTCGGTGGGGTTCTGCCAATCAAGCACTACTGACACTGCCCACATGACTCTTCTGAACTAACATCATCTCGAAGGAGCAAAAACGATTGGCTCTCAGAAAATATCGGTGAGCTCTGTCCTGAGAATATCGATTCCTACGACACGATAACATTGGAGAGGTACAGGTTCATTACCACAAATTGGAGAAATCTGATCTACCACAAAGAATTCCAATTCATTTTCCACATAAACAGCACTTGGGCGATTTGGCAACGATTAATCGTAATATTTTGATCGCTATCGGACTTAATGTGACCAGCCCTTAAAGCACCTGCCCGACGTACATGTATAATGAAACATTTCGTTCCTATAAGCTGCTAGCGTTGCGATTAATTAAACAAATTATAAAGCGTTCTTTATGTCTGGATCCTTCGTCATCCAGGATTTGAGGAAGGGTCAATCATTTGGGATGACAACGACTTTATCAACGACAATAAATACGAAGGAACAGTTCCCGATGGAGATTACGACCACAACACCAAGATGTACTTCTGCTGCCGAACGGATGCTGAGCCAAGTCAACCGATCGTCCTTCCAGTCGATCATGAATTTATGCTTTTGACTCCAACGGGAACTTGTCAACAGGTATGCATGGGCGTGTCAGTAGGGACGTTCGAGTAATACAGAACAAGTATACTTGTTCGGGTTCGGGTATAGAAATATTTTCATTCATCTTATCGGGAAAAATCTAAGAGTATGACACCCTATCCCCATTCAAATATTCAATAGCTGGATTATATGATAGGTCTTGGTTCAATATCGTTGTGAATTTGGTATAGTTCCTATTTTTCTCTTATGTATCGGGTACACTACAATATTAAATTCTCATAATCTAAAACTATTTACTCTTGTTCATGAAATTATAAATGCTCAATATATTACATTTAGAGGCATCTTTGAAAATGACGATAAATTAAAAAAAAATAATAAAAAAGGTTTTGATAAAATAGCATTATAGAACTGAGTAATATTCAAACTATTCATATGAAACGAATTGAACCGAGTCGAATACATCAGAGAAACTAAACTTTAGCAGCGACCATGATTTATAAATCAGATCAAGTTTGATTTGAACAGTTTTATCGATATTTCTATTTAGGTCTTCGGTATGAATGTGGCTCTGGAACGGTTTCACTGGGATTCTGAAGGCCATAGCCAAGTCGATGGTGTGTATCCTTACCCGGGACTCAAAGACTTTGAAGATCTAAGAGATGTAGAGATCATTTTCTGCTACTACCAACGTGACACCAATCCGAGCAGGAAGCGCAGAAGTGGAAGCGGGAGTGACGAGGAGCTGTGTGATTACTTGAAGGAAATTCCCAATCGAAACCCAACAGCCATGCCCGGGACCATGTCATCTCCTTCAATCTCTTTCCGAGTCAATCTCTTGCTTGTTGTATATTTGACATGCTTTGTCGTCGCAGTGAACAATCTAATGTGATAAATGATATTTCATGAATATTTCAATGAAAATACAGATTCATAAGGGTCTTTTAAGATAAAATCTAAGTCCTGGTAAATAGGCCAGTATCAGCTTTAAAATGTGTTTACGGTAGCATCCGAAAATTGTACCTGTTATCATAACTGCAAATTGGAGGAAAAAAAGTCCCGCATAACCAATAGAACAAACTGCAAACTGATCGAGCGTTACTGTAGGTTTCTTTCTTTTTCTTCAAATATTTAACCCTTTGGATGAAACCGATTTTTCATCAATATTACGTGAACATTTTTGAAAAGACTTTTAAAAAATCAACCTTAAATAGTCCCTGCCATCCAAATGCAAGTTGATACCTGTTGGTGTGCAGTCCTACATACATCTCATATTTAGGGATATTGCAAGTAAAAGTGGTATTTAACTTTGTCAAAGCTGACACCTGTTACAATAACAACATACACTACCAACATTGGAGTTACTATGTCAAACCTGCTGTAGCATCAGCAGGAAAGCAAAGGCTTTCATACAATACCTCATCATCGCCTTTTTTTCCCTGCTGATGCTACATCATGTCTGACATAGCAACTCCTATTTTGGTATTGTATCTTGTATTGTAACGGATGTCAGCTTTCACAAAGTTAAATACCACTTTCACTTGCAAAATCGCTGTTAGCTCACTTATGATTGACAGATGATGTCACACGGGGAAAGTGATCTGGAGGATTTTTTAAAGTGGGTGAAGCTTAGCAGTTTTTAGAAAATTATTTCAAATTAAAGAAAAAGAAATCATTGAAACATATTTGGAAGTTTAAATATCAAAATATGAAATGTATGTGGGACTGCACACCAACAGGTATCAACTTGCATTTGGATGGCAGGGACCTTTTAAGCAATGTCATTATCATTGTCCATCACCTATTGAAAGGTGCGAATATAACAATGATAAAATGAGTAATTCGTAATCTGATACTGGAGACCCAAAATTTGAAGCAACCTTATGAGGACATAGGTGCAGTAGCGGTATCGATAATGAGGGGGGGGGGGGGTGCTCTTACCAGTCCAAGCCCCCCTCTCCAACCCAAGTTAGGTTCTGTACCAAAATACATGGAGTAAATACGGTTACTGGTGATTATCTGATTTGTTTTGCAATGCCTCCCAGATATTAGGTTATGTCAGGTTGGTAAAAATGACACATATTCCATTATAAATGTCAATTTCATTTCGACCAAACTCATTATGATCGTAGATAGATGGCTTTGAAATAAACTGCTAAATGACCTTCCCTTAATTGTGGCTGCCCAAATCATGTGTTCTACCCTTCCCCAATAATAATTTTTTTTTTAAATGAACAATGTGACTAAAATTCTTCAGATCCCCGATAAATTATTGTAATCAAATAATTGTGATTGATAATATTTACATATTCTTATCTAATATCTTTGTATTTTATATCAAGATTGTCGATTGTTATCTCAACATTATGCATCAGCTATAAAAAAAAATATCTATAAAATTTTTATTGTTGAAAGAAAGATCAAAAACATGTATTACATTTATATCTTATATAAGAAATAATTCTGTTTAATGAGTCGACGCTTGACCCGTTTTTAATGTAAAAAATAATAATTCTGCAATTTATACTTTTATAATGCTGTGAAGCGATAAGGACACATAGGCGCTCGGGTTCTACTAAATAAGTTGCAGTCACGAGGCACCCCAAAAATTACCACAATCTCATCTAGTACCCAATCACCAAAAGTGATATCCCTCCACCCTATAATTAGTATCGTATTCGAAACCAACAAAAGGGTGAACCCCAGCTAGAACCCCGTACTAAATACCTCTCTTTGAGTCAAATACCCCAGAACTATTTTCAGATCATGGCACTAAAAATCTACCTCTCACACACCCCTTATTTAAAATGGGGACTAAATTTTTCTGTCTCAGCCACTCCCCTACACTGAATAATGATTTCAAATGAGACAACGTAGGTCATATCCAAGTCCCTGAATTACAACTAATGAACCCTTTTAGAATTAAGTAATTAAGTTTCTTCTTTTTTTAATCCTGAAATTCTGGATCACCATCGATATGAACATGGCAAACAAAGAAGCGGACAAAATATACAGCTCCTCATTGTACCTTCCACACTGGTTCTGGTAGACAAAAGAACATCACTTCATTGCTATTATGTAAAAATATGTAGAACAGGTGTCACATGCATATTCACCTGTTCTACTTATTTTACATAATAGCAATGAAGGGATGTTCTTTTGTCTACCAGAACAATTGTGGAGGGTACAATGAGCTGCTGTATATTTTGTCCGCTCTCTTTTGTCAGCTCTATGTTAAGCACACGAAAATCTTAGAATACATTAAGCTAAAAATAAAATATAAAAGTTTTAGATACTACAATACAACAATACAATAAGCATAAAGCTCGGAGCGTTTACAAAATATTTAAATTATAGAACACATTATATTTTTTTATATAAACACAAATACTAGACTCTCATAGATATTAGACTCTTACAAAGTCAAATGTGATGATGTACTTATTTCTGAACTTTATCTTGTGTTAACCTTTTCAATGTAATCGATACAATATTATTATTACAAATGTTTATCGTTACTATTTTGATCATTACTTAATCATGTCATCGTTACTTAATCATTTTATCATTACTTAATCATATATCATTAGTTTTTATCCGTACTTAATACAATTTTGTCATTACTTAAAGGTATTGCTTTGTTTGTTGCTAAGCGGGTTGTTGGGATATTATTTACGTCTTAATACAAATGTTCATCGTTACTCTTTTGATCATTACTTAATCGTGTGGGCAGTGTCCGTCGTGCTTAATTGACAGAACTCCAACGATTTTATCGGTCAGAAAAAGGTTATTTTATTGGTCAGACGTGACCACTTTTATCGTCATCGTTATCAGTTTTATAAGGGCATGCATTATCGTTTTCGGTATCGGACAAATGTAGAGGTATCGCAGTCGAGTGGTTTAAAACACCTGGCGAAGATCGTGGGTTCGATCCCCGCCACGGCACTTATGTCCTTTAGCAAGGCTTTTTATCTTCATTGCTATTTTATCGTAATAAAATAAATTGGTGTTGGCATATCAATACGAACGTGTATGTGGGTGTGTGTGTTTGGTGCATATTGTTAGATGGGTTGAAATCTTTGGGGCTTCTTTTGGGGGCTCTGGGGGCTAAACCCCCAGTCAGGCTGACAATCTTTTTGTCAATGACTTAGATAAGTATCTTTACGGGGCCGAATCTTATGGGTAAAATGGGGTAACTATTTCGGGACGGGCTCACAGACTATGACAAGCTTTTGTCATGTGTATGACATGGATGGTCTAAGTAACTTTAAGGGGTCAAAGATGCAGGCACTCATCAGTGTTTCCAACAGATTTCATGATTAGTGTACTGTGTACCAATGTGTTTTGATATGTGGACGATCCTCTAGAAAAGAAATGAATCTATTCAATTCACCTTTAATGCATAATATCATATTTATATAGGGGATAGGAACACGGACAGGACTCGCCCTTATCCACCCCCCCCCCTCCCTCTCTCTCTCCCTCTCTTCTCTTCCCCTTCCCTCTCTCTAGAGGCCCGAATTCACAAAGGAAGTTTGGTTTAAACCATGCTTTAAACCCCCTCCTGGGGTTTATAAGCGAACGCGCGCACGGAATCCAATCATATATCTTCTTTGAGTGCAATGTGCATGGGCAATGTGCGCTTATTTACGCCTATTTTAGTACGCTTACGGAGGTTTAAACCTGCTTTGTGAATTCGGGCCTCTCTCTCTCCCCTCCCTTTTTCTCGATAATATCCATCTCCTGCTGCATCTCCTTTCTGCGTCTTCGCTCTTACGTTCTCTTTCTCTCGCCTTCTCTCTCTTTCCCTTCTCCCTCCCTCTAAACTCCACTCTCTTTCTCTCCCTCTTCCTCTTCCCCTTATTTTCCTCAACAATATTACCCGTCGATCCGCAATATTATCGAACAATACTCATTCACAAAATTAAATATTTGCGCCTTTTGGTGAACATTTAATAATAACTAAAAGGAATGCATGTCGTTAAAGAATGACAGCTTTTAATGTGTGCTCATGACTAGCATATTCAACAAACTAAACGACAACGTAGATTATAATATCATGAATTCATCAGTGAAATAGCATTGTCATATCGATACAAATAATTTAAATTGTAGATGCCATTAAATGGTATAAAGAAAACAAATAATATTTAAGTGCTATCCCTACATTAACTCGAGCAGCAACAAGCTTTCAAGCCGAAACGCATTAATATTCATCACACATTTCAGGCACGATGGTCCTGCATGCTGCAAGAGTTGAATTGCTTTTAAAATATCTAGATTACATAGCATATTTAAAGGTGCAAATTATGTGATATATTGATTATAGGCCTACTATGTATGTACTAAAATAAATCTTCCTTCAGTTTCCAGTTACCCTATTATCATTTTTTCAATTCTTAAAACTATTTTTTTCGCTGTTCATTTTATAAAGCCATGATATTTTGATCGAACTAAACGTCACGAGGTCGACTCTTTGTAATAAGCTTTTTATGGTGGTGTAAATGTGACCATATTTCGCGCATGACCGAAGTTTGCTCACAGGTCAAAAGATAGATAAGATTTCGAAAATCTGGATAGCACCAATGGAAAGTGGAACCTAAACTTAAGTTAGGGATAAAATTATCTTAATATTGATAAACGACCCGCAAAATTTGCTCTTATTTTTGGAAAATATGAAGTTGTATACCGACAAGGGTCTGGAAATCTTCATTTCGAGAGAGCAAGGAGGCACCAGTCTAGTACTAGCCTTGGAGAGAATAATTATGTCATCATATTATGAGTAAAAAGTGAAATTAATGATTTTTTTTATACTTTCCCTTGCAAATGATGCAATTATCTTACTATAAATTGAATAAGTCAAACTCATGCGTGCGCAGTTTGGACTCGTGTTTATTTATGTTTTCAGTTGCAGCGCGTTGCGATCTGACATCGAGTTTTGAGATCGCGATATCTCCGGAGGTCTTCGTGAATTAATTTTCTTGTTAGACCTGTATTATGTTCCGGTGACGCGCGGTTAATTTCCTACAATATATTTAAAAAAAACCTAGCTTCATCCCTGGACCAATTGCTTAACTTATAACCCTGAAAATAATAGCTAAAACACAATTGCAACCCTAACCATGCTAACCCGCCGCTATCTTTGACAAAATAAAGGCCCGAGAAAAATGTTGCCTGAGCAAATGACGGGCCCGGGCCTCCGGCCGACGTGACTGTAAATAACATGGCTTATTTCCAATTGCTTAATTTATACTACAGCCACCGACCTCTCGATGCAACTAATGACCCAACGGCAGCTGCAATAGTTAGAAACACACACACAAGTCCTGAACATGCGGCAGTCAACCTCTCGCTTCAGACGCTCGTGTTCCTCCGCGGTGACGGGAAGCGCCCAGAACGTGTTGCGGCCAGCGCAGAGTCCGCGAATGACCGGCCCGTTGGTGGCCTGCATGTACGTGGTTGGGATCTGGCCGACGAGGCGGTAATTCTCGATGTCGAAAGGGACGCTGGATATGTCGATGACCTGGGTAAAAAGTAAGGAGGGAGGAGATCGATTTATGATGATGATAACCTGTATTTGCATTTCTTCACACCTTTTTATACTTTGCAGCTTTTTTTCAGTAAGCAACAAGCTAGTATCTCACTGAGCGGCGAATGTTTGCGAACGTAGCGAATTTGGGGTTCTTCCAGGATTCGTCAGGGTTCGTAAAAGGTCGCAAGAATATTCGTAAACAGTTTTTTTGTCGCAAACAGTATTTCTGGAACATGTTCAAAATTTAATTGCGAATTTTTTTTAAGCAAACAATTGCTAGTGTTTGCAAAACAGTCGTAAGCCTTTGCAAACGTTTGCAAACGGTTGTAAAACGGTGTTGCTGTAGTTCTTTTTGATTCGCCAATATGCTAGCGACCACATGACCATATGGTTCCTATATAAAACCGGCCTACTGCGAGAAATGTGCCATACCGTCATGCCGAGAAAGCAAGGTAAGGAAAGCAAAGACCCTTCGGGGGACAGAAATCTCTGTAGCAACCACTCTCTGACCCAAACAGTCTTTCTTTTCTTTTTCCTTTCCTTTCCTTTTTTCTTCATGTTCTTCCTTTCGCTTACGTTGCACGATAGCTGTAGCAGCAGCCAGGCAAAACAACTCTTCCAGGACAGCATAACGTTGGGCCTCTTCCTGGCAGAAATTCATTTCCATATTCTGGATATCCATATTGAAAACTCCTCAGACTGCGGTCAGAAGAAATCTGAATGCTGGTGGAGTTTGCTCAACCTTTTTTATAGGGTTGGGACCAGATTCGCCTGGTACTTTCCCAGGAGTTAGCAAAAGGTCGCAAATATTCACAAATAGTTGCTAATCTTCGCAAAAGCTGTAGCTAACATTTCCTTACAGTCGCTAATAGTCGCCAACTGCCTTTCGCAAACACTTAAAAATCGCTAAATGTTGCAAATGGCAGAGGCAAACCCTGATTTTCGCCAACATTCGTCAGAAAAGTTAGCGAATCTGAGATACTATAGCTTTAAAGAGGCTTCGATAATAATTACTAATTACATGTACATGCAGTTCTAATAATAACAAGCTTCCTATAAACACGGTCTGTATTCAACTTAGGGTGAAGCTGGTGTACCCCCCCCCCCCCCCATTTAAAGACCAACAAAAAAAATGTATAAAACTTGGAAAGGTCTATCATGCGCAGGTAGCACATGTACATGCATGGGCGGAAAGTCACTGGAAAGGGGGGGGGGGGCGTCCCCCACGAAAAGGGGAAGACGATATCAAACCACTCCTCGAAACGGATTAACACCATTGGCTATACATGAAAGTTACAGACGAAATCCTAGATAGATTTCTTACCTGGTTGTCGTTATCCTCTACGTAATCCCTCACTTTGTTGGCGAACTCGTCATTGATAGCGAGGCCTATGCAGGTATTGGAATCGTGGAAGCTCATGAACATGACAGACTGGTAAAAAAATAGGAATAAAGAAGACGACAGCATAAGAAAATATTTACTAGATCATGGCTCACCATTATGATGGATTGAATTGATGACATGTTGGGATGGATGGATTAGAAATTTTTAACAGTTTGAAGGAAATCATTTGTAATTCCTGCCCTTGAAAGACCGATCACGAAGACGTTTGCCTTTCATTCTTTCTTTCTTTTTATCCAGTATTTTAGTTTGGTTCCTTTAGATATGCATCTCAATAATATTACTGTTTAACGTCATAATTATGGACGAGCTCAAATAATTTTGTGAATATTATGAATTTGTAGCTTGATTAAAGGCCAAACACGTAAGCCGTCCTTCGTTAACACTATATGATTTTAACATTCTTTACAAGTCTTTTGTTTCTTAATTCATAATTTTTTTGTTTTGTTTTTTTGTTACACGCTTTTTTTTTATCGTTAATCTTACAGAATGTTCATTTTGTTGAATCAACTTTTCTTCATAATGTATCTGCATCAAGGTATAGGATTGATAAGACAAATGGCACTCTAGAATAATGGTGGTTTTAGTAATGGCGAAGGCTGCTCACGCCCCTCCTCCTTTCAAATTTTGCGGCTCAAATTCCCCTTTTTAATATATTCCAAAGATGCACGTGAAAAAGCTGAGTTTTTTATTCTTTGCTTTTCAGAAATCAACGCCTACAACTTGTGATAAATATTTTGTTGCTCGCCAGAATGTTTTTGGGGGTGGGTGGGGGTGGGGGTTGACTTCATTCCTTTAAAGAAAATCCTGGATCCGCCCCTGCCTGCTCTAAAACACTACTGCAATGGTTGACAACAAAACAACCGGAATCAATCGTTTATCAAACACTTTCGCAATTACATTTAAGACATTAACTGAAGGGCAATTTCTATTGCCCATTTAAATCATCTTCAGATTTGTAATACGACATTTTCATGTTCGTACTGATATCTGAATAGGTAGCACACAAGGCTACTGATTTTTTTCTTTTTCTTTCTTCGTTCTCCCCTTCTCTCTCTCTCTCACTCTTTCTTTGCACTACCTGCACTTCCCAATTTCAATTCTTTCTTCTGCCTATAATTCTTCTCTGTAACTCTTCTACACAGCTTACCTTTCTACTTACCATTCTCTCCTAATTACATGTATTTCCATTATTTCTTCATACATCTCATCTCACCCACGTCTTTTATTGACTTCTGTTACTTTGAATGCAACGATATCCCCCCTTATTTGTAAATAGTATTTCCAATCTTTTGTAAAGGATTGCCACGCCATCAAGCTCTGCTTATGCGACAATCTTTCTTCATGATGCATTTACGTTAACTATACAGTGTAATGATATAATAAAAAATATTAATCTAAGAATTAACTGTTATTTTAAAAATAATCTTTCATGTAAATTATTCATTTGAATGTATTATCTACGATGTATATGCATGTATATTTTATATTTGTAAATTGTGCCCAATTCAACGTTATGTTACGACGCATGATTATTTTTAATAAATACCATTTTGAATTGAATTTTGAATTGAATTAATATTTGTTTGCTATATGTTGTAATCAGTCTGTAAAATTTGTTTGAAGAAAAAAAATCACAAAAGCGAAATAAACAAAATTAAATCATTCAAAATTGCCTTGGAGTCGAATTATTTAATAGTCTTTGCAATCGTGTGAATCGTATTTTACAATTTCGTAAGTTTCTTTTCAACGACTCTGATCAATGAACTGAAGTACTATTCTCAACTTTTTCTAAATTTCTTGTTCCCTTTTCTAGCCACACAAACAGACAAAATTTTACCCAATTTTATGTTGTCTTAAATTTCCCCGGGTCATGTAACACATAATTCACGTATTTCTCTAAATGTTAGCCATTTTAAAAAATAATATTTTTCATGTTATGATATCTACATGTATATGTGTATGTTACGTTATAATATGACATATATGTGTAAAATGTGAGCAAAATAAATTTCCATTGGACAATAAACTTTATATTGAAATGAATATTGAAATTGAAATTGAAATTGCAAAAAAGAGAAATTGAAATTATTTTGACTTACTCGGTCCAAGTCGACTGCCATGGTTGCCGCGGAGTTGTCACTGATGTTCGCTGGCGAATCAATGAGCAGGGTGTTAGACTGTCTGTCAAAGTCGAAGTCTTCGGTCAAATGGTCACCCTTCCCGGTCGTCAAGTCAGTGCTCTTGACCTGAGACATAGAAAAAAAAGACAAGAAAGAATACATGTAATTCAGTAAAATCTGATTTTATCAACCACATGCCATGTTTTGGAGGACAACAGATGTCCTCCTTTAACTACACATGTTTCGCTTCTCTGAATTAAGTATATCCCTTAGAAATTACGTTCGGATTACGTACGCAAACTCCACCATCATTGTAATGTTAGCATATTTTGTTTGTTTTGTTTGTGTTTTTCTAAACTCAAATTTTTTCTTCATTCTAATCATTCTTAGTTGGAGATTTATGATCTAAGCTTTCAAGCATCCAGAATCTTATTTGTTATCCGAGTTTTCTCAGACTTTCATTATTCTCCTTCTCCGATTTTTCTACGTCTACTCAGTCCTTTCTTAGCCTTACTGAAAGGCTCTTGGTACTTTATAATTGTCATCAAAAGACAGTAATTATGGAAGATAATGGCCCACGTTCACTCGGTCAGCTCTCTGTCTTTAAAAGTTTGCAAACTGACTAAAAAAAACCCAAATCATATCTAATTGAGACATGTCAGTAACTTACACAACTACCCACTCACTCACACACACACACACACACACACAAACACGTCTACATGGCTTTACTTCCGAGGACAACTATTGTTCCTCTATTGTTACTCGTCCTCGGACAGTCGACGGAATAAGGCATAAATTCATTGTTCGACGTTCGAGGACTATTGTCCGCCTTCCGAGGACCATTGTTGTCATGATTTTTTTTTTGTTCTCTGTCCGAAAATGTCCTCGGACATAATGCTAAACAAACGCATACGCACACACACTTTTTTTTAATAAGTGTTTTTGTTTATTCCTCCAAATTGAAGTTCTCATATACATGTACATATACAACATAACATAATAGTAAATATAAAACCAAATACATGCACAAGTTATAAAGCACGTCATAACTCCAAGTAAACATAACATAATGTACATGTAACACACACACACACACACACGCACACCCACACGCACACACACGCACTCATATACTAGGTACATCTACATACCTTGTTTGCACCCAACGCCATGGGTTGGGCCACTTGGCTGCTCACAGCTGGGCACGTTAGCATGGCTTGTCCACCGCTTCGGAAGATGATTGCCGCAGCGATCAGCCCAGTGGCCAGCACCGCTGCGGTCATTACCGCGGCTACAGTGCTGGAACAACCGCGTTTAGTCCCCTGGTCGAAGGGAGGTGACACTGGGAAGGCTGGGGGCAGGTACTAGTACAGAAAAAAAAATAAATGATGAGAGTTTTCAGAGGATTTGGGCACTTAACAGAAAGGGTATAATTTCACCTGATGTTTCTTTTCTTCTCCCTCCCTTTTTATAATTTTATGCTAGAAGAAAGCGTTGGTTCGTTATAAACCATGTTGCTGCAAAATATGCATTTCTTTCCTTTTTTTTCTAATTTGGCAGAAGATACGAAGTATTTTAAATAAGTCATTCTAAAACTTAACCATACAATGGAGGAAAATCTCACCTCTGGCATGTTTGGTGCTGTCTTGGAGTCCATATTGCTAGGTCACAAAATATGTGGTGAAGCTTGGAAGAAAGAACTTGGTTGAAGCCTCCAGATCTGCCCCAAATGATGATTTTGTCCATATTTATAGGTTTTTGAGGCATGGATAGATATGAAAAGGGACACGTCCCTTCTTGGATGACACGACTGCTCTTATTACCCATTGGCTGAATGGTAACAAACAATCTTAAATTATGATAATAATTAAAAAGAAAATAGATAAGTGTTATGTTTTGGAAGGACCAATTATTTAAGATGATGCAAGGTATCAAACATACTCTTAATCCGGGTCACCTGTCCTCTCTTCAGATTTGTTTAGTCAAGCACTGTAGGGGTTGAAGTAGTTCTTTAAGAGTTGTTGATGACAATAACATAAAGCACGTAGATCTACTTTCATGATTTTTTATCTATTTTTTTGTTTTTATCAGCCATCAATATACAAAATAACAAGATTACTCTTTTGTGTACTCTAAAGAATGAGATGTCGACTTTATGGGCTCTGGGCATACAAGTGCTCATTTATTGACATGCTGCACTTTTATACACTGAGAGGGTCTTTTACACCGATGTAGACAAAACATAAATAGTCATGAATTCAAGCTTCGCAGGTCGACCACTAGATCAAAATATCCTGCCAAAACATTTATTTATTTATTTTTATTTCATTTCATTTCCAGGAAAACAGTATTTATAATAATAACAGCGAATACAAAATACAAAGTACAATGACAGAAGGAGAGGAGAAAAAAAACCCCCAGCTAATGCCAGCGGATTACCAAAAGAAAACACGTTTTTGTAGAAAATTCTCCTCATTAGCTGGTGGTAGAAATGCATAAACATTTAATTCAAGACCATGAACATGTAGACATTAAAAAAGTTCACCAGTGTAAATACAAAAAAAAATACATGTACTAATTAATAACTGCAGGTTGTAAAAGAGCGCATTAAAAAAAATGAAAGAAAGTAGAGCGAAAGAGAGAAATAACAAGGAATCAAGAGAAAAAAAATGCCGTTCACGGTTCGATGAAAAGAGACAACGAGAGAGAGAGAGAGAGAGAGAGAGAGAGAAATGAAAAGGAGGGAGAGAGAAGGAAAGAAAAGAAAGACCGTATAATAAAAAAAATAATAAAGTGGGTCAGTCCCGTATAACCGGTGCAGTGGGGCTAAATCTTCGTTTAGCATATTACTTTGTAAAAAGCATATTACTTTGTTTAAATAGATTCACTGATTATTTTTCATATTAACATAAATTCATTCAGATTTGTGGACCCCACACACGGGACAAGTAAGATTAATGCACTTTTAATGTAAACAATTTCATTAAGACATGATACTAGTGTTTTTTTAGACACAATATCCCTCCCCTTCTTGAGACTGAAAATCATACCTTTTTGACCAACCAAAGAAACTGCATTTATCTTCAGCCTTGTAGAAATTGAATTGACTGTCTTAATGCATTGGAAATATACACTTATACAGGGAATTAAATAATGGGTTTCTTGATTAGGATCAAAGCATTTAAAAAAGAGGGTAGAAGAGAATTAAAGATAAGGTAGAGGTTTTGTTTCGATTTGATTTGATTTGATATTATTCAGATTACAATTAATTACAACAATGTACAAATTACAAACACCGCAAAAACAGAGAATACATGGATATGACATAGAAAGGTGACTAAAGGACATGTGGAGGGATCTACTAAAGAGCTTAGCTTGTGTGATGTATATAGACCCCCTAATCGAATACAATAATATAGGTTTAAAAAAAATGATTTTCATTTAATTAATCAAGGTAATTGTTTGAAAAGGAGAAAACCACTAAACAAAACATATGTACATCATAATACAGTTGAGCTAACATTACAAAATAAGATTAATGAAATAAAAGAGATTTCGAGTGGAAATCAGTATATTATATAGACACGTATATATAACTAATATAAGAAAGATAAATACAATATTATGGGAAAAAATTAATGAAAGCAGAGTGAATTATTTACATCAGTATAAATCAGTCCAGTGTTTCTTCATAAGATATTTTGAACCTACTTACGTTAGGGGTAAGTTTTAAATTCTGTTCTAATAAGTTCCGGTATTTAGGACCATTGAAAAATATAGTTTTACTGGCAAAAGCCGTTCGAGTTTTGGGTAAAATGATAATAGTTTGCTTGCCTGGTGTAATACCTGTGTAAAGTGTTATTTTTTGCAAACAGTTGTTTCAAAACGAATGGCATATTATTTCTATCAAGTTTGTACATGAATTGGTACAGCTGAAATCGATAAAGGTCATGAATTTTGATAATACGATTTTGGCGAAACAAAATATCAGTATGCGCTCTATTAGATGTATTACATATTCTCAAAACCTTTTTCTGCAAGAGTAGAATTTTATCTAACCTGGATCTTGCTGGTTTCCCCATGCCAAAAAGCCATAATTTAGAGATGGTAAGATGAGAGTTGAATATAACATCAGAAGTGCTGATAATGGCAGAACATGCTTAAGTTGATGAATGACTCCCAATATTTCTTGATATGGCTTTGCAAATGTTATCGATATGCAAATTCCATGATAATTTATTGTCAATAGTAAGACCTAAAAGTTTGGTGGGTTTAATCTCCTTAATAACAGTGTTGTCAAACGTAATTTGATCAGACAGATGTGATAACGAATTACTAAACAACATATAATTTGTAAACAAATTTTAGGCATTTTACTCCCAGTGTTAAAGATCGTATGCTCGATCTGTAATAAAAAAACACAAGTCATAAAAAAATGGAACCAGCGGGATTCGAACCTGTCATCTACTGCTTGCCGGGCAGCGACTTACCACCAGGCTATTCTGGTTCACGGCCAAGTCACGATGAACTGGAATCAAATACCCAAGATCCTCTTCTTTCTGACTCATTAATATTCAAACGGTCCGCCGTAGACAATGGTTAGTAAACGAAGAAGCTTGATGGGAGGAATTTTAATTTGTAAACAAATTTTTAGCTTTCATGTGGGGGCAGGATCATATCTTGTATCAAGCTTGTGTGAACGCGGACTCATGACAATCACATGTGGCCATTTTATATTACATTTGTTGTGCTCCGAGCTTTCACATCTCGCGATTTCACTTTCGCTTTGTATCTCGCGTCGCGAAGTTGCCAGTGCAGGTAGGTGGAGTGGTCATTGTTTGGAGTTTAGTGCGAATATCCCCGGGGGGCCACTCAGATATGATATATGGGTGTACACAATGCGCGTCCAAGAAAACGCGTAAAAGGGGTACTTGTATAATTACAGGTGGAACGCGTAACGCGTTAAGGGGTCCAAAAACGCTGATTTTCAACAAAAAGGGGTGCTTTTGACTAATCTGGCCGAAGTCAAACCTGTTTAGGGGGGTTGGATGATGAAAAACCGCGCAAAAATCCTCGTTTAGGGGTCTTTTTTCATCCAAGTATAAAACCTGTTTAGGGGGTATTTTGAAAAACCATGGACACGCATGTGTACACCCATAACACAACCCGTTATCTGAGTGCCCCCCCCCCCCCCCGGGCGAATATCGCGGTTGAACATCAGCTTAGCAGGGCTGATCTGCGTTGCTGGGTGTGGCGTACTTGTATAATAGTAGGAAGGCGTCAAGAGCTTTCATAACACTAGCGTTGAAATTAACGCTCGACTGTCGCGTTAGCTTGCGGATGCTACGGCTAAGGGGAGGGGGCACCCCCTCCCCTTAGACCCCTCCCCCAGGACGCCGATCAATAATGCCTGACGCCCCCCCCCCCTCTATTGGGAAATCCTGGATACGCCCCTGGATGTCCTCTAACTCTGAGCTCTGTCGATCCTCGAAACGCACGGAAGTCCTCTGATAGCGAGAAGTCGTCACACGCAGCTTGCTGCACGCCGCCTTTTCGCACCATCAACATAATCCATATTCATATATTCAAGACGACCAAGAGGTAATGAATCATTCAACAACCTTACCAAACACGCAGTAGAACTCGTTTCCTTTAAACCACACTGAACTTTACTGAACTTTACAGTTCAGTGCGTTTAACCAATCGAATAAATGGAACCGTAACGGAAAAGACTGAGCTTGTCCATCTTCATGGGGACCAATTATAAAGGGTAGATAGTAGGAGAAAACTGAAAGTATTCATATTTTTCATTTTCTTGATATAAAAAAAGTCCAAACACAAATATTTTTTTCTTCTCATTTAAAAAAAAGAAATTGGTCAGCAGTCGTATTTTTGTTAAGCTGGCGTCACACTGTCCCGAAATTGACGCAACATGGCCACACGAATATGGAATTTTCCATTTCGTGCGAAGTTGGCCCCGAACTTGGTCAACAGCGAATCAACAGCCGAAGCAAGTACGATGCTCACAGAAGGTCACACGATTTTTGTTAAGCTGGCGTCACACTGTCCCGAAATTGACACAACATGGCCACACGAATATCGAATTTTCCATTTCGTGCGAAGTTGGCCCCGAACTTGGTCAACAGCCGAAGCAAGTACGATGCTCACAGAAGGTCACACGATGGCATCCGAACCACACACGAAGATGTGAATTTTTATTAAAAGTTTACCCCAAGGACACACGAAGGGCACCCGATGGCTACACGACGTCGTAATGAGAGTACGTACGATGCTTTCGAACTAGGTCATGAAGGCGTCGATGTGACCTCCCGATGGTATAAAACCTCCAGCCGACAGTACGCGTTGGAAATTCAATTGCTGATCGGATACTTGCAGGCGTCACACTGTCCCGAAATTGAGCAAAGATGGACACACGATAAAGGAAATGTTCAGTTTCGGCTCTGATCGTGTAATCATCGAGCCATTCGTGAGGGCATCTTAAGCCATCGTGTGACCGCCGGTGGTGTTTCTCAGGCTCCGGCAGCAAAATCTTTGGCATGCCAAAAAAATTGCCCGAGACCTTGCGAAGGTTCATTTTCGTTTTCAATTCGTGCGTCCATTTTGCACTTTGTAAGACCATCGTGAGGGCATCTTGTCAAATCGTGTCCATCTTCGTCTTTACTTCGTGTGATCATCGGTGCCATCGGGCATTTTTCGCCTCACAAAGACAATATGAAGGAAACAAGAAGAGGCAAAAATGCCCGATGGCACCGATGATCACATGAAGGAAAGACAAAGATGACACGATTTGACAAGATGACACGATTTGACAAGATGACACGATTTGACAAGATGCCCTCACGATGGCCTTCCGAAGGGCAAAATGGACACCCGAGTTCAACACGAAAATGAAAGACAGCTCTGAATCCTGTCCTAATGCTTCAGAAACGAATGGCCAGAGTGACTGCTTTGAAAGGTTCGAGATATCACTCCGCTCCTTTATTTTATGATCTTAAAATGCTAGATATTTTCAAAGAATATCGCTATGTAATTGGTATTTTTATGCATGATAATTATAATGTATAACCGTCTGCCTCATACTTTAGCTGATTACTTATCATACAAGAAACAAAGAGAAATATAATTTGAATTTTTCAATCAGTAATACGAATCTGGGGAAACAATCGATTTCATATTGAGGACCTGTTATATGGAATAATTTGCCAAAAGAATTAAAGAAATGAATATAACCAGTCGCAGAAGTTTTGGACGGGCATTACAAGAATACTTAATTGGAGAATACCAAATTGAAAATCAAAGAATGTTCATGAAGGTCATTATGATTCATTTTATTTATTTTAAGCTCACTTGATATTCGTTATTATTGTTATTATTGTTGTACTGTTATTACTACTTTTATTGATTGTAAATAATGTATATGTGTTATTTAAAAAAAGAAGATATATGAGATGTACATTTCGATTAATTTGCTATTGATTTATGTAATCAATTTTACGGGCTAACCTCGATTAGCATATGCTATTTGTTAGCTCCCTTTACCAAGACGTTATTGTGATTTTTCCAAGATGTATGTATCATTGTGATTTGGTAATTACCTCATTCATTCATTCATTCATTCATTCATTTCCTTCTTCTCTTTTCCTTGTTTTATTCTTTGTTTTTATCCTTTTATCTTAATCATTTTCTATATTTTCCTATATGCTGGTCGCGGATAGAAGTTCATATTACGGAATTTACGAGTCACCCCACTTCCGGTCAGCGCTTAGTCGGGGCTCGAGAAGTGGTTTGGGCAGTCGGATTTTAGTTTAGGCCTGACTAAAAGCGAGTTTATTCAAGCCGATACCTTTATTAGCTTTGGTATCACGGCTTAGTCACCGTTAAATCCGGACTAAGCGCACTTCCACCCCTAAAATGAAAAGGATAAAAGAGGTCTTAACGTCGGGGTCGGTTATGTGCAGAAGGAGGGCCTTTTTCTGCTCTGCCCATGTTACACCTGAAGCTTGTATACCTCCTTACCATTTTTGTCCACGCAGTGGTTGCCCTGGATGAGCCCATGTCAAATGGTGGAAGCGGTGGGACGTCCAAACGCTGAGCCATGGTTTCAGTTTTTAACCCTAAAAACGCATTTTCTTGTGCATTTTACCCAGGAAATTTTGCATTTGACCACCGCAGTTGAGCGGTAGAGAAGCTCGATTTTTATACATTGATAAACGGTTTTCTATTCACTCACTTCTACAATCTGGAGCAGAACGAAAACCCTATAGGCTTGAGAAAGAATCGAGAAATTCAGCAAGGCGACCTGAAGTTGAGATTTCTTTCAAAAGTTGAACCTTTGCAGATGCTACTTTATACACCGTATTAGGAGCGCAATATTTAGCAGGAGTCATATGAAACTTACATGATATAGTGAGCAAAGCAATTACATCTTTATTGTTTTTAAACTTTTTGAACCCTTTAAGCTATTTAAGAACTATATACGGGGGGAGCGAAATTACGAGATCATGAAAGAAGATAATTATGCGAGGGAGCAAAGCGAAAATTTTCGCATTTCAAACCTTTAAAAACTAGATTTCTAGTGCATTACCCTGCGGATTTTGGGGCGCGTGATCCGTAAAGTTTATGATTTTTCTTCATTTCCCCCTATTTTTCTTTCTCTATACTAGGGGAGCAAAATTACGAGATCATGAAAGAAAATAATTGTGCGAGGGAGCAAAGCGACCGATCTTTTGAAAATTTTCGCATTTCAAACCTTCAAAAACTATATTTCTAGTGCATTACCCTGCGCATTTGGGGTCGCGTGATCCGTAAAGATTATGATTTTTCTTCATTTCCCCCTATTTTTCTTTCTCTCCTTTGCGTTTTTTGCGCCTCCTCCAAGTGCTGCCCGGGGCACGTGCCCCCTGCCCCCTAGATACACCACTGAACGAAGAGACCGAGCGGGGGTGGGAGGGGCTATCCCCCTTCTACATCAGGGAATTTTTCAAAAATCTGTGACAGATTTATTGACATGCTTCACTTTTATACACTGATAGGTTCTTTTACATGTAGACAAAACAAATAGTCATGAATTCAAGCTCCGTAGGTCGACCACAAGACCAAAACATCCTGTCAAAATCCAAACAATTTAGCCTATTTCATGGAAATGCAAGCATCACTTTACACCAACAGAACTTTGTCATCCCTGGCTCATTTTCCCCCGATTGAGGTGTCATATGAAAGGGCAAAAAACGAACTTTCTAGAAATGTGAATACATGTATCTCTTTGAAATTCAGATATCCAAACGACTTTTTGGTAGCCCTGTTTCATATTGTCTTTATTCACTCATGCGTGAAGTATGTATCATTATGAGTGGCATCAAAATAAAAGGAGAGGATCTAAGCTTTACAAATATGTGTCATTTATTAATCATAATTGTGATTAAGATTAAAATATCGGTTTCTTTTTTTTCTGGGACGATGCTAAGATTTCATTACTAGAGAGAAGGCCCACCACAGTGTAAACAGTGTGGAAATAATGATGATGATGATAATGATTATCATAGGGCTCCGTTATTATTATCCCAGCTTTAGCAAGTCTGCTATTACGATGCTCTAGTATTTGAAGGAATTAATCCCTGCCTGGAACACATTTGGATACTCACCCGGCCACAAATGCTCCGGATTGTATTATGTAAAAGATATATGGCTAGGGTTAGGGTTGCAATAGGGTTTTAGGTTAGGGTTGGGTTTAGTTATAGGGTTAGATACCGGATTAGTTCTGCACGTTACAGTGCACATTTTCCACTCCTCTGGGGAGCATTCCAGCCAGTCGCCTGTTTCCAAGCGCGCACATGCTAATCCAACCACAATGACGTTCGCATCCTACCGGGTACCCATTTAAAACCTGGGTGGAGAGGAACAATGTAGATGAAATGCCTTGCTCAAGAGCATAAATACCGTGCCGGGGTTCGAGCCCACGACCTTTGCATTCCCAGTCAAGTGATTAAACCACTCGACTACGACACCTCGACTGCGAACACATCGGAAGTATTCCAGATTCTCTGCTTGGTATGTACACATTGTGGTACTCTTTGAGACTACAATGGTATAACACTGCGTGTAATGTTATGTGAAAGGGTGTGGAAATTGTGTGTTGACATTTTCTACACCTACTGTAGGAATTGTTCCATATTTTCTATGGCCAATGATGGCCGGTATAAGCGTACTAACTTCAGTCCAAGTTTAAACCCGTTTAAGCATGTTAAGTGGGTTGAGTTTGTCGATAGATTTCTGGCCGAGTTTCAAGGGTCAAAATTTTCATCCCGCAAAATTACCATAATTTTCTAAATAAGGGACCAAAACATTACGTCATGAAATCAATTTCTCAATTTCACTTCATGACTGGAATCATTGCGTTTAATCATTTTGTTCCAGAATCACATGTTAAAGAGCATGATACCTGGCGCGCTATATAAATCAGTGAACTTTGTTTACACTGTGATGCCCATAGAATGATTCTCCCAGATGTGTCCACACTGCGTTACGCTGGGGGAAAATAATGTGTGAACACAGCTCATACAATTTCAAATACAATGAAAGTGTCCAAAATCCAAATCAATGTCTCTCACGATTTGGGATAGAGAGTAAATATAGCGAATCATAATTTTAATTGTTGATTTTGGGAATATTTTGTTCGATGATAGATTGTCGGAAAATACGCTCATAAGCTGTTCACGTAGATGTAACGATCAGTATTGTAGAATTGTCAAAAACGGTGATCAAATCATAATCATTGTCATAAACATTTCTGTATAAACATAAAAGGAAAGAAGGGAGAGAGGGAGAGAGAGAGAGAGAAAGGGAGAGAGAGGGAGAGAAAGGGAGAGAGAGGGAAGGAGGGAGAGAGATAGAAATAAAGGGAGAGAGAGAGGGAAGGAGGGAGAAAGGGAGAGAGAGGGGGGAAGGAGGGAGAAAGGGAGAGAGAGAGGGGAAGGAGGGAGAGAGAGAGAGAGAGAGAGAGGGGGGAAGGACGGAGAGATAGAAAGAGAGAGAATGAAACAAGATCACAAGAAAAAAATATATGATATAATGAAATAAAGCACTCTATCAGTTTCAAACCTGGCTATGTCTTCATCTTTTGCTTTGTTACTAAGTATCGTTACTCCATGCGTATCACTTCCAAACCCTCGATTCTAAAGATTATTAACCAACAACAACAGCAAAATTCAAGTATTATAATTGTTGCGGTGTGTTACAAGTTCAAGAGGAAAATACAAGACATATTATTACCCCCCATTTGAAGAGTACATTGACTCTTAAATTAGTAGGAAGTAAAGTGAAAGTACTTTTTAAAGCACACCTGCTTGAGAATAAAGAAGTCTTTAAACACAGGGCATATTATTATGCATTCCCCCTTCTCTCTCTCTCTCTCTCTCTCCCTCCCATTTTCAACATAAAAAGAGACATTCCTAGCTGCGTCGATCGGAGGCATGGGGCAATGGCTCCTAAACCTTTGGGGATTAAAGGGATACGCCACCAGGCGGCCGTGGGGAAAGTCAGGATTGCGTAAGCCCCATTCACTCGTACACAAAGTTTGTGCGTCAAACGTTTCCGTCTGACTGCTGGGAATACATTTCGGAATGCACGAAGCCGACCGAATCTCGCACGAGAGCTCGAGCTCAGGTGCAGCATGCATGTTGCGCGGCGACCAGTCTGTCCGAAGTTTGCGCCCCGAGGGGCAACGGCATGATCAGGGGCTCTGATCAGGCAACGATCACGGTGCCCTCTCGCGGCATAAAAACGTCCACAATTTGCGGATGAGTATCCCTTTAACTGTGCATCATATGCTTCGAACCAATAATGTCACTTTGTTCATTTTCTAACATCTGAATGCTTACAACAACAAAAATTCTCCTACGAAAATTCCCGTAGCTCTGCAATTTGCTGCAAAATGCTACGATATTATTCGTAGTCTTAATTCATTCACATAATATTGTTCAACAGAAATATGTTTAACACGATCGCAAAGACTTTCGGAAAGTCAATTCAAGAGCATTACCCTATGCCTTCAGAAATCTTGTTCAGATTACGTAATACGCTATTGTAATTTTCGCAACTTTGACAAAAGGTCGTGCACAGTACTGTTGAAATTGACCTTGTTGTCAGGTTGTTATTCATCGAAGACACTCATAAAATATGTCAGTTTTGTCAGAACTGTCAAAATGCAAAGATGAAAACATTAATTTATATGAACAAACTTTCGCCGAGTAGTGCAAATGTGACAATATTCATCGATATCAAAAGAATCTAGGTACCACTTTATCATATACATATGACATGTAGGCCTACATGGTTTCCTAAAATAATCTCAACTCCTAATCTTTATCAATACAATAAATGTAATGTCATAGTAAATGATTTGTAATAAAATGCTGTATAGTAGGAAAGTAGGCTACAAGATAATCAAATACAGTCAATACAATATACAGCCTGCTTTAAACGCTTTCGTCATGTTTGTGTATAGTACACACAATGGTGCGGTCACTTCCATTTTCTACGGCTCACAGTGCCTTGCCTGCTGTAGCTCACAACGCCTTGCCTGCTATAGCTCACAATGCCCTGCCTGTCATATTGCTCACAGTGCCCTGCCTGTTACAGCTCACATTGCCTTGCCTGCTATAGCACTCCTCAGAACAAAGGGATGCCCTCAAGCCCCTCATACAAGGACATGATTCAAAATGATCCCAATAGGGATACTCCACATGAGCAATACACATACCCTATCCCCAAAGTGAGAGAAAAATAGGCCGTTTGCGAAATAATTATGAATTTAATTTGAATACATACACGTATCGTTGTCAAGTGCCCAGTGACAAATTATTTCATTCACCTGTTACGGATAATTGAATTTCAATAGTCCGAACGCAAACTGCATATATTACATGTTGTTAGGTGCGACCTAGCAAGAACTAATGTATGCAATGTGCATTCCGGCTATTGAAATACAATAGTTTGATGGCATTACGAAAATGGTCTCTTCCAGCTGACGAGGAAGGAGGGGAGGGGGTACCATTATCTGATCCCACCTATAACTCTAACGTCTTATGCTAAAACATAATTACATTTTTTTAATCCAATTTTTGACACATACAAGTTGTCATACTGCTTTTCTGTGTGCCCCGTATAGCACAACAAAATTGTATAGGATATTTCAAGCAAGAAGGAATTACGACAGTGGCGGAGATGTAGTACGCAATTATATTCATCGGGGGGGGGGGGTTCTAATGTTACGCCCCCCCCCCGATGAAAATAATTTCCGGGGGGCACAGTTAGCCCTTTACGTGCAGTTGCCCTCGCCCGCAATACGCCACTGATCAAAATCATGATTATTATCACTATCATCACTTGGATTTTTGAAGTGGTATTTGTGTGGGTATCTAAAAGGGGGCAACCCCTATCATTTTTGAAAAACGTAAATCATGTTAACTTCCTCAAACTATGAAAGTTGATATCGCTGGATAATAAGCAAGAGTTCAGTAAAGAGCTCTTGATATTGAACTGAAAGCTCTGGTTTAATGGAGATGGTACTTTCCTCTATGTTTCATATTATTTTTTTTCTGAAGTACTATTCTAATTATCTCAATGAATTTCAACCATCACTGTGTACGCCTAAATCTCCTTTTCACATTCCCTCGTTCTTCAAATTTCTCCCATTCCTCTCTCTCCTCCTTTCTTCTCTATCACCTCTCTCTCTGTCTCTCCCCCTTTCTCTCTCCCTCGATCCTAACAATCTCCCAGTCTCCTTCCTCCTCCATCTCTCTCTCCACCTTCTATTTCTACCCCCTTCCCATCCTTCTCTCTCACTCTCTCTCTCTCTTTCAGTTTTCTTCTTTCTCCTTCTCTCTCTCTCATTCCTAAACCCGGGCTCTTTATTCCCCGGTGTGTGTTTTTTTAAACATGTATTTCCTTGTACAAGCGAGAATAGTCTTGCAATTATATTGTGCTATGAACATCAGTAACGCTGCTGAGAGCAAAAAGGGCATTAACTCATATACTTTAACAGAGTTAACGCCCTTCTGGCTCTCAACAGACGAGTTGAAATATGCTGTTGTACACCACAAAATGAAGTAGAATTCACATTCAATGTTATATCATTTTAATAAAATGTACTATCTATAGACAAGATGCTTATGATACATGTACAAACAATACATTATTCTTTGCGATAGTCTTTTTTTGTTACTTTTGACTGTCATGACACAACATCAGCATAAATTTCTCTTAGTACATGTCAAATACGATTCTCACTGAACAGGATATTTGGGACATAATTATCACAAACTACTTTTGAAACAAAATGCATTTTATATCAGTATATTTCCCCAATAGTAATAAAACTGTTCAAATGATGAAACAAGACCAGTCGTGAAAGTATTACTCTAGTAACTACTGTCAAAATATACAAAAGGAAAATAGAGTTATCATTCATTAGATTTGGTCAAAAGAAGAAAATCAAATGAAACATGCAGGCAATATGTATATAAATATATTAGAAAAACGAACAAAAATGAATTTGGATGATGCATTTTCTAAATTTCCAATAGCATAGCAAGGAACATAAATTGGACACAGAGTGTGACAAAAAGAAGAAACGTTTTTAAAAGAGAAAGAGAGAACGGTTAGCTTTCCTATCACTATGTTAATCGAAAGACAGAGCTTGTTCCATCAAAAAATGAAAAATAAATTCCTAATGAAATATGAAAGCTCTTTTCATCCACATACTTTAGTATGATCAAACTTCCACTAAATATAATTTCTGTTTTAGATATCGCTATACCATTAGTTTACATTACATTAGTGTAGCAAAAAGATCCACCGAGAATAGAAATCGCAGTAAAATGAATTAAATGGAACAGCAAGATCTGATAGATAAATGTAATCGGAATACCTTTGATAATTAAGCTAAGTCTAGCCTGAAGTTCTTAGCATTTATACTGGCCTTTAAAAAGAGAAGGACGAGTCATGGTTTAAAGTGAAAAGATAATTTGTGAGCTTTTTCATTCTTTTCATTCCATTGTGGACTAATATCACAGTATCGACTTCACATGAGAAGGATCCATTCATTTCTGAAATGCCCTCATATTTTGAAGGAGAATGAACTCCCGGCCCCCCCAAAAAAAAAGCATTAACAAAAATAAATGCATTTTGATAGAAGCAGAAAAATCAAAGAAGCATATCAGTGAAGGGTGAGGAAAAACAGACAACTAATAAAAAGTTATGAATATTTGAAATCATAAAATCGCTAAATGAATGAATCTGAAATTGGCAATGTCCTCATTATGATAATGAGATGCTGTGATGTAAATGTGCTATACTTTCCAATTGCCTTGTACAAATAATGTTGTAAATATCCACTTTCCTTGAATATATCGGAGAAAATTTGATTTCTGTATTATAGGTGGTGTTCATAAATTTATTCCTCAATATATTTCAAGCACAATGTTGATAATTCAATTTTCTTTGTTTAAAAGCTGAAATCTGATAATTTTCTGATTTATTACCTATAAAGAGAGAGCATCTCATTAGCATAATGAGTATGTTGCCAATTTCATTTAGTGATTTTAGGTTTTTTAAATCTTCATAACTATTTTATATTTTATCCGTTTTTCCTCAAACATTCAGTGTTATGCTTTCAAGAGTTCTGCTTCCGTTAAAGTGCATACACGTTTGGAGTTTCATTCTCCTTTAAATATAACTAGAAAAAGAAGAAAACTTCAGATCACATTTCGACGCCACATGTGTGTAGTCCCATATACCCATTCTGTGTGCAGTACCTTTTACTCTGTGGTTTTCAGCAACATTGCACAAATCTTTTGTCATCTAGATGAGCCCAAAACCTTACAAATATCCACTAAATGATTAACATTTCTCAATAACTTCTGACAGTTTCTTTGACAATGCAATCACATAACAAAAACTTGGCTTTACCATTAATCAATCATACACTATCCAGTACTTTCAATTGCCCTGTAATTTATCAATGGCAGATATTAATTCGCTTTCTCTCCACATCAAAAATACATGTATAGTTAGACAAATGAAACACAAAATATTCCATGAAATTCTGCGCATTAGGAATGAAATGAAAGGGACAAGCATTACTTCATAAGTATCATAAGTATCATGACTCAACTTTCTCCCACTGATATCAGATATGTAAGGGTACTGAAAACAAGAATTACCATTGCGCATTTAAAAATTGGGGAAGAAAGCAAAAATACAAAATATCAAAAAATGAATAATGGGAATAACATGCACTTAATTGGTATTGTTATAACAAACTTTACTTATATACTTTCTGGGCCTTGTTTCATAAAACTTGTTATCAACGACAAGTTGCAGTAACTGTTATAAGCTACTGAAATCCTTGCATCTGATTGGCTGAGAGCAAATTTGTCAGAGAAATGTGAGAGTTTTTTATTGATAACAAGTTTTATGAAATAGGCCCCAGATCTCCTTTCAGTTTTGTTACCATATGATATCTCTCATTTTTTTTTATCAACGCAATCAACATTTATTCTTGTCTTTCTCTGAACTGCCCCTTTCAAAATCATTTCATGTTTTGCATACAAATTGACAAAATGCATCATTTATCAATGCCAAATGTATATGCAAAGAGTATTTGCATTGAAACAAACATATTTCATGGAGCCACTCTAATTATGAATACATAACAAATGCACAACAAAAAGCAAGGTATATCTTTGTATGAAGATGCCTCATATCGTATGAACAATAAAAAAAAATACAGCTCATGCCCTGCTAATAAATTCATTATACATAATGAATAAAAAAAATATTATTGTAAGCTCGTTGATGACAAAATTAAAGAGATAAAAATAGTAAATATGATATATATCTCTGTGTCATTACATTTCAAGGACATGTTGAACAATGCCAGTATTGCTATTCACAAAATGCACATACGGTTTACAAACAATAATGGCATGAATATAGTAAGTAAGTGCACGCATGCATGGTATGTACTAGGGAACAGGGCGAGTTCTTGGGTTGGTAATAAATACTGATGCACAGAGGATTAGATCTGTATGGGCAGTGTCATTTTTCAGCAAAAGTTAAGAAATTGACCCGATTGGTATTATTAAGCAGCAACTTCAAAAGTTAATGATCAAATTTAGACCAATTCATCGTGTGGCTGGCGGAAGGGCGTTAGCATGCGCACATGCCATAAAGGAAATTTCTGGTAACTTGCTTCTAAGGTTTTGAATGCTCTATACATGTTATACCATTTTTTAAAAACACGACAGGGATTTCTCTCTTTATTGAGTGACAAAACAGTGAAAATGGATGGTAACTACCTAATTTCAGTAATTTCACATCAAATAAGCAAATATTTTTGAAGTTGTGGGTATTTTAATGCTAATGACCTTATGCCACAATAGTGCTCGTCCACTTTTAGCAGAACGGCACAACATGTTTACACCCCTCTGCCAGCCACACAATGAATTCACAACGTTATGATTGGTCCGGCAGTCCGTTAGTTTTTACAACATACAAAATGTGAAGCCTCATTCAGATATAACACGGTGAACTGCCTCAAAAAACTGCAATATGAAATGAGATAAGGGTAGTGCATGTCACAAATCTGAACATTGTATATTTCAACATAAAGATGACAAAGAAGGTACAGGTGCCTATGTTGCATGCAGCTTTTTTACACCACCACTTCCCGTCCATTCAAATGATTTTATTTTGCCTCTGTCTTTTTTTTCTTTGACTTTACCGTTATGTCGGAACGGGACTTTACAGACAACAGTGAAAGAAATGAAAGCCACATAGTCGTGGGTTCTCACGGAGAATGCCAACACTATTCTGGTGGTTACCTGATAACAGGTGTTATGTAATGCATTGTGCCCTCTACAGTGTACCTACCGCCGCCGGGTAAGGAAATATCATCATCATAAATTTCCCTCAACCTCGACATCTGAAGGAAAGTCCAAGTACTTTTTTTAGGTGGGCCAGAGTTTCACTGACTTCCCAGGAGACCTTTACACACACGAAATTGGTATTTCTGCCAAATCATGGCGTCAGCGAATTTTGGAAACATGGAAACTGACGACTGTATGGCTTCAAAGTAATGTGAACTTGGTGAACTTGGTGAACTTGGTGGGCGTGGGTTGAAGATTTTAATTAATTAATGCAGTAATTATAAACTGATCTGGTGACAATGCTAAATAAATCATGGGCAAAAACCTTCCATACTTCTGTTGAGAGCTAGAAGGACATAAAGTCTAGTTAATGGTGTTTACACCCTTCTGGTTCTCAATGGATGACATGCTGTAATAAGCCAATTTGTAGAGTTTATGCCCTTTTAGCCCTATTTTAACAATTTAGAGAGATATCTCATCAATAATGCGGGCAGTAAATGTTTAGCTACGAGCCCAATAAGCCAGTTCTTGGTACTTCGTAGTACAAATGACCCTGAAATGACGCTAATTTGTATGCGCATTTGTTTTGATGGACGCACAACCCGTTTAACATGTAAACTCATACTGGTGTGCGCATCATGGTGCGTACAAAATGACAGTGTATAAAGGTCAATTGTACTCGGTACAAATGACCTTTATCTGCACATGCGCAAATTGTAATTACGAATTGGCTTATTGGGACAAATCATGAATTTCCGTCAAAACAATCTATGGTTTATGAATTTTTTTAAAGAAAGCTGAAAGATGAATCAAAAGAAAACCAATTAAACAATGGCTTTCACTTCATGCAAATACAGAAAAAATTATTTAGTAATCATTTCTTGAAAGATCCAGATTTGCATCCATGTACAATTTACATGGACAGAGCGAATTTAGACCTTGACAATGAAATTCTCTATCTATTTTGTGTTTACGTACTAAAAGGAATGATTCTGGTTTAGTTTCAAGGAAAGCAAAAACAAATGCCAAAAGGGATCCTAACTAAATAAAAACTGGTACAGAATAAAAATGATATTTCCAAAAGGACAAAACATTAAATCATTAACAATTTAATAATGAAAAAAAAATTATGTAAAAAAAATTCTATCCTTGGCTAAAAATAACAGAATTTAACCTATGAATATATACAGAGTAGTATCTGGTAACATTCTGTGTACACACATACTATACATGTATATAGAAAGAGAGAGAGAAAGAAAGAGAGAGAAAGAGAGAGAGAGAGAGAGAAAGAAAGAGAGAAAGAAAGAGAGAGAAAGAGAGAGAGAGAGAGAGAGAGATGTCAAATTCTGTTGTACTTTAGCCTGAGGATGAAATTTTTATACCCCCAAAACAAGTGCTCAGAGTGTTTTGCGATTTTCATTTGAAAATAACAAGTGATAATTTTTTTCTGTTTACATCATAGACATAAATATGAACAATACGAAAGGCCACATAAAAATGCCATCTCAGGCAATGACATGTTAAGCTTCATTTACACAAAAAAACACAAAAACAATTTTGTTCTTAAATGCGTGAAGGTTATTCATACACATTTTGGAATTTATCAAACCTTATTTCCAAGTACCATGATAGGAATCACAAGGATACAGCATTATATGCTAATGAAACAAAAATGTAGCAAAATAAAAACAACTATTGATCTACAATGGCTTAATCATGAAGTCGTGATCAAAGGCAATATATTACATTTATGTAATTACAGAAAAATGAAGTCATTTAGCTATATTTTCAATTTTCAATGATTGAAAACAAAATCTCTTTAATGTTCTTTGGTAAACTGTGAACTATGAGTGTTTTATGCTAGTCTTTAATAGATAAACAATAAATTGTTCTTCTTGTGGAATAATGGAATTATTTTTTAAACAGAATATATACCACATTTTGCCATTTTTGTATCCAACCAAGGAGGTTTTAGGCAAGCATGCCTAGTACCGCCTTGATCTAACATCATACATATAGGTATTATTTTGCTAGAAATGCATCCTGAAACATGATTAATACTAAAAATGTATCAACTCTATCAAAAATCAAATTTGAGAGAGATGATGCCATGAACTAAAATATAGTTTGCAAGAAAAGTGCTTAACTAAGATTTTTTTTCCTTCTCTGTACTATGTAAATGCCAAGATAACAATATCAGGAGTATATTTTTTTCATGTCTTAATAAAAAAAAAACAACACTTTTGATATGTTAATCAAAATAAGAAAATTATTCTGCCTTCCAAAGACCTTGGAAATCAAATATTCAGTGGACTGGTACAGACTACTGGGGTGTTGCAAGAAAGTTGCAATCAATTACAAATTGTAAAGCAAATTAGAACAACCATTCTGAATGGTTCAGGGTCTGCCCATTCAAGAAGATGCGCTTGCAACAACAATTTTGATTGGTCAGTACCGATCAGTTGCAACTTGCAATCAATCGCAACTTTCTTGCAACACCCCATACATCATATAAATACACTGCTGGAGATTAAAGGACAATTAACCCCACGTGATATTCTAGATGCACCTATTGTCTGCTACGTCTTTCCATGGAGGCTGCCATTTTGTGCATGACACGGATCATTAGGTACCATATGCATTGATAATAGCCTACCTTTACAACAGATACGTCGCTTTGTTCTGATTGTATTACGATTGTTATTGGCCATGGGCCTAGATAATTGACGACCCATGAGTTCTAATAGCCATCCTGTAAAGCAGATTCCTCGCTTTGTTTTGGTATTGTTACGATTGTCTCCGTCCTTGACGTCAATTCTCCGTCCTTGACGTATATTTTTTATGAAGTATATTTTTTATGAACAAATTAAGACCTTTTAAAAAATATATAAAACTAAACTTACATTTCAGAATATGTGACTTTATCTAATATATATTTGTCCTCTAAAAATCAATTACAAGTTAACGATGAAGGAAATTTTACTTGGGATGAAAAATATGTTCGTGTACACATAAAGTAATGGCAGCCCCCTTATTATTGCTAGCAGACGATAACTTGGCTGGAAAATAGTGATTTATATCTATATCCTGTGTTTTTACATGAAATTGCATGTATCAAATAAGAGGCATATACTACACCATTCAAAATAAGCTAATTCATACGCCGAGGTTAATTTCCCTTTAAGGTGTGCTCAAAGCATCCTTTTCTAGAAACACAAAGAAACTAGCATAGCAAAATATATCATAAGACTTGTGGTTGCAGTTGATAAGTACTGACACTACAATCCGCACATAACTCACTGTGATCCACTACAATATGAGAAAGGTCCTCACATCAAATCTGCTATACCCAACAGTAATAGTTCTCCTGGTCAGTTCCAAAATGGGTCACAATATCATATCCAGTCAGCCACAGCTATGGGGGTGTTCTTTGGAAATGTTGTCAGGGACAATGGATAACAGGTTTTCCAGGGGGAGAGGTTGGCCAGGTGACTCCAGAGGGCAAGTACTTTCCCTGGAGACAAGGTTGGGTCACTATGTGATGAAGAAAAAGACAGAGATGATTAGAAACAACAACAACAACAATAAATTGAGAAAGATCCCGAACACAACATGGGCTCAGGAGTCCATAGACAATTCATGTGATGTGCAATTTTCATATACATGTAAGTCTTCGCTTTGTAATGTAACTGGTCAATAATCATCAATAGATGCACAAGAACTACCTAATGCTACCAAATTGATCAGCTTCAAGCCAAATATCAACTGCTGCGAGCCAGAAGAGGGTTAAATCTACAAAGAAATACTATTACAGTCAAACCTGTTTAGCGACCACCTGTCTATAAAGACCACAATTTTTGTTTCCCTTGAACAGAGTTTCTCATTGAAACATGAATTATAGAAACATAAAGACCACCTGCTCATAAAGATCGCCTTTTTGGTCTACATGTACCTTGAGCGGTCTTTATAGACAGGTTTCACTGTATTTAACTCCCTTTTGGATCTATTCTGATAATATGACAGAGTAATACCCTGCTATTAATCTTTAAGAACAGTATTATATACTATGAACTGAAATGATTTATTCAATTTTCTCTCTCTCTCTCCCTCCCTCCCCCTCTCTCTCTATCTCTCTATGTACATGAAAATATGCAAAGAAACAAACTCCAAGTGCTCTTCTCACTTGGAAAAATACTTTGTATTCATCATCCAATTAAACTGAGCTAAAGTGAACCCCCCCCCCCAAAAAAAAAACACAAAACAAACATGGACATGGACATGAATGACAGATACGGAAGCTTAGCAAATGTAAATGTATGTAGATAAGAAGCATGCAGAGTGCTAAACCATAATTGTTGGTGATATCAGTGAAATTATTTTTTTCTTAGATTTGACATACCTGAATGGCAGTTCCCGTAACATTAAGCCTAGAATGAAGGTAGTAGAGGTAATTATCTCCATGTCCTTATGATACAGTGCAATCTCTATGCAATACAGTTCTGATTTTTCAATAATTATGCATTTTGTGTTCTGGGCGCATCTTTATATGCGTACCACTATGTTTTAAAGGATGATATCAAATGCATTCAGGAAATTGATAATCTTGTGAAGTCCCCAGAAGGGGTGGAATCGAGACTGCCAAACTGAAATATTAAAAGTGACATTAGAACTTACCAAAATCATATACAACTGGGAGTTATATAAATATCTATCTCATGGATCTTAGAATTGCACCCATCCTCCTCCATCATTCGATGATCTACAGGAAAGAGACAAGGAAATGGAAAATGCATAAGCAGATGCATTTAAAAACTCGTTAAAGATAAAGTTGAGTTAGGCCCTGTCTTATAAAGAGTTGCGATTGATTCGCATCGATCGCAACTTAAAATTAATCGCAACTGTGTACTTACATGTAAGAGATAGGAGTTGCAATTGTTTCGAATCAATCGCAACTCTTTATAAGACGGGGCCCTACGGTCAAGGGATTACAATCATATGTGAAAGAGACTGTCTGGACGCAATCATGTAGTACATAATAATTGGTGTATATTATGAGGTTTTGCAATCATCAAAATGACAGGAAAATGAGCAAATCTTGATGAAAGTCACGTGTCCTGGACACAGAAATGTGTCCATGGGACTAAGCACACATGGGGCATGAATGTTCGGGCCGAACGCTTCAGCTATTTCTTGTCATATTTTGAATATGAAAGCATTTACAGAGCAATCCTTTTCAGGGGACATTTCTACTGTGATGCTCTTCCAACCTGACATAAAAGGAAGGGAAAATCTCATAAATTATTCTTGACCTTTCCCAAAACTCAACGTTCTCTTTAAAAAGTATATACCGGTATATGCATATGTTTTTAAAGACTGGTTGAAGAATGGCTACAACATCAGTTCAAACAAAAAATAACTTTGAATATTTTACTTCTGGACTAATATTTATTAGTTTATGATTTGCAGAAAAGAGCATTATGAGCAATAACAAATTCTCACCCTAGAACTCCTTTGGAACCACTTTTTTTGTGAAATTTAAGATACTCACAATTTTCCAAATATACAAATTACAAGCTGCATCATTTATGTATATGTATAAGAATAATTTGTTACCTCCCATTTTTGATATGTTTAAAACTGCAAAGAATGTTCATACACATTTCACAAGACATGCAAATGACTTGTAAAATACATGTTAAAATACCAAACTTCACGTAAATCTGTCAAATACTCTGGTGTAACATTGTGGAATGCCACACCGACTGAAATCAAAAAGTGCCTATCTCTTGCCTCTTTTAAACGAAAATATAGTCATTATCTCATGAATGAACTTTCAACTTAATCTTATTTAACCTGTATCAATACCCAATCCCACTTATTACCCATTTATTTCTCTTCCTTTCTTTTATTATAATTTACTTACTGTGGTTTTTAGGAGCCAAGCCTTTGAAAGGCCAATGGCCTCTGCTTGCTCCTTTAGATTCTTGTATTATATTTATGTATTTTATATATGCATGACTTTTATGTAACTGAAATGTATAAATTGTTATTGTTTTTATGAGAATTTGAAAATGAATGAAAGAATGAATGAATGAATGAATGAATGAATGAATGAAAGAAGAGGCAGTTTCACGTAAAATAACTGCAAACTCTGATAATTATTCAAATAACGTATTTACCATCTGTATTCTTCTATTGCGTGGGTCGCATTTGTCCGTTAACCCTTTCATGACAGGAATTATTTAAGGGCTAAATTGATCACATATTGTTCTTCAAATTGGCAACAAAATTATTTTTCTGTTAGTGCTACGTGGTTGTAATGAAATGTAATGTCTTTGAAAACAACATACATGGTAAAAAACTTCATTGAAAAGTTGAAAAAATTGCCAATTTTGAGAAAAAAACAATGATTTTGAATCTCTCAATGTGTTGCCAATTTAAGGATTTTAAAGCTTATTCTCCTTTTTAAAATTCCTGGCTTCAAACGCAATATGGTCATGCAACAAAAATGGACACTGTGTGTGCAGAAATTTTTGCTCTTTCTCCTCATGCACCTGGTATATTTCCTAGGGATCTGAATCAAAAGTTATTGAACCAAACCACAAAATGTGGTCAATTGTCTTGAAAGGGTTTAACGATAACGACAAGAAGATTTTAAGGTACACCCTACTGTATAGTGTGTACGTGTGAGTATGCTCATGTCTGTTAATAGTAGGGCAGCTCTAGGATGTACCTATAAAGAAAAAAATCTCGTTATCGCTATCATTATTGACCAAATGAGACCCACGGGTTCAATCACAATTACAGTCTATTGGCAACTTTTCTTGTCCCCTCTTTGACTTTGAGGAAAGCACAACGTTGTATGAGAAACAATCTTACACCAAATACTTGATGAATCTGAAAGTACCATTCTTTTACTTGGCATAAGGTTGTATGAGAATTTCTTTTATAACATATTTTATTTTCAAGGATGAATCCTGGAATTTTTTTCTTCTTACTGCAAATAGTAAAAGTAACAGCAGTAGCAGTAGCAGTAGCAGTAGCAGTACTACTACAACTGCTACTACTACTACTACTACTACTACTACTACTACTAGAAAAAGAAGACTTTAATGGATGAATTGTTAGCACAAGGCAAAATCTGATATAACATCTACAACACCAGAAATTATGCACGTAAGAAACTTTCACTAATTTAGCGAGTGGTCAGATTTGTAAAGTAACTGAATCACAACTCTAAATTTTTACCCATTGCAAATGTTCCTGCCGTCATTAACAAAACTAACAAACATTTGGTGTAGTAAACAGTTTCTGGTTGCAGAGTATTTTGTCGCTACTTACTTTTCTGCACTTGTGAAGTCGCCCCATTCTGATGCGCCTGTATTTGGCTGGGTCTGAGGTTGAGCTGCTGGGGGTGGGGCGCTGAAAGAACTTCCAAATCCCCCTACAGATATGTATAACATAAATAACATTTATTTATATAAGCATACCTTATAGGGGTAACAAAGATAAGGGAAGTTACAAATAATAACATTCAATTCGTGTACACCGTATATCACATATTTAACAACGTCTTTAAGCCTCAACGTCTTGTATTATCCCTGCTCTAGCCGAACTACCCTGATAAGGTGCCAAAGAGTTCAACAAAATTCTTCCTACCAGTACCCATTTACCTTACCTGGGTTGAGTGTGGTAAATGTAGATTAATGTCTAGCCAAAAGACATTAGTGCCTTGTGATCAGGAGTCCAGTGACTTATCCACTAGACCACAACACCTGACATGTATCAGGATCTGGACTTAGCAGAGCCAAAAAATGTATTACAGCTGGTCAGATTTTTTTTCAATCCCTTCCACATTTCATATGTGTCTAATAGGGCACCCTAAGTTATGCACTTTGTTTTCAAAGTCTAAAAAGTCATCTTATTCAGTGTTTCATGTAAATTTAGTTTATTACCTTAGTTCTACGTATTCTGAAGTTGCATTGTATAGAAAAATACGACGGAAAAATGTGGATCATCCATATTTTTCACGTGAATATTGACGCCCGTGTAAAATTTTGTTTGACTGATTTAACAATTCCCTTCCCATTGTATTGCTGAATGTAAATTTCTGATATTGTATCGGACTGACGTGAATTTCACGCCAGTAATTTCTTATCAATGAAAATGTACACTATATTACGGCGTGCCAAGCTATTTTGTTCCATACGTTACAGACCACATCTGAGATTTTAACATATCTGGGGCCTGTAACATAAAGAGATACAATCAATCTTATGATCAATTGTAACTCTTCAGTACATGGTTTGCCATAGACTTACAATTGATTGATATCAATCGTAAGATTGATTTATCTCTTTATGTTAGAAGCCCCTGATGACTGTACTATAGCCCTCCTGGAGCTTGAATCTGACAAAATATCAAATAAAATTGTATTTTCATGTCAATTTATATTCACAATTTCATAATACAAGTCCATACTACTTGGTAAAGTATGGGACATACCTTGCACTTGCCCATTATTAAAATGATAACATATTAACCATGCTCTCTTACCTAATAAATCAGTGGCTTGTTGTGACTGGTTTGGTTGTACTGGTTGTTGTTGCTGTTGTTGTGTTGGGGGTGGTTGTGATGCCCCTCTGCTTGGTGGCGGAATGACGGGTGCCTTGACCCCCGCCCCAGTCCCTGCCCCAGGGGGCGGGGGTAGTAAGATGGGGGCACCCCCTCCAACCCCACCGGACGGCTTTGGTCTTGACTTGGCAGGTTTGTTCTGAAATCAACATCCAAGGTTTATCATTTCTGACAAATCTTTATCCTCCATTTCACAAAGTGTACCAATTACAAAAAAAAACAACATTTGTCCTGCTAGAATGTATACAATCAACCTAAAGAAACTTTACGTGGCATTCTGTAGGTTAACAGTTAACCCCTTCCATGCCACCAAATTTTTGAGCAATTGTCAAAAATGAACTTTCAAGAGTTAAACATAACTTTCAATGGGTTCTTTTCTTGAACAAACTGGGCATAAATTTATTGCATAGGAATAAAAATTATATTGGAGGGACAGGTTTCTGTATGAGGAAGAATTTTCAAGCTATTCTGAGCCTAAACAAAATGTTCAACACCCACACTTTTGGGCGGGATTTGCCGCCCACGGCATGGTAGGGGTTAAGGGAAATGAAGAAAATAGAGAGTAACATGGAAATGCCTGCACAGAACCAAACTCAGACTTGGGTTCTGTGCTGGCCCTATTCTTTGGATAATTATCTCTGTTCAGTCTAGCTACCCAAACAAATGCACTGGAGTTTAAAGGAATTACATGCAATTCCTTCCGCTACCCATTTACTTCGCTCGTGTCGAGTGTGGCAGATATGTATATTAATTGTCTTGCTGATGGATGTTAGTGCTGCAGCAGGGATCCGAAACCCTACACTCTTTGATCCACATTCTGGTCACTTATCCACTAGCCCACAACATGTCTACTGTCATGTCTTGTGATCATTAATGAAAATCTCATGTCTTACCCCAAGATTAATTGTTATTGTTTGGCCTTCCTTGAAACCGAGGTCCAGTTTGGGTCCTGGATTCTTGGACGCATCTGCCATTTCTTTCTCTAACTGCTGCTGCTGCTTCACCCATCTAAGTAAACAAAAAAAAATATGTAAACAACATGGATTAAAGTACAATGGAAGAGACTAAAAAGTGTTTGTGTCATAGGTAAGAGCATGTTTGGACTTTACCTGACATCAGAAGATATTCATTCTACATTCATAAGAACAACACACTGTTAATATATTTGTAATTATAATTAATATCATTTTTTACTACTACTACTACTACTTCTACTGGTGTGTATGACCATGAAAAATTCATTTTCAGAACTCAGATTTCCAGTTCATACATGACAATACTGCTTTGAGGGCAATAAAAGGGGCATTTTATGTTAGACAAGGGCCACCATTTCATAAAACTTGTTATCAGTAACAGCTGCCACATCTTGTGAACAAACTTACTTAAAGTGATCTTGAAGAGCTACATTGAAGTCAAACGAGTCTCCTCGATCTTGGAAACCAATTCCTATGAAAGCTTTACGACCTAGAGAAGAGACGTCAAAATGACATGGAAATATTAAGATACTGTGATAATAAGAATTCATAAAAGTGCAATACTGAAGAGTTTTGCTATGCAATTAACATTGTAATTAAACAAAAAAGATTATACAATTTCATGCTTACAAATCAAGTCAATTCTGAGACTTCATGTATCATAGATGTAGATATAATGCTGAAAAAAAAGGAAGCTATCTCAAAAAGCATTTTGCGTAAAGTCTCATTCATATATGCCGCGGCAATCGTCTAGGCAAGATAAATCGATATAAGCGTAATGCGCTTCACATTTCTGTATTGTTTAACACAGAGATACATGTTCATGTACGTACATGTAAGTGCATACCTCTAGCACTTCTTTTGCATGCAGTTCCTTTTTTTTCACCCCCTATTTTCCATTCACTTACATAAAACTAGAAATATCACTGAAGATGATGATTAATACCACCGCCCAGTGACAACAGCCTTTCTTGACTTTTGGTCTAAAACTGAGGAAGTAGTTCGATCCGCAAGATTTTTCCCTGATTTACTGCCATAGATATGCCGTTTCCATGGCAACGCAGCTTCCGACACATCCAAAAAATTTGTCTTGCACATTTTCCCACCAAGACCAATGTGTGTACCAAATTTGACTTTTGGTCGAAAACTGAGGAAGTAGTTCGATCCGCAAGATTTTTCCTATTTACTGCTATAGATATGCCGTTTCCATGGTAACGCAGCTTCCGACACATCAAAAAAATATGTTGTACACATCTTCCCAGTAAGACCAATGTGTGTACCAAATTTCATGACTTTCGGACAAAAACTGAGGAAGTAGTTCGATCTGCAAGGTGTTTCCTTGATTTTCTGCCATAAATATGCCGTTACCATGGCAACGCACATTCCGACTCATCCGAAAAATATGTCTTGCACATCTTCCCACCAAGACCAATGTGTGTATCAAATTTCATGAGCTTTGGTCGAAAACTGAGAAAGTACAATCCGCCCGACCGAACAACTGCCCAAACGTTGACTGATTCCTATATACCCCCTTCAAACATCGTTTGGCGGGGGTATAAAAAAAAATTAATGCTAAAAACCGCTGAGGGTTTCAAGTGACAGTGAACGGGAGCTCCTCAATAGCGCCATTTTTCAACAGGATTTGAAAAGTGTATGTGCCTATCATTTTCCCATCATGCCCCATTCTAGAAGCTAGAATGTACCTGAACACAATTTTCCACAGTGCCAAGTCAAAAATAATAGTTTGTAGTACAAAATTTTGCCTATTATTCAAACAATCTGTTTGTCAAATTTCAAAATAAAATGCAATTGATTTTCAAATTATAATCTTAATTTAGCAATCACTGTAAGATGGCGCTGTTCAAAGTCTGCAAGTTTAATGCCACTTTAATGTGTAACAAGCCTTAACAAGAATCGAATGAAGGAAGATAACGTGTTCACCTGATTCATCCTGTATTCTGATCACAAAGTATCGACTTGAATCCAGAACGGCTTCAACCTCCACACCAGGGTATGCCTCAATGGGAGCCTGTGCAAATAACTCCCCTGGTGGAGACCGTAAAAGAGAGAGAAATATCATTAATGTACCTACAATAGTAGAAATATTAGAGAAGTGGGCAAGTCCCAGTTATGTCCCATACGTTATCAAGTGTTCTGAAAATGTGTTATGGAAATTTGAACATAAACTGATAAAAGTAACTGTTATATAGAGAGTTCCAAGTAGGTGAATAGTCCGACAAGAGAAAAATGGACACATTGCTCTTTGCCCAGGAATCCTCAGTGTTCCTTGGCCGAACATTACTTAGGAAAAAAAATGCTTTTATCAATGAAATTTTTTAGGAACAACACTTCTTTATTTTTCTTGTTTAAAGATAAAGTTGAGTTCTGATCATGAGATTTGGGAAAGGTTGATTATATAGCACATAAGAATTGGTATATGCTGTAAGGTTTTGGAATCACCAAAATGATAAGAAATTGACTCGATCCTGCCAAGAGTCACATGCACTGCACAAAGAAATGTGTATATGGCACTACACACAAATATTCGGCCAGAACAGCCGTTTCTTGTCATATTTTGAATTTTGATGAGCAATGAGCAATGAGGGGACAGTTCTACTCTGATAATCTTCCAAACTAATATATAAGGAATGAGAAAGCTCACAAATTATTTTTTACCTTTCCCAGACCTCAAGATTCCCTTTAAACTTTCCAGGTGGTTCCTGTGTAAACTGTTAGGCCTGAGATAAATTCAGTAGTCAATGGGTTAACTTTACCTGCTTTATCTTCAAGCTTGATGAAGACATTGTTTTCTTTAGATACAATCCTTAGCCTCCCCACCCAGTCTGGTGCATCTAACTTCCAATCTGCAGCCCTGTATCCATGAAAAAATGAAAAATTAACAAAAATTTGTTGAAAGTGATGTTGAGTCATGCGGCTGAATTTCATTTTGAAATAAAATGTCTAAAAGCTATCCAGGGGAGCGTTTCATCAAGCGTTTTGTCAGTGATTTTTATCGACAAATTTGCTCTCAGCCAATCAGATGCAAGGATTTCAGTAGCTTATAACATTTATCGGTAAAAGTCAATTATGAATCACTTGATGAAACGCTCCTCAGGAGTTGATTATGTCGGAAATTGGTCCTACAACAAACGCTCATGTGACATCGAGTTCCAGGGTATTATTCCCTCTATAATCTATATGAATATTCCCTTTCAAAAGTGAATAAATGAAAAAACTCTTGCACATGTAATAAATGAATACAAACCTTGATTTTTTCGGCTGAGTGATGTAAATTTCATCCCAATTTTTAAGTAAAGATGGCAAGGAATATGTAAAAATTTCTAACATTTTGAGCCTAACCTCCATGACATCCTTATTGCTCAGTCACCTGAAAACTTTATTGCATTGTACATGTACGCATCATATTACGCGTGTTTGTATTAATTAGCTTCAGTTTCTCTTGTATTGATGGTAATTCCACTGACACTACACCTGGCTCCACTCACCACCCCTACATGAAGACTGAATGAACCCCAATGGCATGGTGTGTGGTGGTAATGAGGTGAATAGGTGTAGATGTTCTGATGTTTTTTCACTTTTTACGTCTTCAGGAAACACACGTTTGCTAGAGTTTTACACTCCTCAGACACTTTAAAATCCGGAAATTATGAAATAGGTATTTTGGATATTCAGCCTAAGAAATGACATTTGACGTCATTGGCGCTCCACAATTATTACCCTGGCTTTAGCATGGCTACACTTACGGCGCTCTAGCATTTCAAGAAATTCCTGCCAAGGTACCCATTTACCTCACCTGGGTCGAGTGTGGCAAATGTAGATTAATGTCTTGCCAAAAGAAATTAGTGCTGGGCCAGAGATTCGAACCCCATACCTTGTGGCCATGTGGTTCATATTGCAAATGGGACAAAGATAAAAAGATAGACCCTGTAGATCTTTTCTTTAAAAAGATAAAGCCGGCCATCTTGTACGATAATCCACCACTCATTCAGAGTGTACGCAAACACTTGCACATTGTGTCGGTGGCATTCAAAGAAGTCAGCATAGCATTGCACGCAATGTCAATGAACAGCGAGCTACTGTACAAAGTGAATCAGTAGTGGGCTACATGTAGATATGTTGATATAAAGCCAAGGTCTTGGTTCGCAAAACTCTTATGTTAACCAATGACACGTTAAGGTGGATATAACAAAATCTTATTATGAAATGATGTCAACATTGACGATGAGGCGCCAGAACTCACTGCACCTCTTCCGAGCTCTTTTATCTTACATGTACATGTACATGTATGACTAGAGCGCCCAAGTCAACGCAGCGCCCTTGTCTGCGCACATGCGCGATTCTCAAACAAAACATGCAACAAACACAAACTTTTCGTCCCTACTATAGCCAAAAATATTCATGCAAAAAACAAGTCAAAATGATGAAAAAAGTCCTATTTTGGTAATTCTATTAATCTATTCACAAGCCTCGAAATGCTGTCTTTCATGTCTAAACCTGAACTGCATGTAAAGTGAATAAGTGCACAGACATGGGCACCATTGTTTTTGTAACATCAAAATGACATGGCCGCTTTTTTTGTATTTAAAAATGACATTGTCAAATGTCATTGTTGCTCAAATTTTGATCATGTTGATGAGTTTTTTTTACAAAATTGCTGATTAAAATATGGCTATAAGTATAACATGGTTGAGGAAACCACTCGTTCGTTAGCACGGAAAAATAAAGTGCAGAGTTTAGAACATGCCATATGGAATGAGGAAACCAACATGACCAAGGCGTGTAATGCAATGAAGCGCTTCTGTGCGGAGTGAATGGTGGTTTCCTCAACCACGATAATGCCAAATATCGGGAGTAATATAAGATTAGCCATTAGAGGAATATAAAAGAAGTTCATGTTTAATTTCAAGTCAAATCTTCGGTGCGCAGACATACATCATGACATAGGGCTCCCCATCACAGCCATTCTCGGAATCTCGCTACCGTCGTCCCGGGAGGCTCCGCCGTGTTCTCGCTCCATACGCCCCCCTTCAGTCACTGTTCACAATTCGGCTGTTACTGTGTTGGACTGCCATAACCATTTACGAAAACTGTAATTATTCAAGAGGCCATTCATGACTTAACTTCTTCCTCGTAAAAATCATAATTCTAGACCCTTACCTGTAGCCTCTGTTCGTTGTCCGAGGAGGTATTCTGAACACATGAACCTCGGGCTTCACGCACAAAATTCGTTCATAGTCTGCCATGTTGAATGTGGGATGAAACCGGAAGAAGAGCTGAAAGGTTAACGAACTTTTCCCCTCGGACGGACACACCAGTCTCGTGTTTTGTTTTGCTCTGTGATGTTTTTAATTTTTAGGTCTGATTGCTTCAAGTTTTTAAGTTACGGGCTGTCGAAAATGGTATTCCCTAATCAATCAGTGGTAGGATTGTTATCCTCACAATAATATCCTAGGCATCATGCCAATGATGGTGATGATGATCAATGAAGATGATAAATGAAGAAGAAGAAGAAGAAGAAGAAGAAGAGGAAGATGATGATGATGATGATGATGATGATGATGATGATGATGATGATGACAAATGATGTTGTTGTTGTTGATGATGATGATTTGAGATTTTCGAGGCAGGATTCGAATTGGGATTTGTTCATTCATGAATTTTGTTAATTCTGTTTTTCACCTCCTAATACACGACAGTCCCAGCTTTGCCTATACTGTCCGTTGTAATGTTTTAAGTGAAGATAATATCAAGCACATAATATCTCCTTTTGGCAGAGTAGGGTCGATACAATCCAGTACAATCCGGAACACAGTAGTAATCCAATCGTTGCTATGTCAGATACTAAGTTCTGATTATCTAGAGTCTTTTGCGACTTTTATAATAATTGCATCTACAGTATGTAATCTCTTCATAGTTATGAATTCTGAGTCGTGCTATAAAGTATATATAAAATAACAATAATATTTTTTTGGGACACTAACGTTATGATGAATCTACCTCGATCCCTGTCGTGGTCTAGTGGATATGTCACCGGACTGTGGATCACATGGTTCGCGGTTCAAGTCCCGCCGCGGCACTAATGTCCTTTGGCAAGTCATTAATCTATTTTGCCACTCTCCACCCAGGTGTTAAATGAGTACCCGGTATAGGATGCGAATGGTCACTGTGACTGGAAATAGTATATGTGCGCCTGTAAAATGGCAGTCAGACTGAAATGCTCCCTTGTGGAGTGGAGAATGTGCACTCTATATAAGTGCAGAATCGTAATAGGATCCAATAACCGGGGTAATAATACACTTTAAAGCGCTTTGAGCAGTTACCAACTGGAAAGGAGCCAAAAAATGCAGATTATTATTATTATCATTATTTTTCCTCTGTTATGTTTTTTTTATTCTACTGCCTGAGGAACTTTTACTTTTATTGTAATCATCGGTCCTGGTTAATTTACGTTCATTTTTTGTTTGATTGTTAAATGTTTTTGTAATAAAGATAAAATGATAAAAATCGCAAAAAAGCATATAGATGTGACCTTTAAAATATATCACGCTAAATTATAGCCATAACTTTAAATTGATTTCATTCACTGGTGCTATGTCGGTGTGCCTAAGCCTACTTAAATGTATGAATCGGCTTTTGAAAAAAAAGTAGTTTGAAAATCAGTTAGAAAGTTAACTGGAAACAAGATTATAAGATTTTTATCGACGAGTGGATTTCCCGCTTTATAAAAGATTCCACTTGATGATTTCAGGGACGGGTTATTCCTCCCGTATAGCATGTAGTACAATAAGAGTTCTATTGGTTTTTCAATACTAAACATTAATCACTTTTCTTACATTTTCTTTTCTTTTACATTCTAAGCCAAGTTGACTGATAATTCAAAAGCATGTGAAAATGGTAAATAGTCGTTTTAAAGTAGATATTCAAAGAAAATCACAAATATGGCAATTAATGTATCACTAGAAACTGGGAAGTTTACAGATGGCAATCGTATAAGTTTTATGTCAACTGCGTATCTGGTGATTATAAAAACAACACAAATAAAAGCTCTTCTCAGCATCTGGAATATCCGAGGATTCGCCAGAAATATAGCGATGTTTTGATGTCGTCACACTCGGGATCGATCCTGCTTAAGCAGACGACGTCCTATAATGAATGAACGTAATTGCAATGCAATTATTTATCAAATTATAAAGAGTTTGGTGTATTTAAACATGACCTTATTTCACACCATTATAAAGGGAAAGTGAAACTGATTCTGATAGCTAAAACCGTTTGATTGTAAATCCATAGGAGAAGGGTCAATGATCAATTAAATAAACCCCACTTTCAAATTGAAAAGCCCTCCGAATAATAGCAGGATGGTATTCGTTCCCTCTTGAAACGCCGAACATGCCCCGGTGCAAACAGCTGAAAATACAATGGCGTCTTATTTTGTTTACAAGTGACTGATTCCTTTATTTTTTTAACGCTGCATTTTTCATCAAAATAATACCATACACGAAGTTAAGAGTGAGGCAACAGACTAACATTAAGACTGACGCTAGTGAAGGAAGAGAAATAAGTGAAGAGGAGATGACAAAATAGGCTCTGAAAAATGTGTAAGATGTTATGGGACATCGTCTGCTTAGACAGGACTGGTACAGGGTGTGTCGTCACATATCTCAACAGCGTTCGAGGAGCTCTTCAGCTGCTATATCGGGGGCTGTATTTTACCGTTTTATAATTGATAATAATCATTCCTTCAAATGTTTCTAAGCGTTGAATTTGGATAACCTTGTTTAATTTATGCCATCTATGCAATAATAAGTATTAAGCCAATATTTAAAATCATTAACGTTCTACTTTAAATAGTTACGTTGAGGCCAGCTTAGCTGTATATAACTCGATTGCGTTTGTGCAACACATGCTTTATTAAACTCCCCCCCCCCTCCTATTTTCGCTCCATTTCCATGCTTTGAGAGACTGGTTTGTTTGTTTTTTCTCATCAAATTTTACACCACAGTCCCGTACTACTTGGTGTTTATTAAAAAAAACAGTGGACACTTTTGATCGTGATTCGTGAATAACACATGATAACTCAAAAAATTTACTTCGTATCAGACCGAGCATTTTACAATGTAAAGTTGAAGGATGAAGAATTTAATTGGAGCAAGTTTCGTGACATTTCTCTGAATTATTTTTCAGTTACAAAAGGAATTCGATCTATGCACTTACCATACTTCCAGTCTTTTTATAACTAGAATAGACAGACTTCTGTTTATTCATTGTTGCTATATCGGGGAACCTACACTCATACCTCAACCTGTTTTTCGGCAGAAGGAATTCATTTATGTAGACCAGTTCGGAGTTAGCACACTGCAAAAACCAGGGTGTTAATAAGCCATTTCGGAGATGCAATCTGAGCATGAGCAGATAAAGGTCATCTGTACAAAATTCTAAAAACCACTGACACTAATATTCGATATGTGCTCATGAATGTCATGTAATCATTATTCAATTATGCACTAATGGTGCATTCCATGACATCCAGGTGGAAGTATTCTTTTTAAAGGGGGAAACAAAAGCTATTCATGAGGCACCTCTATCACTCCCAGAGTTATTTTTCTGAAGTGCACATAAAGGGACCCTCCATGTCTAAAATATCTGTGGATATTTGGGGTCATTTGTAACATGCGCTAACCCCGAACTGGCTTATTCAACACCATCCCGGTATCTATATTGGGCTACATCAGATAAATGTTAAAACAACACCAGTTTTCGAATCAAATTAGAGTTGTTTTAACACTAACTGGTGTTGTTTAACACTTTCTGGTGTAGCCCAATATTGATACCGAGATGGTGTTGAATTAACACCGTGGTTTTTGCAGTGCATATGTCCCAAACGACCCACAGTTATCATCTTTCAAACAATAGTTGTGCATTTTAGGACGACACCTCTTCATTATACTTTCAATCATAAGTGCATACTATTTTATTTAAGCTTATATAATTATCAAACGTGCACTTTCTTTCCACCTCTGTATAGGTGCTAAAATACTATTTTTCTTAATTAAAAAAAAAAATTGTTTATTTATTTTATTTGTATTATTATTATTTTGAGGGGGTGGGCTTGGCGGAATGGAAACTGCTGCCTCGATTGTCTTCTTTTGGGCGAAGTGGAAGCTCGCACGACAGTTAAGCTGGCCCTGGGAATGTAAACTGGCTCCATTTACCCTTTTTCGAGGGGGGGGGGGGGCTGGCTCAATTTTTGGCAGGATTTTTTTTCTTCTTATAGTGCAGGAGCTGACCCCGACGGATGCGTGGTCCATATACTACATAGTTATTTTCGTCATAAAGAGTTTTTGATATCCTATTTTGATCAACCAGCCCCCAGACCACAACTTCACTAGCCCGTATATAGAGACAAGTTGCAATAACTGTTATAAGCTACTGATATCCTTGCATCTGATTGGCTGAGAGCAAATTTGTCGGTAAAAATTACCGACAAGACACTTGATGAAACGCCCCCCTGGGGGTATTATAACCGCTCCTCTGACCTGCGCCATCTTCGATAAATGACTGATGAAATAAGATAATTTTGATTATCGAAAACACCTCTCATGTTTTCTTTGTTTCTTCTCATCTTATTCTTACCAATTCTACTTTCCGGCACTTTTCTTTGCTAAATGGGGACTTAAATCGACAAGTCCTGCTTTTAATAGTTCCCCCTATATTCTCATATACCGTATATGCGTTTACCATATAACTGGAAATAATTCATACACCAAGCTGTCATTATTTGATTTGGCTTATATTTTGCTTCTCATATTTAAACACCATGTAAACTGAGAGTGGAAACAAATGAAATAAAATCAAAATCAAACCTTACTTCGGGCGCTTAAATGGTCAATGTTCCCGTTCACGTTCAAGTTTTATTTTTCCACATTCCCATAAAAAGTAACAACGACAAAACATAAACATAATAATATTACAAATATCTAAAGAATAACAGCACATACAGTACAACACACTAAAAAGAATAAGATATTTAGCATCACATAATCACCAGATACTAACATAATCACATAATCACCACGTATAATGACGTTTGCATTATTTCGAATAATACCGATTTCAGAATGTGTGTAATTCATTGTTGAAATTCTTGAACCTTTTCGACATCCAAATTACTGATTAAAAATCTTCCATTATTACCAGGCATATAAAGAGATGACATTGGTTATTATGTATCCATGGGTATTCATTTGAATTGCAACCGAGCAACATTTTTGTTTAATTTCTTAGGTATTCACAACAGAATTGTTGTGAACATACCCCCCCCCCCCGATAGCTTTCAAAATCTATGTCATTGAAATCCTTTTTTTTTTAGTGTTCAAGTTATTTAACAACAGGAATGTTAGAGATGTGAAGCTTTGACTTTGTAACAGCACCAACCCACGTTTGCATTATTTCGAATAATACCGATTTCAGAATGTGTGTAATTCATTGTTAAAATTCTTGAACCTTTTTGACACCCAAATTGCTGATTTAAAATCTTCCATTATTACCAGGCATATAAAGAGATTTCATAGGTTATTATGTATCCAAGGGTATTCATTTGAATTGCAACTTAGCAACATTTTTGTTGTTTAATTCCTTAGGTATTTTCTAGGGAGCATAGAAATGCAACCATCTATATAATCCACTTTCTTTCTCCATTCTTCATTTTCTGTCAATGTTTTCTTCCTTTTTTAAAAAATCTTCTCATCACGCCCCCCGGAATTTTCATTTTCATTGTTCATCTCTGAAATTCACATGAAACATTTTATTTTACAGGTAATTTTCAGGGCGTGGCATTGGTCAATAGTCCACTCGGTACTATTGTCATTATAATGATGGCCTTGATGGCTTCGTCCCCCCTACACTTTCCTCTTTGCACAATCGCGAACACGTACACACACACACAACTCGACACATTACTACATGCACCTCTCTGCACTTGCACGCACCAAGCACTCCAAATTCATTATATCGTATTGCATACTAATTTGTTCTTCATTCATGGATCTGGATGATATATTAAATGATGAACTATTTAATTCTCAGAGCAAATACTATACTGCAAAAGAATTCATTTCCACTTTTAATTCAACAAACCAAAATGATAAACGAAAATTTTTCAGCGTAATACACATAAATATCCGAAGTTTGCAAAAGAACTTTGATACTTTCAATGAATTTTTATCCATATTAAATTCATTTCCTTTTTCTATAATAGCTTTGACAGAGACATGGTTACACTCAACGACACCTCCCATATTTGATATTGAGAATTACACATTTAACCATATAGATCGCAAAAATGGTAAGGGAGGCGGTGTTGCGTTTTATATTCACAATAATCTGCATTATAAAGTGAGGCATGATATTATAATTAACGGCGTAGAAACCCTATTCTTAGAAATTATTGACGATAACTATAAAAATAAAATAGTCGGTGTAATTTATAGACCACCTAACAACATAGCTGATATATTTTTAGATAAATTAGAATCTTGTCTTGAAACCGTATCTCGAGAAAACAAAGATATTTACCTCATGGGTGATTTTAATATAGATCTCTCTTTGCCTTACACTGCCCTTGGGCAACATTTTACTAATTTATTATCATCATTTTCTTTCAAACCTCTTATTGACAAACCTACGAGGATTACAAATACAACACATACAATAATTGACAACATCTTCTCAAACGTGCTGAGTAGAAATAGTAATGGAATAATATATTACGATATTTCAGACCATCTACCAATTTTCACGATATGTTCAGATAATAAACGCTTACATCAACATTCAAATAAAGAACACATTACTCGACGAAAAGAAACCAAACGCAACATAGAGTCCCTAAAAACAGATTTGGGTACAGAAAGTTGGCAAGATGTTCTTCATGCGACAAATGTTAATAGTTCATATGAAATATTTATAAACAAACTTCTTCATTATTATGATAAAAATGTGCCTCTGACAAGAATAACTTCTAGCAAAAAGAAGAATAAACAACCGTGGATCACTCAAGGAATAATAAAATCAATATTTACTCGTAATAGATTATATAAAATATCACTTAAATCACCTACTTTGGCACATCAAAACAAATATAAAAAATACCGTAATAGGTTAACCTCTATTATCCGTTTAGCACGAAAATCATATTTTTGTGACAAAATTGAAAGCAATAAAGACAATAACAAAACATTATGGCATACAATTAATGAAATGTTAGGCAAAAAAAGAGAAAATGCACAAAATGTTGAATTCTTAGTGAATGGAAATTACATTAAAGACAATGGTCTTATTTCTGATGCATTTAATACATATTTTACCAATGTTGGCCCAAAATTGGCCTCAAAAATTGTTACTAATGATAATGATTTTTCACAATATCTAAATAATCATACCGACCACTCTTTATTTTTTAATCCAACGAATGTTCATGAAATTTTAGAAATTGTTCAATCTCTAAGTCCTTCTAAATCTAGTGGCCATGATGGAATAAGTGTATATCTATTAAAACAAATTATTCATTTCCTGGTTTCGCCGCTGGCACATATTTTCAATCTATCTCTTTCCCAGGGAATTTTTCCTGATTCACTAAAACTTGCCAAAATAATTCCAATATTTAAAAAAGACGACCCATGCCATATCACAAATTATCGCCCAATCTCGTTGTTACCAAGCTTTTCTAAAATACTTGAAAAAATTGTTTACAAACGTTTATACTCTTTTTTGGATATGAATAAATTATTAATCCCCAACCAATATGGCTTCAGAAAAAATCATTCGTCTGACTACGCAATCTTACAACTTTACGACAAAATAACTGATTCATTTTCAAAAAAGGAGCACACTGTTGGGGTTTTTATGGATTTATCGAAGGCATTCGATACAATGGATCATGCTATATTATTATGTAAATTAAAGACATATGGCATCAGAGGGATCGTACTTTCCTGGTTTCAGGACTACTTAGATAATAGACGCCAATATGTTAATTTCAAATCTAAATCATCTAATATATGTACTGTGAAATGTGGAGTACCACAGGGCTCAATCTTAGGGCCCTTGCTGTTTTTAATATATATGAATGATATTGTCAATGCATCACCTTTACTAACATATGTTTTATTTGCAGATGATACTAACATATTTTATTCACACCTAAATTTAAACATGCTTGTTACAACTCTGAATCTAGAGCTAAAGAAATTATCATTGTGGTTTAAATCCAATAAACTCTCTCTCAATATAAATAAAACAAACTTCATGTACTTTAAACACATTAATTCTACACATGTATTTCGTAATAATATTTTCATTGATGACATGCCCGTTACCGAAAAAAATGAAACAAAATTTTTAGGTATATTAATCGACTCAAATGTAACTTGGAATAGTCACGTTCGTAATATTAGCATGTTGGTAGCAAGAGGCATAGGTATTTTATATAAATTCAAATATTATCTTTCTCAAAGATCGCTATTAATGCTTTACAACTCATTTATTTTATCACATATATCTTACTGTAACATAGTATGGGGAAATAGTAACAAAATGAATATAGATACTATGTTGCGTCTTCAAAAGAAAGCACTCCGTATCTGTTCTCATTCTCATTATTTAGCCCACACCGATCCTATATTTCATAAGTTCAAAACATTGAAAATTAACGATATTCATACCTACCAAACTGCTATATTTATGTATAAATATTCCACTAACGCTACACCAATATCCTTTCATAATCTTTTTATCTACAACAGAGATGTCCATTCCTACCCGACACGACATTCATCTGATCTTCATTTAACAAATCCAAAATTAATAATAGCTCAAAAAACGATAAGACATCATGGTCCAGATGTTTGGAACAATTTACCTCATGATATTAAACACGCCGTATCTCTTTTTTCTTTTAAAGCTTTGTTAAAGAAGTATTTGCTATCCACTTATTCGTAAACTTCTCACCTGCACGTGCACCCACTTGCACACACTTCACTTCAATCCCTTTCCTTCCCCCTTTTTTTGTAGTAAATATTTGTTTTTCCAGTTAGTGACATCGCTTTTATGATATAGACATGTATATTAATTATGGTTTCCATGTAGCCCTTTCCACTGGCTGCTATTCATTCAAGCATTTTGCTTAAGATAGCTGGCCCCTGCATTTCTGTTATTTCTACTTGTTCATTCGATTTATAATTATGTCTTTATTCTGTTGTCATTACTTAACTGTCACATTTTTGAATTTGAACAACTATGTTGTATACTATAATTGTAAATTTGTTATTTGATTTGACAATAAATGCAGAAACTCCTGCAAAAAAAAAAAAGATACAAACATAAAGCTGTAAAATGTGATTCGTCTTGCTATACTGAACACTTCATCCTTGAGATCTTGGTTGATCTGTTTGATCCCTCAAGAGAGCTACTGAACTTGAACCATGGCCGCCAATCTTCATCTCGAAGACTCTGCGAATCTATGTGGTCTAGCGCCATCTCAAGTCGAAACTGTGCTATTGTATTAGTAATAAGATTCCAGCAAGTGTTTGAACTTTTTAACGTTTTCACCCCAGGATTTTCTGTCTCTTTATCATCATCATCATGGTCATGACTAAACATTATTTTAAAGATTGCTTTATAAATAATGTTCCCTTTATTGCAATCATGTCTTTTTCTTACCATCACCGCTACTTTAATTAATTGCGAGTTAAAGGAGAACTCCACCCCTCCCCCACTCAATTAAAGAGATCAAAAAAAGGTTTGAGGAAAATAAGACAACTTGAAAGTTATCAATTATTTTATGATATGAACAATTAGGAAAATCACCATAAAATGGAGAAAAAATGACAACTCTGTCATAGGTTTCTGATTTCATTCCCTCACAATAGATCAATTGCTTTATTTATGTTTAATGTCATAATGTCCCACATTGTCCCCTAGAAGTCCGAATTCCTAATGCCTTTGCCAGGTTATATTGGGGCTTTATGTGTTTGCATGTTGCACCTTCGTAAACAAGTATTTGCTGTCTTCCACTAAAAAATTTTTTTTACATGTAACTTTTTATTTACAAAACCTTCCTATCTTAATGAGAATTTATGGACAATTCCCCCATTTCATGGTTCTGAAAAAGTGTGTGTTAAAACCTTTTACTATCAATTAATTTTGGTAAAGGTATGATGAAATCACCTATTTCTTAACGTTTAAAAAACTAAAGTAATACCTGTAACCAATACCAACCAAACCACCTCACCATCAATATCATTTCTTCCTCATCTCCCATTATCATCACCATGCTTATCATCATCGTCATCATCATCATCATCATCACCATCATCATTACCACCACCACCATTATCATCAACATCATCTTGACCAACTTCATTATCAACATCAAGATCATCATCAGCATCAATAATCATCATTAACACCATCTTCATCAGCTTCATTGTCATCATCATCAATCTTCATTAATAACATCATCACCATCATCCTTATTACCATAATCATCATCATCATCACCATCAGTTATCATAATCATCATCATCACTAGTAGTAGAATCATTATCATCATCATCGTGACCATCTTTATCTTTTGTCATCTTCATCATAATTATCATTACCATCATTGTTGTCATCGGTATCATCATCATCATCATCTTGGATATCACCATGGAGATCATCATCATGCAGAACCATCACCCTCCTCATAATCACAAGCACCATCTTAAATTGATCTCAAAGACCCATCGTTAAACTTCTCATACAGATTACAATATACAACATCAATTTGTTTTGCAGTAGCTTTTTATTGGAAAAAAATTACATTTTCAGCATTTTTTTTTTCTTCATTTCTTGAAACAAGTATTTTTCTATAGCCAGCGTTATTATAATACATTCCAATAGTTTCCCCAATGATAAGTTACAATCATAAAGAGTCATTATAACAACATACTTGATTAGATATCTCTCAGTGGTTTAGTACATTTACATACAAAATACATGTGTTTTTAATTTATACATATCTTTTTTATCTACATGGCATTCAAAACAATACATCTATCTTCTTCACTCAAAGCAATTCACCATAGTTATCAAATTGGCAACACAAAATGGCTACCATGTATTCAAGTGATTGTCAGAATGATTTCAATATTTCAATATCAAATAATCTAACCTTAATACTAGGAGAACAGACAAGATTAGAAAATGTTGTCCCTCCTATAACTGAACACAGTTCATAACGAATGCATTAAGATTAATACGAGAGCATATTTGTACAAATTTTATCCAAATCATGTGTCTTTTTAGACTCTGAAAGCACCGATTCCCCTCACTGTTAGCATTGCTTCTAGAAATCTAATTCATCTTTTAGTCTTGAAAGTCAACTTTAATAATTTTGTTAAATAAATAAGCAAATCTATGTCCAAACAGGGGCCATCATAACTTCTGTTTTTGAAGGCTGTAATGGTGCAATTATTCAATTTTATCCTCCAATTTTTTTCTTCCAAAAAGGGGTGTATCGAAAGACCGCTTTTTCATGGATGTTGGAATTAACTGCCATACAAAAAAAGTGTTCAGTTCAGGTGAAAAGGGGTGTAACTTAACAAACACAGATCTGTACTTAAAAATACTATCATAACTTGACATAACTGAGAATAGATTATGCTATCACTCTTCTATAACTGAGAATAGATTATGCTATCATTCTTCTATCTATGAATTCATAATATCTGTCTAAGTTTCTATTCTGACTTAACTCCCAAACTAGATCACTCTTTCAAGCCCATACTGCAATGTGTTGATGTATGTTTTGCTAAATACTGTTTGAATGCTAAAAATGGGCTGTTCAGAACAGCTTCGTAAAAGTTCTCATTGCTTGTATAATCTTCTCCGAATGGAAACATTATTTACAGTCTCTGTATAAAATTTGAAAAGGCAGTTTGAAGAAGAATCACTGCTCAAAAGATGTCATTTTTATTTCTAATATTCTATCTGGAAATGCGTCAAAAATCTGATGCTCACCTGTTTCAATACAGTGTACAACTTGAAAAGAAAGTTAGATTATTAGTTAGAAGCTAGAAACCTAAAAAACCCAAAAGCGGAATGCAAAAGCAAAAAACAAAATGTGAAGAAGCTCATAACTTCTAAAAAAATATCTGGTATATCATTAAAAAAAAAAATACATCAATGTGTAATGAAATCGAAGAAATTCTCAACGTAAGATGCATAATGTTTTTAAAAGAGTTACTTGTATGATGAAAATTAAAAAACTATATTGATTGTAATGCTTGCAAACATTACTGAGCTGTTAATATAATTAATTCTACATTTTAACATTCTTTAATAAACTTTGCTTAAAAAACTAAGAGAACAGAGAAAAAGAAAAGCGTGTTAACAGAACAAACTAAAATAGGACTTTCAAAGCAACCGAGACTACATGATAAAATAATGACACTAAAGCATTTGTTAATACTGTTATGCTGATCAACCAAATAATTATATTATCTAAAACTTTTGCTTTGTATACCTACAAAAGTACATTTCAAATGCATGTTGCAAGTGCAAAAGTGTCTTTGATACAATAACATCATTTTCATTTTTCTTCCTCTTCTTAAAGAAATGAAAAGGAAAAGGTGTCGTAAAGCGTGAAAGTACTACGCCCTCACAACATGTTTTAAGAAAACATTGAAGAAAAGGAATTCTCCCAAATATACAACTTTTTGCACAAAGAACAAGAATGATAAAACATACATAAACCACCTGTCACAGAAAAAACAAAATATAAGCAAAAATGCATATCATGTCACAATATCTCACATGCTTACACAACATACTCTTATTCTTGTAAACAACTTACAATAATGTCAGAAAAAAATTTGTATATCAATATAATAATTTCTCAAATATTTTACACATTTTACAAAGCATTTTTGATATCGAAAAGCCAAGCTTCACAACAAAATGAGAAAAAAAATGCACGAATATAAAGCAAAATACAAATCTGTTCACCTGCCATCACATCACATTTTAAACAGAAAAAAAAAAGTCATGAAATATCATCATCACCATCATCATCAAAACTGGAAGCATATTACTTTGAATATACACTGATGATGTCAAACGTGTTCTACATCAAGATCATAAAAAACAAACATTTATGCAGCTCATTGTGAGAATACGAGTGTACGCAAGTGTCCTGGGGAGTGTTTCATAAAGCTGTTCGTAAAGTTACGAATGACTTTACGAACGACTGGAACATGTTCTTGGGTGCTATACTAATCAGATTCTCAATCATTTAGCACAAGAACTGATCACCAGTCGTGCGTAAATTCGTGCGTAACTTACGACAGCTTTATGAAACACCCCTCAGGTTCGTGTTTCTGATCTATTTTGCATAGAGGGAAAGAGTGTCTAATTTCAAATTGATATGGAACAAAGTATTTCAGCATCAACAATTACTAGTCTCCTTTTTTTTTGCAACCGTGATCGCAAATTACTTGATTTTATCACAATCAATTAGGGTATCCACAATTTAAGTGTGCTAGAATGAGACTGTGCTAATTTTGACTCGCATTTTTCCACTAGTGGAATACACTGATATATTCCTGCTACATTCACACCAGAATTACGAGTTTTGATAAGAAGTTGAACAGGTAGAGACCAATTTAAACATAAAATATGGAATGATACGTACGAATATATTATGTCAGTATACTTACAAGTTACATTAAAAATCTTCATGTATAATGTAATGTTGCTTTAGAAATGAACAGAACATTTGTCTGATCTACCCCCTTTTCATATTTTGATCTTTAAGATCATTCATTTCCATTTCATGCAAATTTAAAATAGTTTCACGATGTTTGATCAGATTTTTGAGGAGCTTACAGCTCATAGTTTTCTCATTTTTAAAAATCTCTTCAAAAAATACATTTTGTCATATCTTTCTTCATCATGATCTGTCACAGAAAATTCACACAAGTCAATTCATGTTTAATTATATTATCACTGGATAAATTGAATTACATTAATCTGAATTAAATGTACTCAATGTGAACAAAGCTGTATTCTGGCATTTCAATGTCAATGCTACCTACGAGCTCTGTTCCATTGTACGCATCAATGCCACTTGGAATCCCACAGATGTAAGCTGCTATATATATCACTCCATGCTACAAAACTAGAGAGGAGAATTAACTTTATCTCAGAAAATCTATGATTTTCCCCAAAATACAATATATTACTTGATTGTAATGCAAAATACTTTCATTTACAAGAAATTACTTTAAAATTTTGATTTCCATTGACAAAAATTAGTTGAATTTGTACAACTAAATTTCCAAGAGGAGGTTTAAAAACAGACAGTTACACTTCATAGTACTGGCAAGTTACAACCATTTATTCACACACACCCTCTGCCAAAAATGGACAAGTCCAAAATTAACTTGGAGTCACATAGGAATCCATACTTATGGGTAGAGACGAGATGTCCCATTTACTTACATAGGGGAGATAAAATCTAAAATCCACAGTCCGGAAGCATCAGTTACTGAAGAAACTGAAATGCAACGCTTTATGCTTATACCTCAGCCTAAGGACCTCTCATAAAATTTAATACTACTAATTACATCTTGCACATTCAGAGGCATTGTTGAAAAAGGGGGGGGGGGGGGGGGGTGGGGCTGATACCCTCCATTTTAAAATTTTTCTGTCTGCAAAATTTTGAAATATTAACATAGCCTCTTAGCTAATCTAAAAACTGATGATCTTTTTTTCTTTTTCTTTTTGATTGTTTGGAATTTTTTTCTGGAGATCTGTCAGTAAAGCAGTGAATCTGTAAATGATTTTTTACGCTTGCCAACTTCAAAGATCTGTGATTTCTATTTCTTTTCTGTTGCTCGTTGGGAAATTTTCAGCTAACTTTTTGACAAATTTGGTACGACAGCCCCCCCCCCATGATTAAAAAGGGTCCATTTATGTCCCTGTGTACATCTCTTAGTTTGTTCACACCTTAAAGTAAACATTCACATTGGCACATTCAAGTATTTGGTATATTGTGTTCCATTCCATCCAATTTTATGACATCAATGGATTTCTTCTTTCTTTTTTTAACAAGAATATTCTTAATTTGTATTTCTTTTTTATGACAACTGTTATGATATCACACAAACTTTTGTTAAATTTCAACCACTATCCTTGAATACTTGTGTGCACATGAATATAAAATATCTTTTTTTTCCACACAACATGAGTTGAACAAGGTTACATAATGTTGAGAGAAAGAGAGAGAATGGTAGGTCTCTCATAGAATGAAGCATTAAACAAAAACAGAAAGCATTAAAAAAAACAGAAAGCATCATGCCCTTATTTGGTTAAAACAACTGAAAAAATACATTAGCGGGATAAAATATCAGCATAATAATATTTACTTTAATACGGATGCAGAACCCTACACCCCAACACATATCACATGTAGCTCTCTATTTACAGTTCAAATAACAAAATATAACCACAAGGTTAATAACGCTTGAAATACTTAAATTCTATGATTGTCCATTTCTTGAGTTTCTCCTAAATTACAAATTGTACATAAATCATCTTTGATTTACATGTCAAATAAATACAATGCCTTCCAAAGAGAAAATAATAGTTGTCTCCTTGTAGTCTTAGCATTATCTCTCTTGACTTACATAGTTCGGTTAGATCTCCTCCGGGATTGGTCTCATTAAAGTCATCAAAACTGCTACAATCAACACAAGGATTACATTCGAATGTGACAGATTTGTTTTCCTGCTTCAACACATGTTTATATTTTCTATTCTGATAAACAAATCAGTGTCACAAATCTCTTAGAATATTTACCCTGTATGAGCTGCAAAAGTGCCACTGGAAACTTCCTTTGCATTTTTAGAAACTTGCCAAATACATGTGGGTATAGGCCTACATGTAAGTGTATAAAATAAAGCGTGGTTTTGTTTGGGTGTATATATGAATTTACTGAAGTGCCTTTAACAGCAGTGCCTGTGTGGCTAAACGTAAAAACAAACCTGCGTATGGTATAAAAATATCTAACTGCACATTTTTTTTGGTTTAAAAACAACCTAAGTGCAAAAGGATAGTGTGACTATGAACGAAATCTCAAAGTGCTATAGACTCTTTAGAGTGAAAGTATTTTCTTCTCTCCAATTTCATAATCTCTACTGGCAGTGCAACGTCTGAATCTGAATCAACATCTGAATACTTCACCTTTTTTTTTGCATTCCTGTGCACTTGACACAAACTACAGCTTTCAGAATCAACTAGCAGCCTTTGGATAAGCTCTAGTATTTCTAAATTCTTCTCAATCGCCAAACGATGATCTAATTTCCTGATTAGGACACTTCCACTTTTTTCTCTCGATGCTTGCTGCATATGAAAGTCCTGCACGGTGTACAACCATTCTGAAGATCCCTACACATGATCTAATATTTACTATGAATCTTGCGATTTGCATTGCTTACTCGGATTCGATTAGCTTTACAAAGAAACATTAGGTATGACAGGGAATGCTGCTGCAACCTCCATCCGTACTTGCGGAAAAGGCGAATGGAGGAAACAACTACGGGAAGATTCAGCATCTTGGATCGCGGGTTGTCTACATGAATATGGTTGCTTCTGTCGTGGCGGAGAGCATTAGATCTGAAAGGTTCAAAAGATCATTTGATAGATAGATGCAGAGAGATTCTCTCTCCTTGACCCCAGTTGGTTCATCCATCATCGGTCTTTACAAGTCCTTTCTCATCTTCTAGTTGACTGCTTTTGTCCAATTGCAACAGGCAAGTTTTAAGTCCTTACGGCACATCTTCAGAGAATATGTTCTGTTCTCAACAAAGACACTCCATATGTCAAGCGGGGGGTTGTTGAGTAGGCTAGAGTCTGTCATACATTTGGAAGTTCCTTCTGAGAAGTCTTACAGGGCTTTCAGGAACTCCGCTATGTGAGCATCATAGCAAGACCAGATCCCTTGGCATCATGACAGGTGGATCTGGAACAACCATCTGGAGCTGATGATTGTGCGACTGTTCAGAAACAGTCCAAGAAATATAGCTTGTTAGGACGAATCCCTTTTTGCTTTACAGTCCAAGGGGAGACATCCGTAGCCCTAACACATCCATCAATATATGCATATAAAGTTCTGAATGAAGTGTTTGGTTGGGTTCGAGTTGAAGGAGGGGATTGGGTTAGACAAGTGTCTCAGCTGCCTGCTCCAACTGGGCTCGTATGGAGTGGATGCCTTTCATGATCTTCTTTTGATGTCCAGCCAGAGTGACCCCTAACCTTGGAAGGTCACTCTGGGACAACCTGGCGATGTCCTCAAGCCGGACATAGCCCGCCGCACTAAAGGAATCCTTGTAGCGTCCCATTTTGAGGCTGTCCAGCCAGTCCGAAACAGAGTTAAAGCGGCTCAGGTCATTCAGGCTGGAGCTGAGGCCAAGTGGACTCCTGCATCAAGATAATAAAAAAAGAAATAAAAATATAAATATACTTTGCAAGACATAAGTTTCTGAAATAAGGTTAATTTGAAGTGAAAGACGGTATGTGGATAGATCTGAAACTCCTTCCTGCACATCTATTTTAGTAGCAAATGTGAAAGGAAATACAGTAACAGATGTTGTGTTATCATTACATTTGAATTTCATGTGGCTTCACGGAACAGTTTCTGCAGAATCTATAAGAGGAGAGGAGAGTGATTTAGCTCTGGAAAGCTTTAAAAAATATTCTGGAAAAATTACAAATAGAGAACTGTGGATGAAATACTCTCTTTTTGTAAAGAAAATCTCACAGTCACACATGCTCAACAACATAACTCTGACACAGAAATGCATGATATGTGAAGGAACCTCAATGTTCTACAAATCTTTATGAATCGCTTACAAAGTGGTGAAACACATTTCACATCCTCTCCTAGGGAAAGAATCACAAGAAGAATTCTTGCCGTAGCTTACCCATTTTTGGCGAGGGGCCTGAGTGCGTTGGGATTCCTAATGAGGCGGTCCAGCGTGGAGACGATGGTTGCGAAGGTTGGACGGTGATTTCGGTCTCTCTGCCAGCAATCCAGCATGAGCTGATGAATGGCCTCCGGACACTCCATAGGAGGGGGCAACCTGTAACCCTTCTCAACTGCTTTGATAACCTGTAGAGGGTGGACAAGAAATCTTGTATTCATCTCAATGACATGGTTATTTAGAGTGGGAATAGCTTCAAAAGGGTAGGCAAATAGTTTTTGAAGGTACATGTACTATTGGGCAATCTGTTTGACATGTCCCAAGCAACATAATTCCTTTACCCATTCACTTTATTTTAAAAACCTTTGAGCATGACCAATGAATAATGGTAGTGATATCAAAAGAACCATTAATCAATGCTCATATTACAAGATGTTCATTCTTGGCTGAAATAAATGGATAAAATACTTATGCTTATTTTTTGTTTAATAATGCCTTTTTCATCACATTATCTTTTAACAATAAAGTTAGGAAATGCACATGGACAAAAAGGCCATCTATGTATAGGCCAAGTGACTACAGTTACCACTTATACCATTTCCATTAGGTAGGCCCTTAAAATCTGGCTATAGTGGCCACTTTTCCTTGGGTGGTCTTTAGAGAAAGGTTTCTACTTGGTCTTTAACCATGCTTTGATAGTTTCTTTGGTTTACTCACATCTTGGTTTGGCCAATTCCAGTAGGGTCTCTCTCCATACGACATGATTTCCCACATCACTACCCCAAGGCTCCACACGTCACTGGCTGACGTGAACTTCTTGTATCCGATCGCTTCAGGAGCTGTCCACCTAATAGGGATCTTCCCACCCTGGGAGTGAAGAGGCAAAGGAAAGAAGATATGAGAATTTCATTGAAAGATAGTGTCAGTGATATCTGGTAGATATCTTCTGGCTGTTAGAGCCCACTTTGATAGGTGATAAGGTTGGCTTCATAGAGTTTTCACAGACACTTTCTGATAGACACATTTGGTGGACCCCTTCCCCATCTCCTACAGGAATCTGCCCATGAGACGATTATATGAAGATTCTTTAGAAACAATGATTAAAGATGCCCTCCAAATTACACTTATCAGTTTTTTCAAGGGCTACCACATTAATCATTGTCCAGGACAGGAATATGTCTTTGAGGCTCTTCTGACCATAGAAAACCACTCACCCTTGTTTCATAGGCTCCATCCAGCTCCTTGCGTCTCGACAGCCCAAAGTCCGCTACTTTGCACACAAGATGTTCGTTCACCAGGATGTTGCGAGCGGCGAGGTCACGATGAACAAAGTTCATTTCGGAAAGGAATCGCATTCCACAACCGATGCCACGCATCATTCCAAGTAGTTGAGTCACTGTAAATCGTCCATCGTTTTCCTGCATTTACAATTGCAACCAAGGTTTTACTTTCATACTTTTTCATGCCAAGTTCATAAGAGATAGACTGCTACAAACTCAAAAAAACAAAACAAATGTTACTGTTTTTGGTTTCAAGGATACTAAACTCAGGTACATGTATGATCAAACAGTAACAGACCTAACTTGCAGAACCTTTTTTGAGGGGTTCATATATTTTCATAAAGATAATGTATATTAACTTAATTAATCTATAGAAAAAATATGTGTCATGAAATCTACTTTGAAATAATTACAGTGACAAGAATACTAAATACCGTTTTATCAAGTCATTCGTCCATGAAGTACTTCAAGTTTCAAGAAAGTTTTAATCTGGTCACTGCTTTATAAAGAAACAACAAACATGAAAAAAACTGATCCATCTTCAATCATCAGCAGAATTTGTAAACAATTTCTCTTATCCATGCTGAGTAAAGTCTTGTTCTAAATAGCAAAACATGATATGGACAGCAGACCTATGATCTATGACCTATGCTTCATGCACTCACCCTCAAGTATTTGTCCAGCGAACCGTTTTCCATGAATTCTGTCACGATCATTGCCGGCCTTGTCCTTGTCACCACACCCAGCAGCTTGATCACGTTGGGATGGTCAAACTGGCCCATGATGGAGGCCTCTGATAGGAAGTCTGAGCGGTCCTTCTCCGTTGCACCCGTCTTGAGGGTCTTGACTGCCACCTTGATGGTCGTCTTGTCCGGTAGAAGCATCAGTCCACTGCAAACGTCTCCAAACTCGCCTAGATGTCACAAAAACAAAGGGAGGTGGAATTAGTATATGATATTGCTCATCTCATATTATCTTGTATTCTGCAGTATTATGTCTTCTTCTCTTAAGCATGGCTATACAAATTATTTTTGACATGTCGATTCCATTTACCAATTACATGTTTAACAAAGCAGCTCAAGACGAAGAGAGAAAATGGAACCAATGGAGAGAAAAGAGAAAGAGAGAAAAAAACAGGAAAGAAAAAAATATATATATAAGGAGAAAGAGAGAGTACGGTATGAGAGAAAAACAGAGATAGAGAGAAGGAGGAGAGAGATTTAAAAGAACGATAGACTTAATTGATCAGGATTTATCTATATACTAAAAAAGAAAAGAAATTGCGGTGGTCATGCTTGTGTATGACTTCATCTGTTGACACATCTTCCAGAAAAGCATAACAACTTCCCCCTCTCAGCAACCATTCATAAAGTGCCAAAATCAATATGGAAATTGTTCCAAAATTGAAATTCCTCTCATTCCCCATGCCCCCATCAATTTAACTCAATTTATCTCCATTTTGGCCTGCATTCTAGCGGATGAGTCAGCGTAGGTTCTTACACCCCCCAGATGATTTATTATCTTAACCTCTTACAATGCATTCAAGACTATCAGCTCATATTCATGCATCTACAAAACATAAGCCTTAAAAAATGTCAGTGATGACGGGATAAAACTTTGCTACAAAAGATAAAATCGTCTTGAAACACACCACACTCTATACGATCAGACTGCGATCCGATTTTGAAAGAAATGGCAACAGCGTTAGATGTGAAACATGTAAGATGATACTAACTGAGGATCTTATATGAATGGAAATATCAAAACTGTAGGATACTGCAAGCCTTTCAGTTGGAGAAAACACCAAATGGGCTCCAATCGGCGACAGTCTTGTCATTGGCCTGACGTCGCTACGTGAGATTATCTTTATTTCGTGACAGTATATAAAGACAACATCTCCGATACCGGCTGCCCTCTATAGTCCACATTCATACCCCTAGCACTGACAATATCACATCACAGCCGGGAAAACGTGTGAAAGTTTATGAGTAATAGAATAATATTTCATGATCGGCATCCCCCCGGATGAGTAATATGAATTATTTTCTTATCAAAGCAAGCCCAATTGTTTTCCTCACACCCTTTGGGCACTAATAAATTGAGTAAAAATTCAATGCATCTAAATTAAGGTCTCCTTTACAAGAGAAATAGCAAAATCAGAGGTAACAACATTCTCCACTCTATCACACACAATTGTTCAGTTTTTCAACTCTAGCTAAATATTCATTCTGCACGAGATTGACATTTAACGTTACAATCACTAGACATGTCTTTTGTGCCTCGAGTGATCTTTAACCTGTTAAAGGAGAAGGATGCTTTGCTAATATGCCTCAGATTTTCTTTGTAATATTGGCAGTGCAGATACAGATATTTATCCGGTATTGCTATAGTATTCAAATAAAAAGTCTTTTAGTTGAAATAAAAATGCATGAATAAATTTCAGAATGATAAAGTAATATAATGATTCATCCTAGAGGAAGATAATGATTTGAAATCTGATAACACGTTGCCAATTTGGAGAGTGTAGTGCTTGTTTTCCATTAAGAATTCCTAACATCGCATAACATTTTGTTATTCAACTAAAATGGGCACAAGCTGTGCAGTAGATGCTGTTCTTTCTGCTCATGCATGTGGTAAATATCTTGAACAGTATATTAAAATTTTAATATGCCACACACAAAATGAGGAACTTTGCGCTTATTGGTTTAGCAAAGTACCTTCAACATGTCACTGCAGATAAGAAATTTTTTCTTACCTCCACCGATAACCTCCAAGATGCGTATCTGCGTGGCGTCGATCTCGGTGGCGAACTCCTTGACGGCCTGGTTGGGGTCCTCGTAGGTGAAGGGGTCGACGTAGGTCTTGACCTTCTTGATGTGGGGCAGGATAACTGTTGAGTGACCAAAGGTGATTGCTGGTGATCGTGATCGTAGTCAAGTAGGAAGATGAGGAGGAGGACGATGTCCAGTGCGATGAGGATGCGTGAGTGGTGATAGCGGTGGTGGAACACAGCATGGTGGTGAAGAGGAGGGGTGATAGGAGTGAGGTAGAGAAAGGAAAGATGAGAAAGCAAGATGTTAGTAGCAATAATGAAGTTATAACAGCAATGATGATGGGGACGATGATGATGATGATGATGATGACGAAGAGGAAGATGATGATGATGTTGATGACAAAAAAGATAGTAATGTTAGATGCACAGCATTTCACAATGACAGAAAAAAGGAAAGCAGATAAAGAGGTTGTGGAAAAACAGGAGTATGTATAGATTAAGATGATGATGATGATGATGATGATGATGATGATGATGATGGTGATGATGATGATAATGATGATGATGACAATGATACAGAATTCATACAAGGAAGTAGAAAGAGTTAAAGTAAGAGAGAGAGGGAGAGAGAGAGAGAGGGAGAGAGAGAGAGAGAGAGAGAGAGAGAGAGAGAGACTTATTAGTATTTCAAAACTTTTAAGCAGGACTGCAAAGTGTTAATCAAGCAATGATCTACACTGGCCGTTTGGACGAAAAGGGTATTCACGCTTTTAGGGGTATTTTTTTTTTTCATTCTCAAAAAGTTAACGAGGCATAGTAAAGCAATAGCATTTTTGAAAAAGCTATTAGTAATTATGGCGGGGGATGGTTTTAAAATGCCAAGTACGAATCATAAAAACAAATTAACTACTCCAACAAATCTCATGCTTAATAAAGGCATCCATATCTAATAAAAAATAAGCTTCCCGATTAAAAGTCAATTATCAAATTCCAGATATAAATGCATGTCATGTGATTATGGACATGGAATTAGCATGGGAACAATATGAGATTATACTAAGTCATCTTTCTCATTATTACAAGGAATAAAGTGATAAATCAGAAATGACAATTATGGATATAGTTTAAAATGTTGGCATTTTACTTATCTTTATAAATACTGGTAAGGTATTTATCTTATACTTTGTCCCACATGCTAAATATGATATATGAAAGGATAAATAACTTATACATGTATTTGCAGTTTCACATTTTACTGCATAAATACAATATCCTTCAAAATATAAAGAAGCTTGATTTTAGATCTTTATAATATAAAACCCTTATTAAAACAGCACAGGTAATCCACAGCATATATTTACAAAATTGACATGGTTTCGTCTAATTTCTAATTGAAAACTATATTATGCCTGTCAAAAGTTTACAAAATCAGGCATTTGTCATTCAGAACCCTAAATTAGAAATTCACACTGGTGACAGGTATAATGCACACATCAAAAACAAAAAGGCAAAAACGACAGTCACACAACCCTGAAGAGAAAATCGATATATTTTTTTTATAACCTACCATTTGCATTGTAGATATAAAGGGAGATTTGTGAAATTAAACCATTCCATATCAACCTAAGAAAGATGCTGTATTTTTACCAATATTTGGTGTTTTTTAAAACTATAAACTTTTGCTCTCACATCACATCACACAGAATAAAAGTGACTCTTATGTCCTTTTGGTATTTACCTTCACCATTAGTACCGTTGGCATATATAAGATGTCCATTTTCAGAAGGAGGTACTTCCTTTTTCCTGTTGCGGGAAGATAGGAGAGAAAAAAAAAACATCAAAAGTTTGCTACATTTTATGTTCCTGGTATTTCCAACATGGCTATAGCATCATTTATCTTAAAAGAATACAAGAATCTACTCTCCCAATGTCAATGTCAATCAGTCATCGCATTGCTTAATCAGATGTACACTTTAAGGTAGTTTTACAACAAATTTTTCAAAAGACAATGTAATAGTTTGGCATTAATATAAGCTGCTGCATGTTTCATACTTATTCTATAGTTCTCCTGTTATATCCATCATGAAACGGGAAAGAGAGAGGGGAATATGAAAAGCCTACAGGGCCATTTAGCTGTCTTTCTAAGACCAATTTAGCATAAAGCGCTCATTTGGATGCTTTTAAAAGATGGGAATTTCATGGAAAACACCCTGCCCTTGGTCCGTAAATGGCCAAGGAGAAGGCTGTTGAAGCCATTTGGATAATATTTGATGGAGTGCAAGTTTGTATCTAAAGCAGTTACGCTTCCTTTAGGCATTATTGCCAATATGGAATATATGAGTAAGACAGGGGGAAGAGAGAAAGAGAGAGAGAGAGAGAGAGAGAGAGGAATGGAAGGGGAGAGAAAGAGTGAAAGAGGAGGGAGGAGGGAGGTAGAAAGAAAGGAAAGAGAAAAATGAAAGAGAAAGAGAGAAAAAGGAAAGAGAAAGAGAGAAGAGAGAAAAGGGAAAGAGAGAGGAGAGAGAAAGAGAGAAAAAGGAAAGAAAACGAGAGAAAGAGAGAAAAAGGAGAGGAGAAAGAGAGAGAGAGAGATAGAAGGGGAAGAGGAAGAAAGAGGAAACATGCAAAAGGCTGTGCAAGAAGAGAGAATGACAAAGACAAGATGGAGAGAGAGAGAGAGAGAGACTTAGAAACAGCAAGAAAGAGTACATGAAGAGAGAGTGATGATGGAGACAGTGAGAGAAAATGACAGCAAAAGAGAGAGAGGGAGAGACTTGATATACTAAATGCAGTCAGCCAAACATTTCAATTGACTCCTTTTCTCCCGCATTTACCTCATTCAATTGTTACTGTATATGATACATCTTTCAGTTTTGACAATGATTTATAAATCAATTAAGCAGTGAGCATAACAAATACTTTGGCTTTTTGAATTATCGTTTTCCCAAACGATCCTTTCATACTCCTACAAATAGCATTTCAAGAGCTTTGATGAAGTTGCACTAACAACTAAACATAATTTCCCTGTGCTTATGACCTTGATAAGCATTGCCAGCATACTTCAGTTGCGACAAAAAAATTGGCAAATGAAGTAGCGAGAAAGAAACTCAAAGCAGGAGAGGCGAGACCCAATCATCTTTCAGGAGCAGAAATATACGTAATGTCGAGAAGTGAAATGGTAAATTCTCCACAAAGATTGAATCAGGGAATAATACCTATCGAAGAGAAAAATGCTTTACACGATAAACAAGCTTTACTGGGGATGGGGAATATTGAATACATACTAGAGTATATAGATGCGGAATACAGAGAAACTATGAGGGGAAACGAATGACAATAAATGACAAATCTAGAAAAAGTTAGTGCATCTCTAACCTTTAATTTTGAGTAGAAATACAACCCCAAAAAAAATTTACGACTGATTTCGTCTCATCTTCTGAAAACATTTGATTGGATATTTGGAACCTTTCTGTTACGGTATCATGAAAGGCATATTTACCTCGTCTTATGGCTACGCTTGATGTAACTCTTGAGAAACAATTCTGAATAAATCAAGACACTTTCTACAATTTGGGTGCTTCAGTGGGATAATGTGAATATTTTGCTCCAATGCATGACGGAGAGATTCAACATTTTATCTGTTCAACAAGAACAGCTACCTTGTACCTAACACGTAGCACGGTGCCAAAATACAATATAGTCTGCTGAGAGTCAAAAAGGCATTATTAACTCGTATCACTTTACATGGAAATACATGTAATGCCCTTCTGGCTCTAAGCATAGAGTAAACAAAGACACATATAATCCACAGGAAACATCTTCATCAAATCTAAGTGCACCTAATCTTTGAAAATGTGAAAATAAAATCTACATGTAAAACTGTCTATGATTCATTACTATTCTGCCATGATGAACCTATAGTGCAATGCTACTTTGTCATTTCTACAATATTTAGTTTTCAAACGGAGATTTGGATGCATGCAATATTCCTCAACTTATCTTTTTTTTCCACAAAACATTTCCTTCTCATAATATCATTTTTTTGCAATAGGACTGAAAAAGTAAGAGATATTTATAACATTTTCAAGTTGACACAGATAAGTAACAAATATCCATTGAAGTAATCATTCATCATTTTGCAATAAAAAAGGAATACTCTATACCTATCAGATAAAAAATTATTTTCGATATGTGAAACCATGGTAACAATTATTCAAATAGGCAGTGATGCAGAAGAAAGATGTAACTGTCTTAGGGTATACTGATTGAAAAAGGAAAGAAATGGATGATGGTCAACCATTTTAAGAGCACCCCTAGCCAAAAACTGTTACATGAAAGTATGAAATTCAGCAGAAAATAGTTGCTTCAAAGTCTGATAAATTCTTACAAAGTGAAATGCCTACAATGAATCTAACAAAGAAAATTGCGACATAATGCAGTTTTAAAGTCTAGCATTGACCCAAACAAAATAACGAAAATGAGCACTGAATGATAAACAAAATTGAAAAGAAATGAATTCCCTGAGCGTTTCCTTATAACTGGTGATAGTATTTGTTATTCTAAAACAATTTTAACTACATGTTCTAAACCATGTACAAAAACAAAAGGTACATAATTTTCATGACAAAACTTTTTTGCATCATGTGATATCAAATAATTTCCCCAATTTCGACTATATTCTATAAACCAAGAGAATGTTTCAATACTGAACAATTACTTTTTATTAATTTGAAATACAGCCAAACAAGTACAAATTGTATCAAAAAACTGTTACAAGACAGTTTGTCCTGTTCGAGACAGAAATATTACTCTTCAAATAAATCTTTCAAATGTTCTCAAGTATTTTCTCCCGGTTTACAGAAAAACAGTCAAATGTTTGATATAATATATCAGTACGAGGGAAGTTCACACTTGGTAAAGATTTCAACTTTGATTGACATAATCCATGATAGAGAATCGAGGGTTTTTTTTCTCCAAGACAAAATAATATATCTTGGTGATATGTCAGGACAAACCTTGACCATCTTGAGCATACTTATAACTGGATTCTCTAGAAAATTTATATTGCCAGGTTTATTTTCTAGCCTCAAGATCTGCATATTTCCATGTATTTTAATGGTTTTGATGCTCCTTAAAGTCCATCACTGATTTTACAAACACTTTAGATTATCAGTGATCACATCACAAACAGATTCATTTGAAGAACAAATGTGAACTCCCCTGTTAGACTATACACAGGCTGTTGAGGGAAAGATTACACAAAGGTTAAAAAAAAAATCAACTATGGTCCTTCTAAAAATGAGCTAGGGGCACAAAATCATAATAAAGGTCAATATATGGTAGGTATGATACTAAACCAAGGGACTGAAGGGGGGGGGGGTCACAAATGAATTTTGGCGGGGATTTAAGGTTAATTCTGATGAAATTAGTCTCTTTTTTATGGTTGTATATAATCAAGTGGGTCATGTATCAGTAGTGTGCATGTGAATGTGAGTAAACAAAAACAACAACATGAAACAAGCGGAGAATGGATAGGGCGACATCGAAGCGGTGAGGAAAAAAAGAACCCAACAAAACACAAAACAACATGCAACATTGACTTTGAAACAAACGATCAGGATAATTAGGCTGCAAGGCAAAGCAAAATAAATAAATAAAGGAATAAATAGATAACACAAAAAGAAGCAGATAAACCAATAAGTCTTGTGATTTGAAGGACATCCTATATAATAATTAATCTCCAAAAAGACAAAGTTCTTTCAGGAATGTCATAGTGACATGTGTAAAGTGAGCTAACACAACTCATTGTAAGAGTCATGAAGTCTATTATTCTATAAAGTCACAAAAATGTAATCTTTTAAAGGTAACTTCTGACATTACAGTGTGAAGAAAAGGATTTTTAAATGTCAACAGTTTAAAAAAAAAAGTTGCCTGGCAAACAGATGACAGATGCATGACAAAAAAATTCATGTGTGCAAGAAGTATAATTTTTAAAAAGAGCTTGTGCTTTGAAATTCTGTCAGATTTAAAACTAATTGGGGATCAAAGCTATTACTCAAAGACCCTCAAAACTTCTCTGTGTGACATAAATGAATTGCCTTCAAATTGCTTCACATGAAAGTTTATGCAAAGGATACTTTATTCACATACAGAATATCATAAAAATCACAAGATTTATGAAAAAGCAAGAGAATATAGGTTTAAAAAAATAAGAAAGATTTTTATCGTTCATGAAAAAACAGAAGAGAAAAATTCTTCTCTCGTTACCTAGGAGGTAGAGTAGATATCTGATAGTACAATTGCTGCTTGGCCTTCCATCTGAGGGAGGAGAGTTAATAAGTGGAAGGGACAGAAACAAGTAATCACAAATCAGTTAAAAGTGAGTACATTAGCCAAACTCACTCCCTCTGGCAGTAGTGACAAACCATTATGGTGTACTTGGTGATGGTGGTGTACTTGGTGATGGTGGTGTATGGTGAAGGCAAAGAGCAAATGATATGGAATTCGGTTGTCATTTTGTGCACTGTGCAACGGGTGGCAGTATTGGTCGGTTATTTCAGTGATTCAATCCATTAATATGCAAACAAACATTAGTCTGGACTGTGATTTGTGCAAAATGCATTACATGAATTATGGTGCAGTTCAACATGACCATGATAATCCCTTGTTCTCCTCTAAAACCGAATATTGATATCTACCATTTCCAAATTATAACAGTCCCAACACTATAACTGTTCTCAATCCTCTTCAAATTAATAAAACATTAAAAAAAAATTCAAATCTAAATATTTGATTATCTGTTGTACCAGAGCCAACAGCTTGCTTCCAAATTTGCCCCAGACAAATCCCCCCTGAAGCAAATTTCTTAAACCAATTCCCTATGTTACCATCTACTTAAGATTTCACCAAAGATTGTACTATCAACAAATTATTTTCTAACAAAGCTTCTGGTCTGGGGACCCCCCCCCCCCCCGAAGGTGCAGACTCTTTCTTGAGAGATAAATTCATCTCATTAAAGCTAAAGAGCAGTTCACATATGCTATCTTTTCTGCTAATATGCCCTTTATTTCATCTGCATATTTTGAGTTACAACTTTACAACGTTTCTACAGCTACACAGGTCCTCAGAGTATTAGTCGGATAGGCTGTTAAAATGTAGCTTAGTTATAAAGCAAGCTGGAGATTAGTTACCAGTTTAGATAAAGGTTTGACTTGAACATACATTTTTCACACATTTGTCATAAAATTTCCTGACTTCTAACAAGGCTGTAAGACAATTTTCCTTACAAGAGAAAACAAATATTAGTTGGACAGTTCGCACCATCACCATACAAATTACAATGGTTATGACGACAAGTCAGGGGCGGATCCAGGATTTTGTAAAAGAGGGGGCACAGAGCCGGAAAAGTACACAATTAAGGGGGCAATTTTTTTCATTGTGTACTTAAGGTATGCCAGTTGGGTTTCAAAAGAGGGGGCACGGGCCGGTTCTCCCCCTATGTAGATCCGCCACTGCGACAAGTCATATCATTTCTTGTTATGAGTTATAGCTATCAGAAAGCATGCAAACGATCTGAATCTATATCATAAATATTAGCCATCTGTACATACGTACATGCCTGAAATTCATACAAACATGCTTATTAGTCACTATAAATCATTAGTCCATACAAAACATGCTATTAGTTGACAAAAAACATGCAATTTCAAGAAAATATTGTATTATGCCTGCACTCATGCCAAGAATATTAAAGTTAGTCCACAAGGCCATGCAAAATTAATTTGTCTAATTTTCTCTCTCAAAGAGATGCAAACAAGAGATGCAAACAAGACAAGTAAGCGCATGCATTTACACAACTTCATACAACATGACAAGACATAAACAAACGAGAAGACCACAGAAGACAATTTCACAAACAACAGTATATATAGTATACAGGTGGATGGGAAAGGGAGTTTCATTATATTTCAAAGCTGTTTGTTGGTACTCATGGATATACACTGTTGTGATGATAATAAATATGATTGCTGTGAATGGGTTGATAGGATTCGTGACTGTAGAGGGCAGTCAAAGCGATTATGGGGTGTGGTGACTTCTCCGGAAGCTTGGTGAAAATGACGGTGAGAGAGAGAGAAATAACGTTTCTCCCCCAAAATGACACAAACTTGAGACTAGTTCTACTGGTGATAAGAGTGTACACTATAAATCTATCTTTTCTATATTTAAACAATAATGTTTTTTTCCTATATAAGGCTACATAACAACAACTAGAATGTGAAAATGCATCAAAAGAAGATCACTAACGAATAAATTTCTTATTAAATATTATTTTCAAAATGTACGGCAGAGCCAAATATGTTTCATGCTGTAACTAGAAGATATATGATCTGATTGTCTAGAATAGAAAACCCTTCACCAAAAATGAAATCACATCCCTAATGATCCCTATGGAAGATTAGACAGTGGTATATCAAAATAGGGGAAAAAGCACAGAAAAAAGCCAAAATAAAAGAAGTGAGCTCATACTTGACATGAAAAGAAAGGTAAGAAGGTTTTTACCTTTTAATCGTAGAAGGTCAAATAATATGAACATTAATACCAGTGTCATGAGATTGTAGCAGCCACCATTATGCATTACGGGGGGTTAAATGAAATCATAAGAAGAGGGGTATGGGGTGTGACATTATTTTCATGTTCACACGAGGCGTGAGCTGCCTTTGAAAGTCTGATAACGATCTTTATTTACCGAGCATTGGAGGCGTCGGGACCTGTTTGAGACAAGCCCTTTCTCAACTGTTTCAGGGATTTTCTGGGGTAATGGAAAGAGAGACACATAGACAATACACATCAGAGACTCCACACCAAGAAGAAATATTGCCATGCACTTATAAGGCAGAGTCCTTTTACACTGCATAATTAATTCATTCTGATCAAAATACACATTTTGATATATCCCATTTTACCCTGTTCTATTTTCTTACAGGTCATGCAAATATATTTATATATTGAAGGAAAAAAAAATCTATGTCCAAAACAACATATAGACAACATCTTTTTAATAACTTTAAAATCTTTTTTGAAAAAAAATGTGACACCAAAATACCTTTCAAAATCATATTGTATACAACTTCTGTTGTTCAATTTTTCTTTGCTAATTGTCTTTCTTTTGACTTCTCTGCCTTGCATTCCAATAGAAATATACAAGACTTCATATACTTCCACAATATTTTGAAAGATAAACCAACTAAGGCTAGCTTCTGTTTTACCAGTTATATACACATGCACAAGCACATGAACATATTCTCATGCACATGACCAAAAATTACATTTAACCAAATAATAACTAAACATTGAATAAAATTATATTAACATGCATTTTAGAAGCAGCTGCCCCAACCAAACAAACATCAAAAAACATTTAGATATATATACCAAAGTAAGTATTACTCTGACTAAAAGAGGAGTTTGTAGTATGTTTTGAGCATAATTTATCAAAAAGTTAATCACTTGTGTTTTCTGTGTAGTTGCAGAGATTGTGGATTGCATGATCTCTTCTTAAAAGAAGAAGAATTCCATTGTTGTGTAGTATAGGTTGAGTAAAATGCTCTTTTGGCATTTGGTTTGGTTTGGTTATAAAAAGAAACTAAAAGATTCTATTTGTTTCTTTATTATTTCATCAATCATTTGGCAATAAGAGTTCCATATTTTTTCTCGAGGGATAGGGGTATTTTTTGACAGACATTATTATTAGAGGTATATTGTTCGAAGATATTAGTACAAGTTGGTGATGAACGAATGTGCTGTATTCTTGATTTTGTGAAAAGGGTAGCTGGGTTGCTTTAGTTTTGTTAATGTGATATGAACTGGAATTACAAGGGGAGGGGGTTGTTAGTACATGAGGACCTTCGAGTTTTACTTTTCCTTAATATCATCAACAAATCTACAAATGAATATCCCACCCTTTTATGCCTTTGTTTTTAAATATTTAGAAAGAAAAAAAAAATCATCTTTAACATCAAATTTCGGCACTGACATATGTTGCATGCTTAATATTCACTCAAAAATGCAATGAAAAGAGACAAACTTTCATGCCTTCGGAAGAAAGTAACTCAAATCATGTCTTGTCTCATCAAAGTTTTGTCAATGCAAGACAAGTAGCAATAAAAGCAAAATAATATTCCAGCAGAAAACAAAATATGCGACACACACACACACATAATGTAAAGTATTCAGCATCAAAACTGAGATTTTCCCGGATGCTTTTCAAAATTAAGTCTATAAAAGAAAGAAATATTATATTTCAAACCATAAATTGTCTGAATTGCATTGTAATTGTAATATAACCCTATTAACATTGTGTCATCACTCGTTATATCAGAGAAAAGAGGATAAGACGATAAAGCTGGCCTTTCACTGCAAACTGTTATTAGGAGGGCAAATTTAAACAGGGTTTAGAGTTTAACTCTGGGTGGAGAAAAAAAAAGGTGAAAAAGAACCAAACTGCACAGCTAGCCCACAGCATTGCAGCTAATGGACTAAGCAGTACAGTGTCCAATAACCAATCCAAATGAGGAGTAGACCAATGTGTGCTTCACACACATTGTGGAAAAAGACTAGGGTTTTTATTTCCAGTATCTACTACCCCTCCATTTCCTCATATTATCATAGTATCTTGAGTCTTAACTTAGTACCTGTTGAAAGACACATTAAGGATCTATAGTGGTCCATCCAAATATTATGCACGGTGTACTTAACATACAGTAGCATATCAATTTATTTGATAAACTTCCACTGTTCTTAAATAAAAATACCTATAGCTTTCATTTGGTAATGGGGTCAGATTGAAGTCGGGTCAAAGGTTAAAGGTTATGAGGAATACGTACCTTCTCCAGAAGACGAGGAATATAACCACGGCTACCAAGACGACGATGATAAAGATGGCCGACACAGCCGCAGCTAGAATAACAGTTGGTACAGACTGACCTCCAGAACCTGAATAGGGGTAAGAAAAAATATGAATATTCATGATAATCTGAAATATGAATATGTATGTACTGCATGTGCGCATAATTAGTCTCATAACAATATGACTCATCTGTGTGAACACTTATCTCAAGAACTTTGAGGAGCGAAAATGGATACATTGATCCAGAGCCCTTTGTCTCTACCTTTCAACCCCGTCAAAGATAATCTGAACACATTGTTTATCAGAAGCAGAACCTCAAAAACACAAACATTCTTTTCAAAAACTCGAACGCCCCCTCATCGCATTTGAAAAAAAAATCTTGAACTGGTGAACTAGTCCACTATCATAAGTAGTAGTAACAGTAGTAGTAGCTAATAGCCCATTCCTATAACTGTGAAAATTGTATCCGTTGGAAGTAGCAGCTTATGATCCGTTCACATATGCAATATTGAGCAAAGGATGACTGAACTAACCTGATGAAGTAGCTAATACTTGTTGGCTATAGGCACCTACCCCACTCGCAGTATTGGCTGCAACCTGTATTACGAAAAAACAAGAGAAATTACATGTGTGTGCTGTCATTCTGGAAAAAGGCACAATAAGTAGGGTGGGGGGAGATTTTTGTCATATATAATGCATATTTTCCCACAGGAAGAGAAGATAAACTCTAAAACTTTTTTGTCTATTTTGCTACATGTATGCACAACACTTAAAGGGTAACAATGACCAAAAACTATTTTGCTCTGTATGTTAGAGGATCCATGTCGTTAGGCTATATTCAAAATAAGGGCTTCAAGTATTAATTATATAAAAAGATATTGCAATTTCAATTACACTCTCTATTACACTCTCTATAAGCGTAAAATGACTCGTGAGTAGATTACTTGATGCACCCGAACGCGCTCGCCAAGAAAAGGGCTCGCACAGAACCAAACTCAGAGTTGGGTTCCGCGTGAGCATTTTCATTTTATCCTTTATTTCCTTCATGCTCCTATTAAAACTGTTGACCTCTAGAATGCCAGATAAAGTTCTTTGAGGTTGATTTGATACTTTCTAGCTTCACAAAAAATTTTTTTCAGGTGATTGGTACACTTTAAGTCTGAAGAGTAAAGATAATAAAGAGATGATAGGAGAGAGATACAGAGAGACAGAGAGAGACAGAGAGAGAGAGAGAGGGAGAGAGAGAGATAGAGAAAGAGGTAGCATAAAAGAGAGGGGGGCTCAGTACATCTTTACAAGAGATAACAAAACATATGAAAAATAAAATGATGAAAATAGCACAACAGAGAGGGTGAGAGAATTTAAAAAAAAGAAGAAAGAAACAAGGAAAATATGTCTAGATTAAAAACATATAAAAACAAATAAACACAAATTAGACCAGAGTACAAATAAAAATAACTCCAAAAAATAGGGCCTAGAAGTATTTGATTAGGCTCAAGCAGGACTTAATTTTGTGGCTGAAATTCATCCAAGATATATATGCTAGTAAGTTCTTGTTGATTGTGGTTATTTTGATCAGATATCTATCTCGTGCCTATCTCTATCTGCCAAGGAGTCAATATAAACCGATGCAAGTACTGCCACAGAAACATGATCATCCAAATTGATTTTTCTGAAATAATTGCAGATATAATGTCCCAACAATTGATTTTATTTGGAATAACTGAGTGGTGTACATCTCCCGGAGCCTTGATGGCAATGTCTGCCTGGAATCAATTGTCCTTGAAAACTGTTTCAGGAGAAAGAAAGGTCTCTGCATCTGTAACTACATTCATTGTCCTCTTTACAACAAAAAATTAAATGTAAATTATCAATTAAAGGTACTAAAATTACTCCTAAAAATGGATAATTTCACATGCATTAACAGTGTGTAGATTTTTACAAAAAATACCGGTGTGGAGAAAGCTCGCATGAGTTGACTTTCTTTGTTGGCTGCGAGTGTAATATTGTGGCTATCGGTACAAGTACCATCCACTCCCATTATTCTGCAACTTTGAAATGTCAAATTGGCAATATGGATGTATGATGAGGAGCTTTTGTCAATAATAAAACTCTCCTGACCTTTAAAATGTCTATGTATATGCTTAGATCTTGAATCCAAAGAGTGGAGATAGTGGATGTTTTTTGAACAAAGATGCAAAAAAACAAATTTCCATGGCTATGGTGATAGGCCATAAAAAAAGAATATAATAATGAAGAGTCTACACAAACAGACTGTTTGCTAGTGATTGTGTGCTGTAGTAGAATATGATAGGACAAGGAGGTACTAGGCTCCTTGGATAGGACAATGGACAGATAATGTGAATGTCTTCACTGAAATTCTTAAAGAGTGGCTGTTTTGGTGAAGCATTTTGGGTAGTTCCATGACTTCTCATGAAGCAAGAACTGGAAGACATCAATATCCATGAAGTGTTTATAATATTAATGAGTCTGCTCATACAGGCAAGGCAATACATCCATATTTTCAAGAAGGAGAAAGAAGATTTAGGAGGCTCATCTATTTTCAAAACTATAGACTTACCTCAAAGACATATTCTGTTCCTGGCACCAACCCATGGACAGTCGTCTCCTGCACCTCACCGTCCAGGACAGCCTGGTAGTGGTACTTGACATTCTCCTGTGTCTCTGCGCTGGTACGGTAAATCACCTGGTAGTTGGTGATCTCGCCGTTAGGAAAGAGCGGCTGGCGCCATCTCAGTTTGATCGACTCATCGTTGACATCGTCCTCCACTACCTTGAGGTCTCGCACAGCAGAAGGCACTGAGGAATGAAGAGAGAGAATAAGAGTTGAATACAAGTTGAATGCACATGTAACAGATTGAATACAAGTTGAATACTTGTTGAATGCAAGTTTAATTCAAATTGGATGCAAGTCAAATACATGTTGTTTAGGAATAAATCAAGAGCACTCACCCTATAAGAGGGGGTTGTTTACACTAAGTCGACAAATATTCAGTAATAAATCCCAGATACAATTTCAATTTCACGTGCAAGAGAATTAATGTAATCAAATCTGATTGAAGTTATGCTCTCATTTGGTACATTGGAAAAATATTAGCTGAAATCAAAGTACAGAAGTAAGAAAGTATATAAGTTGATTCAAACTGCATGCATTTTTCATAAAACTATCGTCACAATAAAAGTTAGGGATATTGCCCCACCCCAAAGAAAGGCTGCAAAGACCAGTGTGGATGGATCCGATTCCTAATTCCTGATGCTGGAGATAAAGATACATTTACTCCTTCGAATACCCGGGCTGGAGACTTTCTCCTCCAAAACATCAATTATTGGCGAATTTACTTCTCAATCGACGCTTCCGTCCTCCGCCACATCGTTAGCCTCGGTTCGTTTCTCAATCCCAGGTTTGGTTTCCAAATGGAAAAATGCACGTGTAGGATTGCTATCTTGTATTAGACAACACAAGACTCTGCGTCTCGTATTCAATAACAAATGCTAGATTGTGTCGAAAAATACCTTGCAAAGACCAAAAGGAGTGACCTACAATCTACTGTAGTGGTCTTGGAAAACGAGGACAAGGGGGGGGGGGGAAATAGCAATGATTCTTATTATAACACAGTACTAAAACTTGATATGGTTTTGTTTTTATCTTAAAATTGATTGTGTTTCCTTCTTCCTGCTTAAGACAGTATAGAAAATATTTTAATAATGAAATATTTCTAAGGATGATAAGTCTGCATTTAACAAATTCAACTGCTCTATTGCAAATGTATTCAAGTTCTAACTTGGGCCTTGGCATATGTGAGTAGCAGTAAACCTCTGACACAACAGAATGACTGCTTTCTCACGTCAATGAAATGATATCATGATATCAATGGTAGGAATTCAAGTATTTTCCATTTCCGTTGAGATGAGCTGACCCGAAACAAAGCCAAGCGACACATCTGGATGTAATAAAGGGAGCCCTCATTCTGACCCACCTTGTGCATGTTATATAGGAGCTATGCATGAACCTGACCATGGCTGTCGGTAGTAGAACAAAACCAGAAAACACATCCCAAATGACCTTGGCATAACAACCGCTCTCATAATTCTTACTTGATTGAGTTGTTGACGCCAATAATCACTTATAAAAACTAGTCGTGAAAAAAGTATATGTGGCCAATTAGAGTTTTGTGGGGAGAGAGAAAAAGGGAGCAAGATGGAAATTTTAATGCAATGGAGATTTTGAAAATGCAAGAATAAGAGACATAAGACAATTACAGAATTGAATAAATATCTCCTTTTCTTCATAATTCAAAAGTGTAGGCTTACATATTTAAAATAATATGATCATAACAAACCATGCATTTTAGTGAGAGGCAGTAATCATACTGCTTACTATTCCTCACTTTTCCCACCTATTCTTTCCTTACAAGATTATGAAGAAAAACTTTGTTTCAAAAGATTTCAATTCCACTCAGCGTATATAGCAGACTGTTTCATGTGCCCTAATACGATTCTTGGGATAGCATAAGTATATGCCGCTTCCAGGAGTTCATTTTGATGTCCACAACAGGTAGGCCTCACGCAATAAGCCAGTTCTTAATTACAATTTGCGCATGTGCAGATAAAGGTCATTTGTAATGAGTACAATTGACCTCTACATAACACAGTCATTTTGTACGCACCATGATGCACACACCAGTATGATTTTACACCTTAAACAAGTAGCACGTCTATCAAAACATCAAAACAAATGCGGATGCGCGTACAAATGTGGGTGGTTTCAGGGTCATTTGTACCATGACGTAATTACCAACTGGCTCGTTAGGCCTGCAGCTGAAGATTTACTGCCCACACTGGAGAGAGAGATCTCTAAATCGTACCTTTGCTTTTACATTAGTCTGAAAGAGACCACGGAAGTTGCAGCACTGCATTTCAGAGATAAACAACTCGAGGATAAAAAGAATAAGAGTTTACCTGCTGAGAGCAAGAAGGGCATAAACTCTGTATAAATTCATGGAGTAAACGCCCTTCTGTCTCTGAGCAGGTGAGATGTACATATTGGTGGATCTTGTGATGGATAAATCCACTGCTGAACAAGCTTCTGGAACAAATTATCTCTCAGCCATGTCCCTCTTTATCCTCTTTATCAGGATAGGATGAAAACAAGGGAAAGAAGGCTGCAACTCAAATCTGATAATGATTGTCACAAGTGTATTGTTGCCAGGTTTTTCAATCCTAATTACGATTGGACGGGAGAAGGGGGTATGCGCATCGGTGTCACGTTAATACAAAGTGCCAGCTGCGACAGTATTAGGGTAGCTTTACGTGTCCGTGGAGAACCCCCACAAAGGACAACATTTGCGAACAGTTGTTTTGTCTAGAAACTTGAACTTCTCATAAGAAATCTTCCAGAGGCACTTCTACCATTGCCACCTTTTGGCAAGAACGTTTCCCTTACTTCATCACAAATTAGATCACCTGAAACAAGTATTACTTTCAATATACATACACCTTTTTAGTGTGAAACAACAAAATATGGAATATAATAAAGTTTTTTCTTCTCTGAAAGTCCTAATAAAAGAGAGATTTGAACTATCTGCTACCAAGACAAGAAGATTAAAAGAGTAAAGTTTAATGATAAAATAGCAAGATAGTGCTTTTCAGTTTATTGAACATTTAAATGTAGCTTTAGCCTACATCTTTTTATTTTACTCCAGTACATGAATTTTCTGTTATATATTGTTTTCATTTTTTGAAGTAGCAAAGGTGAAAAGGATGCATACAGAACATCTTTATTGATGAAGAACCAAAGTCATACAACTTTACAACAAAACAATCCTTTGACAGACATTTATAGCTCTATGACTATGGCCTTGCTTTGAAAAAAAGCTCCAGACATAAATTTCACACATGCTCTGAAGAAAATTTATCTGAATCAAATTCTGACCTTGCGGCTACAGTCTTGTCAATCGCATCAGTCATAAGTCAATGGGTTGACATTCATATGTTCTTACTCAAAGGAAAACATCTTGCTCTCATGATATTCTCTGTACAGAGATTGATACAAGGAGAAATTCAAAAGAAATCTAAAAAGAATCTCATTGCTAGGAAACAACTTGAATATGTTCATCATAAAAAATGGTTTTACATATGCTTCCAAGTTCCTCTGAAAGGAAAATTGTACATTTGTGGGGAGAAAGGGAGGAGAGAGATGTCAGAACAAATTTGATTAGGGTGGCAACATGCACCATATGAAATATTCTTCAGCTGGAAACAATATATCAAACCATAAGCATTTCACCTTCTATATAATTGCCCTCAGCAGTGAGCTACTGTTCTTTGATGTAAGATCCTATTGGGTTTAATACACATCTCATGTCTTTGAGGGCCTAGTTGGTAAAATTAAGAATGTTCTGTTTGGAATCACTGAAATGTAAATCTAATTTTCTCTCACTTCTGAAAGTAGCTGGAGTATTTTATCTCTACCCTCTTCACAATATTCCCCTAACAGACTGCATGTGTGACATCTCAGAACAACAGAGTATAACGAATAGCAAACTTTTTTGATGTCTGAATCATTTTAAATTATTCTATATAATTATACTGTTTATAGTACCTGTAAATTGAGAATATTTAATAATAAAAGTATTTTGTTTTCTTGGTGACTCAAGAAAATCACAAATCAGAACCCGTTTGCAAGCATGCTTAAGAATTGTTCACATTTGATAAATAATTATAACTTTATTCCAGGCTATGCAGAAAATATTATATTTTCTAGAGCATATGAATTCCAACTTTTTGAAGGATGTACAGTAACAATGCTACTTTGCTGTTGATATATTTGTTCATAAACTCTTTATTGCTTATTCACAATTTTTGTCAATACCACCGCTACCATGCCATAAGATGCCAATCACCCTATCTTATAACACCATATCCCTCTTCAAACACCCACAAGCACTTCATTTTCATGGCCTACCACTGAAAACATGGCATACGTAAAGACTTTCACAACGATGTGATTTCTCTGCGGACGCAAAGGCCCTTCATTTTATTGACTCGCCATCTAGTGGCCAGTCACCAAAATCCGGTGATTTCACGTCTCGTCATCCCCCATCTGCAAGTCCTATTAGCAGCGACGGTACTTCACGAAAATGGAGATTTTTCCCGCAAAGGGGCTTTGATCTTGTGTTCTTTGTTCTTTCAGGTGAATGCATTATAGCCCTTCGTCTTTGTTCTTGGAATCGTGACAGGGTTTCACGGGAAGAATCTTCCTTTCGAAAATATGAGCGCACACCTTTGAGACCATGACAAATAATGACGGAAGGGCACGTCATCGTGAATTTTGAACAGGAAGCTCAATTGAAGGGGTTTTCATTTCAAATGGGTACAACTATCACCTGGGGAGAAGGCTTTGTTTCATTTTGGTTTTTAAACATGATGAGCCATATTTCCGCCAGGTGTTTGGGTTGAAAGTTTAAGATATGCATTCAAGAACCATAAAACTGACGGGCAAGACCCTTTTGCAACATCTAAGAAGGTACAGAGCTCTACTGAGAAAAGCAAGTCCACAAGTATCACATTGATGAATATCGATGGGGGCATCGATGACTGCACCCCATGATCTAATCGCTTCTTAAAATTTTCTTCACATTTTATGAAGAAAGTAGTTCCTTAAAAGTTTCTCAGGTTTCAGCAAGATATCATGACCTGACCCCATAGCTTCTGTCTTTTATAAGAAGATGAGACAGCGTGAGTCAGGTGAAGAGAATAAATTCCTCTTCCGTCTTTTTTCGATGACCTATCGAACGGCGGGAGAAACCAGAACCTTACAAATACTCTACCATCTTCAGGAGGAGGGGGGGGGGGGGGGTGCTTATCCTAAATGTCTATTTGGACAATGAAATTACCATGGTAATTGGCCACCATCATCCTTTGAATACCAGTTTCTTCTTCCCCTTCTATCTGGTACTGCATCCTTGATGTCCATTCATCTTGAGGTCTATCCACAAAAAGTCATTTTACCCTCCCGTTTGCAGTACTCGTTCGTGCATACCCTCGCATTTCTCCACAGCTCAATTTGTAGTCTGGACGATTGTTCAAATACGAGAGAAAAGAAGGGTCCATGTTCTGATTACTTTCTTTCTCTCTTTCCTTCTGTGAAAGACATTGTTCGATATCCCTAATAGGCATGGCAAAAGGGAGTCATTAGCAGAGTGCAAATATGATTTTCTTCTCTCAGTCCCAGATGTCTCTTATTGTGTTGGTTAAAGTGCACTCTGGCCAGGTGTTAAGTCACACATTATTAATGGCGGAGATGAAATTGAGACAGAGAATGGTGAAATTCTAGATGCTTGAAGCCATCAGGTCAAATTCTTGGAGTGATTTCAATCAAGACTTCAGATAGACGGTATCAGTGAGAAAATGACCCTTTAAGAAAATCAGAAAAGACTGATAAATCAAAAATTCCATACATTATATACATCCAAATAGATGTAAGAAATGATAAGAAATGTCTGGATTATCATGGATCAAGATTTGAACAGAAAAAAAACATAATCTTATAAAAAGAATGAAGATATGTAGAAGGAAAAAAAAGGAAAAAATTATCTGGTTCACAATCTTTCAAAAGACACCATCTCTGGCAAAGGTTTCTTGGTATGCTTTTCTTTCTTGTCTCCACTCATCTTTCAACTATACAGTAATATATCTCTTATCCATCCATCATTTCTCTCCCAATCTTCTGTTCTTTTTCTCCCTTCCCACGTCCAGTCCAGACCATCGATCTTACCCCTTTCCCTCTTTGATTTAATTTCCTGTTTCAGCCGGAGAGTTTGACGCCGCCCGCCCGCCCGCCCCCTTCTGTCATTCTATACCTGCCATGCTATCCACTCCATGCATAGGCATTCCTCCAAGGTGAAAAACACTGAAGTATGCAGGCGAAATACACCCAAGAGTGCTGGCGCAATACACCTTAAGATGCAGGCGAAATAAACCTTACGATGGATGTGAAATACACCTGAATAAAATATTATATGTAAATTACACCCAAGTGTGCAGGTAATATACATTCGATGATATACACCCAAATATGTACATATTTCTTGTTTTTGCACTCCTTTGTAGGCCTTTTCTATGTTCCGTTTTATTACATTAGAAAAGCTCCTATGTCTAGTTTTTATGTGCATAAATATGCTATGTTTATCATGATGAAAATGGCAGGTATATGAGCTACATCTAAATATAGCTAAATAATGGCGGGTGAATCATAAACATCAAATGACTTCCAACAATCATCTTTCCCTACTAACAAGGTAACCATCTTGTCTTATAGCCTTGAACTTTTTCTTTACCAATCACGTTTTCCTCCTTTTCTCCTCTCTCTATGTTCCTTAATGAGTGCGCGTGCTCTGCGAGAATGCTTTGCTAAGGTTTACAGTATCTGATAAACGACCCACTTAGTGTTCTAATAGAGTCATTAGGTGTAAGACGGAAGAAAAAAAGTACACGCTCCCCCCTTCTGCGAAGGCTGAGTCAATATTGGGTGAGCCTTGAAGAGCCCTGCGTAATGAACTTGGGATAAGGCTGCAGACCAGGTATACCATGTTGTCACATTACCCGACGAAGGTAGATCCAGTCCATTTCTATCATCACATACCTCCATCCAAAAACCCACCTTGATATAGACCTAGACAATTACGAGTCTGCATCGATAATGTACATTGAACCAGGTACGATGATCCTAAGCAATTTACTCAAGTTTCGTTTGGCTGCTTGTACGAGGGAAGAGATTTTATCAGATGCTTATTATGAACTTTTTGGAACTGTAGTACGTGTATGTGCAGCTGAACAAAATGCGGTGAGGTCTTGTGGGACAAAAGCTACTTTCGATCTTCTTTTTGAAAGGCTTTGACCATTTTATAATGTAGTAGTTCACTTCTAAGGTGAATGCATAGTAGCTTCAGAAGACATGAGAAAAGTGAGAGAGCTAAAGAAAGAGAGGAAGAGAGAAAGAGAGAGAGAGGAAGGAAGAGAGAGAGAGAAAGGAAGAGAGAGAGAGGAAGGAAGAGAGAGAGAGAGGAAGGAAGAGAGAGAGAGAGGAAGGAAGAGAGAGAGAGGAAGGAAGAGAGAGAGAGGGAGGGAGGGTGGAAGAGAGGGAAATGCTGCAGTAGTTCACTTCTAAGGTGAATGCATAGTAGCTTCAGAAGACATGAGAAAAGTGAGAGCTAAAGAAAGAGAGAAAGAGAGAGAGAGAGAGAGAGAGAGGAAGGAAGAGAGAGAGAGGAGGGAAGAGAGAGAGAGGAAGGAAGAGAGAGAGAGGGAGGGAGGGTGGAAGAGAGGGAAATAGAAAGGGAATCAAGTGGGAGAGAGAAATAGACAGTGCTAAAGAAAAATAGATATGGAGGGATAGAAAGATATAGAGGGATTGAGAGAGAGATATATAGAGGGATTGAGAGAGGGATTGAGAGAGAGAGAGAGAGAGAGAGAGAGAGGGGGGCAATTGGAAGATAGAGAAATAGAAAGGGGTCAAGAGGGAGAAATAAATTGAATGCTTAAAAAAATACAATGTAGATATTAAGATATTGAGAGATATCACATGATTGTGTGTGTGTGTGAGAGAGAGAAAGAGGAGAGAGAGCAAGAGAAAGAAATGGAAAGAGTGAAATTTATAAGGGAGGTTGTAGGAGATAATGCAAAGTTGCCCTTTCGTCTTCAAGTGGCTTTCCCAGTTACTTCTCCCTCCCCGCCCCCCAACTCTGCACTCTATTCCTCCCCTGTATCAGATCCACAAGCATAAATTTTTAGCATCTCATCCACCCCCTTTTCCTCCTACCAACTTTTAATCCTAGGTGTTGAAAAGACATTTCTGACACCGCGACCTTATTCCAAACACCCCATTAATCTCAATTCACACGTCATCTTCATGTTATTCATCCCAGACTCCTCCCATCCATCAGTAGCCAAGCCAGGAGATGGCACCGACCAAAATTCTCTGTTATTCAGCGACCAGCAAACCGTGCCGGGGAAATACACGCAGACTTCATTCGCAATAAACATTCAAACAAACGAGACAGGATTAAAGAATAAACTGTTTGGACGGGGGTGTGTTTTTGCAAGATGGGCGCATCTGGCTTGCGTGTGGGGGTAAGAAGTGGGTCGTGTTTTTTCTGGGGTGCGATGTTAGGCGTTACATGTCAGATATTCTTAACGCATCGCTTCATCTTCTTCATGTCAGTGACAAACAGACAATGACAAAAGTTCTGATCCTCATTTTTTTTTATCTAGTGCTACTTTCCGACTTATCTTTTGTTACTAAATATTGGGCTTTCTCATTATTTTCTATATTTATAAAATTAGATTAACTCTTATTTGCTAAAGATCGAAACCCAAGACTGCCAAAATGTTTGGAGTATGTAATACACATACTGCACACTGCACATGTGACAAAAGTCAACTATGGCAGTCCACCGTTTGGTCCATTTATTGACCAAAGCAGGTAAAGAGTTATTTTTTACGGAAATTATCTCTTTCCTCTTACCTGAGGAGAAGGTTGTAGCATTGACGCCTGCATAGTTATCCACCGTACTCTGGCTTGACACCTCGTTGTATGAATGGACACGAAACTCGTACGTGGTGTGCGAGGATAGTCTGCTTACATTGACCTCGTACCCTTGACCAATTCGCTGGATGGACGAAAACTGGACATCTGCCGGACACCGTGGACACTCGATTCGAAAGTCTATGTCGGTGCGGCCGCCCAGGTTTTCAGGATTGCGCCATGTTAACGTGACAACCGATGATTTTTCATCGACTACCGCTGTGAGGGATGTCGGTGCTGAAGGAGGCGCTGTGAAACAAAATAAAACAGAAGCTTGGTTTAATACTCATACATGTTAGAGATAACATGATATTTCATAATGACTTTTAGAAGAATGTTAGCTTCAGTTCAAATATAGAGCAAAATTATACCATCCACAATGCTTTGTCAATGAATACACTCATGCATGCGAAAGTTATAAATATATTTTACATTATCAACAATTTTTCAATTGTAGTGTGGAATCATTTCCGAATATTTTGAATTATTTTTTAGCATGTAGAGAATTCTGTCTAGATTTTTGTGCAAGGGTAAAAAGGACAGTAGCTATATTACAGTGGTGGATTCTTAGAGAAACTTGTTCAGTTCTATCAGACCCTCAGACAATGTCAGATCATACACGCCAAGATCGATTATTTGTCTTCCCAGACATATTGCAGTTTAATGAAGCTGTTTTATTGCTATGACTGGACATCTTAAACATTCATGTAGCAAGCAAGTGGCAATCGACGACATTATATTGGATGGCAAATCACTGGGAAGGAACACATCTAAATTGTACAGTCACATCTGCCTCCAGGCAAAGTTGTTTTAAATGTGAAGAGAAAAAGAGAGGGATCTTCTCTTGACCAAATGTATCTTAGCATCGGAGACGTCTCGTCTCTCGGAACATTGCAATACATGAACGTCTAAAAGACAGAGTGGCGAGCCTGCTGACATCCCCATTAGAAGCCCGTTTGCTCCCTACCGCATTTTCATTAAGCGCAGAGACAGTCGCTGGCGGTCTGAGGGGCGATTTCACTACGAATAAATCCAACTATGATGAGGGGCGAGTCTTGTTTTAATCTTTTTCTACCAACATTCAAACTGCCTTCAAATGTCAGGGAGTGAAACGGATTATGCACAAAACCGGATCTTAGTCATTTTTCGTGAATATTCCAAAATGAACCTTCATCACTTTTAAAACAAGGGAGCAATATACACAGGATAAATTTGAAGGCAAAATGGTGAGGAATACAAGAAAAAAAAGCATCCCCCATTATTGTGTCTCAGGGTAATGCTTATCTTCATTAGATATGGAAGTAGTCAAGAAAGAAAAATAACTTTAAAATTCCATGCTCGTACTAGGAGATTCCTTCGTTTTATGACACCCCTCTTGTATGCCGCCTGTCTGTCTGCTGGCGGGGGGGGGGGGGGGGGGGGGTGGTGGCTACAAGATATGTAGGAGGTGAGTGGTATCATTTAAAAAAGGAGTGGCGAAGAAGATCGAAGATGCCTTTTATTATCTAAGAAAGGGTAACATTCTTCACATCTTTATCTCCAAACAGTTGGTGTCTGGGTGAATGGTTTACGGGATTGGTGAGCAACTGTACGATATATTCCCACATTTCAACCTTCTCATCCTCTCAATATCTTGTAAAGGAGTAATTCGTCACTGGTTTCACAAAACGACATATTCACATACACGCTTCAGTACAGGAGATACATTCATTTGCGAAATTAGCAAAAAAAAAATTGATTCATGTATATATACTGTATATCATTACTGGGGGATAAAAGCTTGAATTTAAATGGTCTTTGATACGTGCTGACAATGCCTTGAACCCAACATCTCCTGTTCAAGGGACCACTTCACCAACTAGTGAGCCATCGTGCCTTCTATAAATTTCTATTTCCTACATTAAAAGCAGAGAGGAGGGTATGATGTCAACTGTCAATGATATGCATGTTTAATCCGGACATGATAATGAAACACAATCTTTGAGGTGAATCGTTCCAATCTGAACCAACATGTGAGAAGGAAGTTGATTTTAATAAAAGCCAGTTTAATTCTGAATAATATCACTCCCTCAAGCTTATCCCTTGATCACCAAAGACATCATGTGATGATGAACAGAAGGACTTTAATCAATATCGTTTAACAACAAGTTGATGCCCTACTAGCACTCAAAACATCATCTCATTGCTCATCACAGCCTCTGCTAAGATCCAAAAGGGCATTAACTCCTGTACTTTCACATACAGATAATGCCATTTTGGCTCTCAACAGACGATATCAACTCACAGCTGTTACGGGGGAGGTGGTCTCCTAAACATCACCTCAGAGACTGTCATGACCCAATTCATCATTCTCAATAAAAGTAATCTTAGGAAAGAGGTTTGCTTTGATAGAATTTCTAGCTGATTGGGGCAAAGGTGCCCCAGGGATCACATCCATGTTCATATACCACGCCCCTTTCACAGTGACATGATTTCCTGAACATTACATCTTAGATGATGTTTACATAGAACATACCTAGAGGTGACAGCTTGTTGGGGGAAGGGAGGGGGGGGGGGGTATTCCTGTTCCATACCCATTTGATATTCTAATGTTGGAGAATCTCTGTGATTGGTTATAAACAATCCAGGGCCATATTAACCCGTCTTCAAATTGGAACTGCATCATTTCACAATTGCAAATTGCATAAAACAGGCCCATGTCCTTTTATGAAATGGATGATGTCAATTCCTTGCAAGATGCATTTGTTGGCTCTTGAGGGAGGCATGTCATATTCATTACTCCAGATTAATACATGCATACATTACATGAAGGAAGTCACTAATAAGAATGAAATAAGTATGAAATTATATATAGGGCCTATATCTATGAATATGTATGTAGCTATATAACAGAACTGATCTTCTTTCTGGCAGAGTCCCAGTGCAGAAGTGTGTACCCCCAAATACTGTGTTGCCTTAAAATGTCATTTTTAAGGCATATTTTGTAGGAATTTCAAACCAAGCCATTTACTGGGAGGGTAATCCCTGAAGATGAAAAGCCCTGATTAAAAAGTCATCACCATGTCCCAGGCCACATGACCTCCTGAACCCCAGACTGGTGACCTCTGACCCTACAGGTGACTACTCATCAATTCCAAGTAGATGTTGTCATGGTGATAAGAGCTCTCAAAGGCTACTTTAGCACTAAGTAGAGGACTAAAACAAGATCTGAACTTCAAGTAAGCCTATAGGCCTACAGCAGTAATTTGAACTTTCTTGCAATACATATTTTTATAGGATAAACAACAAAATAGAAAAAGCTTGCGCATAAAAGACTTTGAGAATAATGCAAAGGCCTTCTTTTCATTTTTAGAAAACATTATGAATAAATGATTAAAAGGATGAATGAAAAATGGGAAAATAGAACACTGGTTTAAAAACAAATATGATGAAACATGAAGACGACCTTCTTATTTGAAAAATTGAAATAATGAGCAAATAATATTCCAAATACAAATAACATTATTTGACGTTTCCATTGCTACAGCTACTTCTAGTCTATCGCTACCAGAAATTATATGAATTAGGGTAATAAAAATGATTTATTTCTCAGTGTTTGGACTCATCCAGAGTGGACAAAAGAAATACAGATACACACACATATATAGCTAAACGCACTACCCCTCAAAATCAGATACATTTTCGCAAATTATTCAACAGCCGGTGACATTTGAAGCATCTTTCGGGTGAGTGGACAGGGAGAGAAGTCCCAAGGTATTCATTCTTCCTATCCACTTGATTAGTCGAGCCCTACTCCCTCTCTCCCTCGCAGCACCCATCCGTCACAAAGTCGTCTTTACGAGACAAAGCAGCGGCTACATTCCTATTTACATCCTCCCACTTTTGTCTCCGCAAAGCATCGCGATCCCTAGCTTATTATCAATCACATCAGACTTGTCGTTTGTTACTTTACGCTGCCCTTTAACGTTTCCTTGCATGTTATGTTTGAATAAATACATCTCATTTGTTACTTTATGCTGCCCTTTAACATTACCTTGCATGCTTTGTTTCAATGACTACATGCCGTTTTGTTACTTTATGCTGCCCTTTAACGTTACCTTGTACGTTTTGTTCGAATGAGCACATTATATAGACATGTCATTTGTTACTCTGTGCTGCTCTTTAAACGTTTTATTACACGTTTTGTTTGAGTGAGCTCTGGCTCGTGAACTTAACATGTTTCTGCTGCAAGGGATATGGATAAGAGATGGATGATAATTCAAAGAGCAGACCTAAAATATACAAAAACAAAAATCTTAATATAGCCAGGAGACAACTGACATGGCTGTATAATCTGCAACAACATAATGACTTATCCAGATTAGAATTCATGAATCATCTAATACTTAATATAAATCCTCAATTATGTGTCTTTTTCCAGTATTTATCTTCTTTTCCCCCCTAGATTTTAATTGGTCCTCCTGTGACTAACAAAATGGTGACAAAGTTTATGAATGTGAATTTGAAAGCATTACTGTTTGCTTCTAATCTACACTATATATACAAATACAGTCAAACCTGCTATAGCGACCACCTGTATAGAAAGACCACAATTTTTGTTTCCCTTGAAAATGTTTCTTATTGAAACGTGTATTAAAGGAACCTGTATATAAAGACCACCTGCTCATAAAGACCGCTTTTCGGTCTCCCTTGATTGGTCTTTATAGACAGGTTTCACTATACTTGTATTAACCCATTACCTACGGGAACCTGGTGGTTCTTGTATTAAGCCTATAGAAATGAGAGAATTCAGTTATCAATGGGTTAAATACTGAAAATGCTCTGTAAGATAGCAATCACTAACCTGTAACACTATTTTATTCTACATCTTGGGTTTCTGAAAAAGCTCTGTAAAAGCTCTGAACTATCAGAAATAAATATCTGCACCTGTTTTAATTTGTCTTTAAAGTTTGTGCCCTTCCAATTATTCCAACTCCATGCAATACATCTTTGTCTTTTGACCAGTAGATTCAGTCAACTCAAATTTAAATCTGATTTCAGATCCAAGACCACAGCTGTCCTAGCCCTAAACTTCCACTACTGTCAACTAAATCTCTATCAAAGTTCCTTACAGTATTCTCCCTCAATTTTCAGACAATCCTGTTATTTTGGACAATCTAATAAGTGATGGGAGTATGTTGAAAGACCTCATGTAGAGAATATATGCGAACCTCAGTTTCCCCTATTTCTTATCCACATATGATCGTTTTTTTTCTGCTTTGGTTGATTCAGGGAATATGAACCAGAATGCCTTATTCAACTTTTTGTCACTGGTATAATTTATAGGGATGATAAACTCCGAACAATTTGGCAGTACAGGGATTCAAAAGTGTACTGCAAAACTTAGGATTCTCATCAAAATATCATTCCTTGATTTTGTCTAATATATGAACCAAAATATTTTTCACCACTCTTTAGCAGCATTTGAATGACAGAAAGCCAGTAAATCAGGTATGGTGATGACATCAAAAATCAACCATTTTCCAAAGTTTGCATGCATTTTTGACAAGGAAAAAAGAGGCCTACCTAAATACATCATGTCATTCAACAAAAGCATTTGTCCTATGGGTTTGTTTTCTCTATGGACAGCACAAATCAAACATTGTCAGTGAAAATAAGATGAATCGGAGGAATTCCAGGAGGTGCATGTTCATTTCATATTTTAGTAGTTGTGAGAAAGTGCTCAAAAGAAAGACACAGCTAGATATATTTTTGTACATCATACAATTTTATTTTGATACTCCAGAAAACTAGTCCATTACTGACACAACTGATAAGCATTGATTTGGCTCTATTTATCCTTTGACCATCCTCTCTTTCTAGATATTTTTATCAATAATATCTTATCCAAACTCCTTCTTTCTTTTCTTTTTCTTTGATTTCTTGCAGCCTAGTCATGCTAAATTTCATTATCAATATGTCTTCCTAGCTTCCCAGGGGTACATGTATGTGTAACTGCATCGAGAGTGTAATACGGCTATCTTATAGCTTTCGAGAATGTTTTGTTATATGTTAACAAGTATATATCCTCTATGAAAAGCTAGAAGGGCGTTAACTGCTATACTTTAACGCCCTTCTGGCTCTCAACAAAAGATATCATTTGTGGAAAGCCAGAAGGGTGTTAACTCAACAGATGATAAGAAGTATTGAAGTAACCATCTATTATGGAAGACACAGCCCCATATAAGTTACCAAATTAATTTCTCAGCGTTCTCGCTTCCAACGAAATATATACATACAATCGTTCCGAACAGGACAATGGTCTAAGAACCAGTTCATGATGCAAACATTACTAATGAAATCACTCCTAGAGTCAATCACAAATATTACAGTCTTCCCACTAAAATCATGCTTAATTCCGAAGGGACAGCCGGTCCTAAATCGTTCTTTTCGCGACCACAAACACGGGGGCAATTCATAACGGTCGAGCCAGGGAGAGGGGAAAGAGAAAGCGCTGCATAGAAATGACGACGCACAGTCAAAGAGATCTAATTGAGAAACACGCGATACTACAAAACAAATAGTGAGCTCACGCACGCATATTTACACGTGAAAAGACACAATAACTGAGGATAAGGTACAAGCCAGAAACTCAGCCGGACCTAGGGAAGTCTTTTTGGGTCCGGTTACCATGAGTCATGGTCCATAAGTAAACTTTAATCCAGTTATTCTTTCAAAAATAAGGAAAAGATGAGGGAGAGGGGCTGATTTGAAGTAGTGTATCCAAATACAGCAAATTTGACACCCCCCCCCCCCAATTTTTGATTAAACCCAAATTGGCCTCCAAAAAGTTCACTGGTATATTTGGTTCAAAGGAATGTAACAAACATGCATATTTTGTCATTTAGCCTACGTCTATGTCCATAGCAGTTATGAGTACTCTAAAAATATGTCAATCTAAATGATGCAATTACTGGATAACTGTGTTATTGTATAACACATAGAGATTTAGTTTTGATTTAACATAACATAATCTGGCCTTACATAATCACAGAGCTATCACCCATTTCCACCAATGGGTCAGCCCAGCATACCATCATTCATATTAACCCGCAGGACTCTATACCATTGTGAAAAGAGGGGCATTTTCCTCACCTGTGCAGGGATGTGACGCTTCTTCCCCTGGCGCTCTGTAATAGTCGGGGATACACGTACATCTCGTGACTGCTACCGTGTCTGCATGGCTCTTAGCAGGGCAGGGTGAGCATTCTGTTGTGCCGATATCCGATTTAAAAGTCCCTATTTGGCATTCTGAAAGAAAAAACAAACAAATAAAGATGAAAGAGGTTATTTCCAAGCCCCGACAATATCCATCACAGATAAAAAATGCATTTATACCAGAAGAAATTACAGCTACAGGATTAAAGTTAATCCAGAGCTGGAAAGAAGTAGATTGCATTAGAGATAAACTACTTCTATGCATATTTATCAGGCACAACAGGCAGAGAGGTGATTAGTTTGCAAATAGGAATATTAGAGGCATGATATAGAGAATATATCATTGCAAAAACTTGAATATGTTATATAGGCTTTATCCGACAAAGGATTAAGAAAGTACAAATGGAAGAAACAAGATAAATGAGGTATATACATGAATGATGAGAGGCTTTGGTATTTTCATAATTCCTGTTTTCTTGTTCGAGGGAATCTTAAGGGATGCAATATTCATGGAATCTGAAAGTTGATCCTTTTGCATTTTCCTTGGCTTTTAAAAGAAATAAATTGGATGGTGCAAAAGGGGATTACCATATATCATTTACACAATTGAAAAGCTCTCAAAAGATCAGGCAATATTTACATTTTTCATCAAGGTAATAAATGGAATAGCATATGTATATTTAAACTCACATACACACCCGCCAACTATATTCATCAAACGTCGCAAAAGTCATAACTTCAAGCGAAATATTTTCACTTTGGGCCGCTAGATGGAGACAAAAACACGTTTGATTGAATAAGGCATGCGCCTGGGAGCAGACTCGGGGCAGGGCAACTCAAGCCAGGCTCAATTGAATTCAAATGAAGTTTATAGTGGAGTAGGAAATACAAAATAAAGCTAGGAATAGGTCAAGGCCATTACCAGGGTTATAGAGAAGAGAGCATTTGAATACTTCTTTCTTGGTTTCTATCTTTCAGTTTATAGTGAAAGTGAGGATCACGGAAGAGACAAGCAATGTACATATTGACCTTTCAAAGCTTGCGCTCCTTAGCAGAAAGACATGATCTGTAAAATGTTTCTTTTCCTAAGTGTGCAAGGATTATCCATGCTCTGAGACGCTGGAGTGCTACACGTGGGAAGATGCCTAGATTTGGCAAAGGTTAAATGCAGTGTAAGATTTCTGCAAATGCATTTTGCAATGCTCTTCTAGATACGCAACATGTATCTTGGGTAGAGCTTTGTTATGCATGTGTGATCTTTGGTTCGAGGAGGATAGTAATGCTATCAGGTTCTTTAAAGTATTGTGATAAATGAGATTCTGTTGAGAATAAATCATGATTATCATACTGTCATCAACTTAATAATAAGTGGTATTATAGTAATCTACTTCCTCCACTATCCATATCTCCTCATCATTTTCCTTGGCATCGTCATGACAACCAATATTATTATCCTCCCACCACAGGGATACATCTAATCCTGAAAAGCCCTTTCTCTTAATCATTACCATCATCCTCATCATCATCATCATCATCAACATCATCATCATCAACATCATCATCATTAACATCACCATCATCATCACCATCATCAACATCATCATCATCATCATCATCATTAACATCATCATCATCATCATCATCATCACCATCATCATCACCATCATCATCATCGTTTGGAACATACTAACAGCAAACTCAAATTCAAAGCAGTATAACCTATATTTTCTAACTTCAATAGGGCATATAGTCGTATTCTGAGGTTCGGGATATAAATCACATAGGAGGGCCCCCTCTATGCCTGTTGCTTTTAAACACTTGATGGTGTGCAAACAGGCAATAAAATAATAGCAATTGCTTTTGAATTTACAGCACACATGTAGATACTGGTCATTTTGAACACCAAATCTCAAGTAGTTGTACAGAATTGAAGTGTGTGAAGAAAGAAAATGTTAGAAGGGGAAAGGAAGAAAGAAAATGTTAGAAGGGGAAAGGAAGAAAGAAAATGTTAGAAGGGGAAAGGAAGAAAGAAAATGTTAGAAGGGGAAAGGATAAAAGAGAGGCATAAGAGCATACCAAGAAAGAGGAAATAACTGGATAAAGAGAGAAGAAAAGAGAGATGAGATGGGAAAGAGGAGAGACAGAAGATTGATACAAAGAGAGGGACATACATGTAGGGAAACACTGAGATAAATAGAGACAGAGATAGAGAGAGAGAGAGAGAGAGTGTGTGTGAGGGTGTGTGTGTTTGTTGTGTGTAGAGGGGATAGAGAAGGTAGAGAGAGAGAGGGGAGAGACAGAGGGGGGAGAGAGAGAGAAAGAGGGGGAGAGAGAGAGAAAGAGGGGGGAGAGAGAGAGGGGAGAGAGAGGGGAGAGAGAGGGAGAGAGGGGGAGAGAGAGGTAGAGGGGGATAGAAAAGGAAGGGAGAGAGAGAGAGAGAGAGAGAAGAGAGAAAAGAGAAAATAGAGGAGCATATAAATAGACAGAAGAAGCAAGAGATAAGCTAGGGATGGAGGGACAGTAAGATAATAAATCTCTCATGTCCTCACCTGTTCAAAGATATGTGTAAACGACAACCAAGAGGATATTAAACAAGAACAATTTCCAACACTTTTAGGCCATGTACAATTATTTTGGGAGAAGGTTAAAATGTCACAGAGAGAGAGAGAGAGAGAGAGAGAGAGAGAGAGGGGGGTTGGGAGGGAGGCAGGCAGGCAGCTGTGTGAATGTTATGAGCTAATTTTACAGAGTTTGCATGCTTCAGAATTGAGGGCACATACTGGTAAGTGTCAGCTGTTGCATCAGGTGTTTTAAGAGAAAAAAAAGCACAAAGGTGATAAAAACCATGATTCCAAACATTTGGAATATCTAGGACAAACATGCATCCTCCCCCAATACAGAGCTGGTATATTTTCAAAACAATCGTGTTGATCCCCTGCAGGAAGATATTCAAGAACATAGATTATGAATGTGCCTACATAATTTAATAAAGGAGAGAATGAAATATATTATTTTGCAATAATACAAGGAAAGACCATTAGAAAAGAGACAGGGAATACCCAATAACACAGAGAACATGCTCATTTTCACACAGGATTAAAAATAAAGAGCTCCTTCATTGTTAGTTGAATATCGCCATCTATTGTCCATAACTTCTCATTCTTCAACCACCCACTGAAAAGATGCAATGCCCACCTCAATGGACACAAGATGTTCCTTGCCAAAGCACACATCAAAGCAGGCTGTTATGTCTTTATAAAAAAGAAAACTACTCATACAGCAAATGTTTATCACTTTCACTACTCCCCCCCCCCAACCCCAAAAAAAAAACACCACCACAACAACTCACAAACACACATACATGTAGAAGCTCCTCAATTTAATGCATGAGTTCATGTTATTGTTTCCATCCACATAATTTATGTCACCATATTCTTTGATACAGAGCAATTTCTTGAGGGTCTGTCACCCAAAATAGCATCGTGATTGGCAGGTCGTTCATTGAGAGTGGACTGCCTACTCCAAGAGATTCTGGAAGACTTGAATCAAAATAAATTCTACCTAAAGGGGACAATGTTTTTCACCGCTCTATATCATCGCTGGTCTGTAACTGTGTATTAAACATCATCCCATGAGGCTACGGTAATTACTTCTTATCCATTCCTTTACATCTTCTGCATCGAAAAAAGGGAATTCTCCATCGAAGCGTTCATTTCCAAGACATCATGACCTTTAATGACCCGCAGTGTAAGGAAGCACTTTCACTGTCATTTTGTGATCTTTCCCTTTGACTCTCTCCACATTTCAAGGCTTTTACATGAAGCTGAGAAAAACTATACCAAGAAAACTTATTGTTACAGCTATGTCATAAACAGGTAATCAATAAGACCACTGAAGTCGGATTCCTCAACAAGGAATACTATCGCCTGAAGCTATGTTAACAAACAAAATATATTTTTTTGCTGCCATATAAAAGCCTTTCCTTTCTATTCGTTAATTTAATCTATAGATTCAAGGAAAATATCACTGAGACTTTTCATCTATCATCCATTTCACAAACATTAGGATGTTTTTCTCTTCAAGTCGGAAGCCTCATCATTTCGTCGACCCATCTTCCCATGTCTCTCTCAACTTGAGTGACTCTTCGAGCGAATTCAGTCCTTGTTTTGCACTTTGTTGACAAGTTCTTAAACTGCTTGTTACTCTCTTGCCCTCGACTGGCTGAACAAAAAATCAATCCAGCAAGAAAGCTCGCAAACAAGGCGAGAAATCAATACGCTAAAATTGCCCACTCAGGTGCTGAGGTATTCTTAAGACCCTCTACCCGGCAGCATCAGTATGAAACACTGACAATTTTTTTTTTCTTGGACCCTGCCACTTCATTTGAATTCAAAATGTCCAGTCTCTCTTGGTCGAGTGAAAGAAAAGACTTAACCTTGAAAATATGGTGGGTTCATAAGCTTGGATTCACCTGGCGAAAGCTTTTCCTTGCATAAAATACACAAATCTTTTCTATTTTCAAGGTGTAAAAATAAACTGGTGTCTACTCCAAGTGGGATGGAAATGTCATCTAAATTTGGAAACTGATGCGATAGAAATCCAAATGAAGTCTTTAGAGGAATTTGCATAAAAGGATAAATCCCTTTTTGTCTCTTTAGGGAGGTACAGGTAGATGTCTTAGACTTCTTTTTGTAGCAGGGTTAATGTACGTGGGAGCAGTCCAAGTTTACTTGTCTTACGATGATAATAAGCAAGAGATGCCAATTCTTTTCATTACATGATTAGTTTTAACTCTACAAAAGCTCCACTTAGAGACAGTTCTACTAAAGCTCAACTGGAGCTCTACGAGAGGGCTATTACAAAGCTAGGAATAGACACCAAATTCATCTGATAGAAGTCTCACACTATCTTGAACTTACAGTTCAACTGTCTTTCTTTCTTGATAAGATCTGTTGCGGGCTCCCAAATCCAAAGTCCCTCTAATACTTGGGACTACTTGTGGCACACCTTTTTTTTTTCGGGGGGGGGGGGGGGAATGGGGAAGAAAGTCTTTTACCATAATGATCTGGACCAAATCTGTAATTGTGGTTTGCAATATGGCCATGTAAACAAGTCTGACGACTGAAAGTCCATTGTGTCCTAAGTCAGAGAAAGAAGGGAGGAGACAAGGGTTACATAATAAGGGTACAAGATGGGCACAATGGGAACATGGTCGGTACAAAGGGGGTAAAAACACCCGACACAAAAGGGACACAAGTGAGTGGACTTTGGTGAAGAGCTGCTCGTGACACAATAGGGTTACCTCTCTAAGAACATAAGGGAGAAACATGGGCACATAATGGGAGCATGAATGGACGGTTGTTTGTCTAAAAAGGCTCTCCATTATTGAAGTGTCTCTTTCCGCAGCTCCCCCCATCTCGTGAGTTAAAAGAGATGTTACAGCGGGGTAACGGTCGACCAAAAGTGGGTATTGATCCTGGTCTGCAACCAGGGCTGAGTTAATCTCCTTGCCTCGGGCACCACAAGACAGCGGTTTTTCCCCAACCATCGGGGTCTGCTGATAGCTGATGAGAAAGGCGGACTTGCACAACTTTGGAAAGAAAATGTTGGCCTCTTCAAACTAATGTCTTTTCTTATTGGTCAATAATATAGAACAATAACTGGAAACAATAGAGCAAACCATTGGCTTTTCATCGACATACACTGGAAATTGAAGTCCTGAGTTTGTTTAAAACCCACCACCAGAACTCTCTAAATATCTATGTTTGTGATACATAAATAACTATCATTCTTATTACTATCAATACAAAAAGAAAATAGAATACCAGTAAGTCCAGTCTGCTTGAAGTAAATCTCATTGACCCTTACTAACAGGTGAAGATGCAGACAACATATTAACTATGTACAATTGAAAAATTGTATCTCATTAAAATTTGAATAATTTAGAATCCTTCTATTAAACCCTTCATGATTGGGGATAAAAGCATACAGTACAATCAGTTTCATGAGATCACAATTCAAATGGTAAAATGCCCAAATATTTTTCATAAATAACTAAAGAGCATGAAATTTCTGTTTAGGATGATTTTCTGTCCATTTAAATTTCCTATATCAACTTACAGACAAATGCCAATATGGTTTGAAAAGAGTGAATACCTGAAAGTAATCAAACGCAGAGATATAATGACGAGAAGAACTAAAAATATAAATCTCACAAACATTCTAAAGAACTATATTACCATTGGTCAATCTAACAGAGAACTAAATAGTTTTACATATGGTCCCACCAAGTTGAATTAATTTATTTCTCATGGAAAGCAAATGAATGGTTCATCCAAGCCATTACTTTGCAATCTTCCTTTTCGGTCTTCCCCTTTGAAACTGATTTTAGACAGATAACAAGAATTGATTAATCTTCTTTCAAACTTAATTCATTGCATGAATCCTATCAAGTGCATTTCTATGATTAAAAAGAAATTGTCTCGATGACAAAAGCACTTGATTACTTTTCTTAAATTCTTGGTGGTCAGTTCTCTTGAGCAGTTTCATAATTTGGAGTTGAGAGACTGAAAGTTGGGTGTATAATAGTTAAGAACCTTGGAAGATTTTTACCAGGCTCTTTTCAAGTATCCTATTAAAAAAAAGAAATTGTCGCCATATTCTAGAAGACCAGACAACATGAAAGAAATACAGAACAGGGTAATATAGGGACAAGGTAATGGAATGACAATTGTTTGGGATGTTCTTTTGATTAGGAGTCCTGGGTGATACCAAAACCACAGAATCTTCTGCAATCAGTGTCTGTCATTCTTTCGTCTTTCCCAATGTCTTGTTGCTCTCTTCGCTTTTCACTCTTTCCTTCTGCCTCCTTTGATCGTAGAGATCCTTCAAAATTAGGTGAAGCCTATGTAGAGCAATCCACCAAGCCTTTGCCAACAAAAACCACACTTTCTCAAATGTCACCAAAGAAGCACCTTTGACTTGAAACCAGACTTTTGTATACCCGTCTAAATACTACTACAAGTACATTCCTCTAAACCGCACTTCACAGGATTCCATCGGAGACAAGAAGAATCATCAAAACTTTCGCTAATTTCCCTGGGAACGACAACTCGTTTGACATGCTTCAACACTTTTGCGGATTCCCTGTGATAAAAGAAAATCGGGTGTGCATGTCTGTAAGAAAGAATACTGTCTTTCGAGGGGATGGAGATAACTAGGAATACATTGAAGTATCGGGTACTTTCGCTCATCAACAATAGTTTGATCAATGTCCACTGATTAGTTTGTTTCATGCGAGGTTTCGGCTCCTGGCTGGTTCCTCCTACTAGTACACTATGGCTTCCCCCGGGTCCCGAGATTCACTGCGTCATTACTTTAACCATTCATCGTCTTGATTTTAACACTTCTCCAGAACACCAGGGAAACAAAGCATGAAGAAAAGAAACAAATCTTAAAACTTTATTAGGAGGCAGGATAAACAGAAAACTATGCAAGGGGTGATCTGCCCAACCCACGTGGGGTCTTTAGCACTCCTGGATAGAAAAAATGGCTTTAAGACCACCTCCTATTGGCGAGAGTTCTGTAATGGCAAAACTTAATGGGTTTTTAACCGATTTTTTAACCCCAAAGACCAAAAGTTTCTGCACATTACACAATTTGAAAGAAGTTGACAAACTCTGCGGTTCAATCAAAATACTTCCAATAACTCCTTCAGTTATATCTTTAATATTCAGATTTTAATGTTACACAATTTACAACACATTCATTAGACATGTTAAAAATAGAACTAGAAACTTTTCTTGTTGATTTTAAAATATGCAAACTTCACCCACCAAACAACGCATGTAACATTTCTCTGTTAACCCCTACATTTAGAAGCAAAACATGATGCTTTAACATTTTTCTGTAGACACTCAAAAGAACAGATCAATGGAACATGAACAGCTGAAGAAACAAATTCATTGTAAGAGCACTGAACATTTATGTTGATAAAGAAGAGTAAAGAGATGGGGAGGGGGGGGGGGGGGGGGGGGGAGTAGGCTCTTTCTGAGGACAAATCTAATTGCTCAATAGTACCCTATTGATTATCATGAGATAGTCATAAAATACCCAAGGACATGAAACAATGATCAAAACATTCAATTCGGTTATTCACCACCGAATTCATCTGCATCCATTCGGCGGCTTTGTTTGTTCAGACATACATAGTTAAAAACAATTTTTGTGACCTTGGGTTTAAAATGTTTAAATGTTTGTCTGCGATTGCTCTCAGAGAGGGTACATTCAGAGAAATGATAGAGGGATTTAAGACTTGGATTCCAAATTGATCCTAATTTGAGAGATAGCAAAGACTAGAATTCCGCCGGAGATTAAGTGCTTTCAGTAGCAAGACTCATTATTGGAGAGTCCAATATGAGTAGCAGTATAGCTCAGCGCACTTAATCAAAGATGAATTCATTCATCTTTATCTTTCCTCCAGATTTCAAAAAGCAACATAAGTTGTGATTTGGTTTATTACCTCAATAAATGTGAGAGGCTGAAAACTGTAACTTCCCCTTAAAATCACATTAAAGAGTGTCTGAGGGTCCTTCATACCATTTCTTTTGTAAGGAGTGCATCAACATTTACCACAGACAAAATTGCGCAATGATTAAAACATTCCAGTGTAGCTCTTTGTCCACAAATATTACTAAATTCTAAATTGAAATTAAAGGATTTTGAGATGCAATCATTGCTCATTGATATTCCGAGCTACTGTTAGAAGTTAAACAGGAAAATGGAAGAATCTTGAAAGTAGCCCAGGGACTGGGTCCTTGTCAGGTCTTCAAGCACATAGGATTACACCAGGAGGGAAAGGCATTAACAATCCAAAGGCATCTCCCTTCCTTTATTCATCTTCAAACATCTTCCTCCTCGACAGGTCTCTTTAAACAGGTGACCAATCGCAAAAGAACAAACTCGCCGCGAACAAATTTGACAAGCTATCGCGCCGGCCCCGTGAACAGGGCGTGAAATGATTCGGCATTGGCAGCAGTGGTTGCTGGATCTGTTCAGCAAATACAACTTTACTCTGACAATGACGGTGCCGCCGGAAATGGTTTGGCTGAAGTAATCCGCAGAATTCTGCTTGATGAGACATTACAGATCGTTAATGTGAGAGGGAAGCATAGGATCTCTTGTATTATTTGCTTTTAGGACTTGAGGTGGGAACGATTACATGAAAGCAAAATTTCCTTAAATGCTTTTCCCAAACTCTACAACACACTTCTCCACCTTTCTTCCCTCAAACCATCCCACCCCCACCCACCTCCATATCATTGTAGCTTTCATGAACACATGAACTCCATTTGCACTATCCTTTTCCAAAAATGATCTCAACATTCCTCACGTTTCTCAGCTAGAACAGTTAAAACTCCACGACGACAATGTTGAGTTTAATACCAGAAGATAAATCATGATTTCTTAAACTTAAAAATCGAAAAGGACAAATCAAAATTTTTTTCGGGAAAGAATATCATCAAAGTACTTCCACCATTTTCAGTATACATGTACTTGTTACAAAACGGGAAATAGTATACTAATAGTCATACCTTTCATGGTTTATCTTTCAATTTAAGGAATTCTTACACAAATCTATACTCTCTGCAATAATATGTCTCATAACTATCAACCCTTTTTCATTGACCATCTTTGGTCATCACAAGACCACTCTTGACTATCTTAATCCGTTGGCTACTCAATTCTTTAACTCTCATAGGCTTAATACAGGAGCCACCCTGGTTTCTATAGTTGCAATAACTGTTATAAGCTACTGAAATCCTTGCATCTGATTGGTTGACAGCAAATTTGTCATAGAAATGTAGCAGTTGTTACTGATAAGACGTTTTATGAAAAGGGGCCCACGTTAATTATAAGATGGGTTCTACTGAAACCAACCTCAGTTTTTTTTTCCCAAAAAAGTGAATGAATCTACAACATTTCTCAACATCATATCTCCAGATTCAATTTTCAGACCAGCATGGATCTACAAAGCAATTTTCACACCCCAATGAGGCACGCTCCGGTGCTGAATAGATTAAAACTCTCCCAATGATCATACATATTCATCGTTGCGCTTGGTTTAGCCCAAATTCCTCTTGCATATCACCCATACAATCAGATTTCACAGCCAGTTAGGTATTGTTACGCCTCATTGGATGTAACCAGTAATGATATCCTTGGAGATTGAAAGCCACAAAATCGGCAGGTTTTGCCTTTTTTTCATATTCCGAAAACATATTAGATCAATATTTGTAGGTATATGTATAAGTGTGAGATCCTTTAATAAATAACCATAATTGCAAAAAAATATTACACAGATGGCAAAATGACTTTCCCACAGGTCTGGGAGCATGTATTTCAAACCCCAAAAGAGAAAAGAAAAGAGAATGAAATAATGACGCATTCATAAAATGAAATAAGAACCTTTTCAAAAAATATGCCTTAACTCTGAAATACAATTATATGATAAATGTTTCCCATATTGGACATTAGTATATCAAAGCTGAATACCTGTAATACATGTAAACAAGTTTCTTTGAAGTATATCGCTGAATACGAGCCACGGTATTTGATCTCTAGGTATATTTCTAACAAATCTGACCTGGAGGCATCTCCATTTGACACTAATTTTCGACAACGTCTTATACGCGAGGCAACAGTCACCAAGAAGTAACAAATGATCAATTTAAAGCTACTTTGTTCATTAAGGTATTCGACTCGAGGGCAACCCTACGAGTGCTTCTAGCTACGATGTCTCATAGCCTTGGCGGAAAACGGAGAAAGATAATGTTTAGGTTACGACTGTTTGAAACAAAGACACCAGAAACTCACTCTTGATTATCAATCAAATGTAGCCGGGGTTGGCATGACTCAGCGTTTTGGTCCCTTAGAACAATAATCCCAGCGTTGTTTTGGGAAGATTTGATGACAAATTGGGCGATGTATTAAAAGCTGTGTGGGTCATATCACTGCTAAATTAGCAGAAATGAAAATGGATATGGCCTAAGGGCAAGTGAGGAAAGGGGGGGGGGGCAAAAGCAAGAAGTCTCCTAAACAAGACCCTCAGCAAACGTTGATCGTAGATCAAAGGAAATGGTTGTCTGTGCAGTGAGTTCCAGAAACTAATGTCTCTTTAGTAACACAGTCACCACTGTAATGGTGATCAATTTCAAGAAGTTTCAACCTCCAAATACGCGCGGTATCAGACAGACGGATGTTGAATACACCAGAAAGAAAGAAATTAGACTGGTCATCGAGACTAGATGGGGGTGATCTTTAGGCAAAAGGGTAAGATCTTCCATCTCCTGATGGGCCAAAGTAGAGTAGGAACCACCTGATGACTCAATGCACTGATTGTGTTTGACAAGCACAACTCACTGGAGTCTGGTGTTATTACTAGGGGAGACAGAGGGGTAAAGGGACTGGCGTGGATGCGGTGCGCAGGGGCGTGCTGCTGGTGGTGGTGGTAGATTTAGGATATTATAGGAAGAGACAGGGGATGAGTCAACATCTACATTAGATCAAAAGTACCAGGATGATGCTATCCACTGGTATCTAGTTCTATCTGCTAGTTCACGATGAGGTCACCAACTGAAATCATCTATGCATCATCCAATCTATTCCATCTCTGCAATAGATGCATATCAACATCTGTTAGTAAAACAAACTTCAATATATATCTCATATCTTATTCAACAGAGCTAGAGCAGGTCCATCACATAAATTTGCTATGAAACAATGAATCATAGCATCTTGGGAAAGACATAGCTGCTAGCCCAGTAAAATAAATATTTTGATTTGTTCCGTTCTAAGTAACATCTTAATACTTGTGACACAATCCCGGATATATTTTTGAGGGGGTTCTACTTAACTAATGCACACAAGAGCATGTATTTATTTAGCTAAGCAAATCAAACACATCTTATTTAGCAAGTTTGTAAGGACATTCAGACAGGGGCAGATCTGCAAAGTCAATCTTTATAATCATTAAAAAGATGTCAAGCTTTCATTGCAAACACTCCCTGGGAAAGTCTAATTATTACTGAGTGATTAGGCTACCTAAGGTCCTTATTATCCTCATGCATTGAAAGCCTTTCGCAGACCAAGACAGCTGCTCTAAATGAAATTATATGCCATATTATTCCACAATCCCCAGTTCTGATCCCTGTGTTTTGTTGATCTAGCCCGTGGAAATATGACCACTTTAGCTGCTCCTTAGAGGAAACCCCCATCTCCCATCTGACCGCATCACTTTCAGAGGAATACTCTCATTTGCTCAGGGGCCCAGAATTCTGCTCTCCCCCCAAATAAAATAAAAATATGCATAACACACTCCTAAAAGAAAAGGATATGGTAAAAAGGTAGAGGAGAGAAGAAGAAAAATCTCTTTCAAAAAAAAAATTGGTCCGGTCATGCAATTCCAAGCGCAAAAAACAGTGGTCTCGCTTTCAGGGTAATTCGACACCGATATCCTCACTCCGGTTTTCCCCGAAGGTTACCGGCGTGCACCCCCATTAGACCGATTGCTCCATTGTGATGCCAAAACATTGACAGCCAAGACTGGGGGGCTCGGGGTCTGCTCTCCTGCCCGAACAAAGAGCGGTGGGCTTAAGTTACGGCTGCACCGCTCCGATATCAACCCTGCCATAAAAGCGGTCCACCTCGACCACTAAATTTTCACCCTCTGCAATTTCTGGGGTGATTAACAAACAGAAACTCAAAGATGAGGCAGAAAGGGAAAGAGTTGGAGAAAGTTGAAGGGAGAAGGGGGGGGGAAACAAAATTAGGTAACCAACCTGTGCATTCTCCAACAAGGTGAGAGGGAGTAGGTCACAAATTGGAATGGAATAACGGGGAACGCTTCCAGCGACTTGACAGCCCCACAATCACAAAGCGCAAATCATATTTACAAATTTGCATTGGTGGCGGGCACCACACACCGAACTTGACGAAACATTGCGGTCTTTGAAATTCAGCTTAATGCAGTCAACTGATTAATTGTTCACCCCAAAACTTGATACGATATGCAAATAGACATGCAACTACACATTCTCCCCCTTTCTCTCTTTCCCTTTCTCCAGCCATATATCTTTCTTTCTTCTAGGGTTTGATTCTTCTCATTCTGACCTTCGTTGAACACAGTAACCCATGTTCATGATCAAATTTACCTCTCCCTGATGGGGGAACCAGAACATCTAATTTCAGTTGACACATTGGGTTTGTATGTTCTTCTGAAAAGCCCCGACATGTCTGACATTCTATGATCAGACAAGGGAAAATTTGCAGGAATTTGATATTGTAATAAAGTACATGTAGTCAGTAATACGACCCATAAATGAACACTAAAAGGAGGTCTTTGATTGACTTGATAGGGTATGTTAATTCCCAATTCCTAGATCAGTGTCAATCTGATTAATAAGATTTATTTCCTCTGTCAAAAAGGTCTAACTCTGTGCTCAATGCTTCATTTCGGCAGGACATGACACATTTTTCATAATACTATAATATATATATTATCTAAAGCAGTTCCTCAGAACAATCATTGACAAAAATGTTCAGACTTTATGTTTGTTAATTCCTTTTCTAGTCCATAATGAGATCGAACGTGATGATTTGTAAGATTATGTAAAAACAATCTTGGGTTCTTAATAGGACTGGTGGGCACAAAGACAACCTGTTTAATCATATCTTGATGAAAGGAAATAACTTGATAATCATCCAGCCTTTTTTTGTTGCATGTATGTGCGAACGATTACTCATCCTTGGACCTGTTCTCTTCTTGATAACGTGATCAAAAAGTAATAATGACCTCATCGTGTTTAATTAGTTCAGCTGATCTCTGTTCAAATCCTTCCGAATCTCAGATGCCCATGAAGACCCTTCTCTCTCTTTCTTCTCTTGACGATGCGATCCTACCCCTGCCACGCCGAGCCCCTCGTCTTTCTCTGGAGTTTGTCTGCGTGTTCAAGTGCCATTTGTGGCACAATGGGTCAGCAAGCGATTGGCGCAATTGGCCAGTCGTCTTTCATGGACCCTTCCCCGAGTGCAGTTGCCCCCCTGAATTGACAAAAAATCTAGTCTGGAATGCAGACAGACTATTTTCAAAGTCTTAGAAATAAATAAATGGATTTTAAAGACAGCTCCTCATAGAAGTGGGATTCCTTTGGCTGCTAAGTACATCACCATCATTGCAGTTCCGTTATGCATTTCTTATTTGCAGAACATATGCACAGAGTGCATCGCATTAATCTTTCAATGTCACACGCTGCAAGGTCTGCCGCTGCCAGACTAATAGGTTGCAATGCACTTTTTTCGCAGCACCATTCCTTTGCAAACGTTACATCTATTACACGGTTGCCGGGCCGCCTTCCCTCTTGGTAAAATCCAATAACTACCCCGCAATTTGAAGAGCAAACATTTTCGGGATTTGGGCCATGCACGCCCGGAGAGAGAGATACCCGGGAGATGACGCGCTTGCTTGCGTTGAAATCAAATCGTTGTTTGCGCTTCCTGATGGACGCTGTTTTGGAATGGGGGAGCTAGGAGTTGTGCGCAGCTGACGATTTGAGATCTCACCATCCATCTTATACCCTTCTTCATTGGGTCTAGCACATTTTACCTCATGTGAAGGCTTGCTTAGCTAGAGGTGCAAAGGAATGGCTCTAAGAAGGGACCATGGTTTGACTGCCCTTCTTAATTGTGTTTGTATATTCTCCTGTATCATTCCTCAATTACGAAAAACAATCAGACAGATTTAGCTAACAAGGAAGCTTTGATTTTTCTCTCTTTTAATACTGCAAGACTGACTTTTGATGCATCTCTTACAGAGAGGCTTTAATATCACTAGGATGCTATTCTACCTCCCAAACAAGATTTACAACAGATTCCATCATGCAAACTAGCAAACAGAACTGCTGGTGATAATTACTCAAGATCATGGCATTTACTAACTTTAATGACAGGTGCATCTCCCATAGAAACAGAGGAAAAAGTCAATTTGTCTCCCGGGCGCGGGGCACGATGGAGAAAAACCAGAAACAGAATCATATTTCACATGGCAAAAGCAAACACCAGTTTGAATCCTAACACGAGATAGGGTCCCAAAATAGGTACCTAGCGAGAATTTTTCTTGCACCGGTGGTGAGAGCAAATCGTACCTCGTTAAAGATTCATCCTGGTATTGGGGTATTTAAACACCACTTCTGATCTCTGCAAATTTGTCTTGCCAACTGCATCATCCCGCCAGCTCTGCATTCTAATATCGGCCCCAGAGGTGGGCTGTTCTTTTTTTTCAGCCATCGCTCGCAATCAAATTCTCATCATCTTTCTCCATCCCAATATTTCATCTCTCCCGGTCTCTCTCCAACATAGTTTAGGTTTCCTTCATCTCGTAGCTTCCCCGATTCTTTCTAGCTGATAAAAACGTTGATTTTGCTCCACAGCATGAATATATCAAGGGGCACAAGACAATTTAAGAGAAGGATACACATGTATAGGCACTGCATGCAGTTTGCTCCAAAGACTACTGTCCTAATGAATATATTGGTGTTGACTACCCAAATCATATAATTAACCCATCGCCTACTAGAATTCAGTAACCAATGGGTTAACTACTTCCCACAACAACATATGAAGAAAATCAGTTTAATAACAGCTATGAAGCACCTACCAAAGATAACTTAACATACAAATTATAAATAATGGAAATAGAGCACTTTTCAATGGTTAATTAGAAAACATGGCAGAAACCTACATGTTTCTAAGTTTAGTTACACCATTTAAAGGTGTCAGTAATTCCCACACCATCACTTTAGTGAGAAGTCAACAACAAAACAAGGTTATTCTATTTCTTCTCGCACTTGTTCTTACATGCATCTCCCGACCCAGATTTAATACTCTACAGCGGAGTGGTCCGACGTTCAACCTGGAACTGTGTTTTACACGCTGAATTCCTCATCAAGATCTTGGCATCCAGCGTAACAGCCCTGAATCGGATGCATATCACGTAGGCTGGAGCAAGTTCATTTTGAGTGCATCTTTATTTCTTCTTCCCCGCTCTTAAGGCTGAGATGAGATTAAACACTAAACCTGCTGCATTACTTTTTAATGGAAAATTGTGATTGGCGAGATGGTAAAAAGGGCCACCTTGAACTCAATAGCATGTGGAGATGTAGGTCCTTTTTACAAAGTTCATCTTGCATGACCGCAGAAGATGAAATCAATTACTGGAATTTACATCTAGATAAATACTCCTATCTTTAATCAAATACTAATTAAAATCTTATCCTCATCATATTCACCTATGACATTGTTTATATTATCATTTTGTACACTTGCAAATTTGATTTATAGAAACAAATTTGAAAGTTCTAAATAGTTATATTTTCTATGTTATAGAAATAAACTTTCAGGGAAACATATATTTCCTATCCTAATATCCAACATATCTCTTCCTAGTTTTAATAATTCATTTGTTCTTGATGTTTTGTTTAATTTAATACGACAAAAAAATTTATATTTCAGCTGCTGCTTCCTTCGCCTATTCTCTCTTTACTCTTCTCTGGCCTCCTCTTCCTTTTCAATCTCTCTCTCCTCTTTAAGCACCTCTATTTCTCTCTCTCTCTCGGTGTTTATTTCTTAGTTTCTTTCTCTTCGTCTTTCTTTGTGTCTATACCCCACTCTACCTTCCTCTTTCTATCTCATCCTCTCTCTCTTTCTCTCTCTGTCTGTTTCTTTCTCTTCACCTTTTTTGTGTCTATACCCCACTCTACCTTCCTCTTTCTATCTCATCCTCTCTCTCTCTCTATCTCTCAGTCAGTCAGTCAAATCTTCTCTTCTCTTTCATTTCATCTCTCCCAAGTCTTCATCTTCCCCATCTCTCTCACTCTCTCTCTCTCTTGTTTCTTAGTTTCTTTCTCTTCATCTCTCTGTGTGTCTATACCCCACTGTCTTCCTCTTTCCATCTCATCCCTTCTCTCTCTATCTGTCTCTCTCTCTGACAGTCAAATCTTCTTTTCTCTTTCATCTCATCTCTCCCAAGTCCTCATCTTCCCCATCCCTCTCTCTCTCTCTTAGTTTCTTTCTCTTCATCTTTCTTTGTGTCTATACCCCACTTTGCCTTCCTCTCTCTCTCTGTCTCTCAGTCAGTCAAATCTTCTCTTCTCTTTCATCTCATCTTCCCCCATCTCACATTGTACAACACAAGATGCATTTAGAAACAAAACACATCACAACTTCATTTCTCCCTAATGTCTCACTCATTCCGCAAATGGATTCCCTTCTTTCGCTCCAAGACAGTCGCAGATATTGGTTTCCGGGCCCTTTCACACTTGTCACTTGATTCCAATATCTAACGTTTTAAAATTTGTTTTTTGACACAAAATAACCATTTCTGTTATAACAAATGAACAACCACCAAAGGAGTAATTCCAACCATTCCAATATTCCAACATGCAAGATTTATGAATTGCTATTGCTTTATAGGCCTCTTTCATACATGTCACTTGATGCCTATATTCAACTGTTTAAAATACATTTTATAGCATAAATAACCATTTCTGTGATGACAAATTATCATGAATACAATTATTATAGGGGTAACTTGACCCAGTCTAATATTCAAATATTTATGAAATATTTATCCCTTTTTTCAGTATGCAAGACATTTTGATGTATTCCTATTCATATTTTGGTTATGAACTGGGTCTGCGTGTATCACAATATTGTGATATGGAGGAAGAGACATTAGCATGACTCACAACGGGAGAAAATTGAAGATCCCTTTGGATGAGAGGATGGGGGGATGCCATGGGAACGGGATGATGCAGGATGAGGCTGTTAATGTTGAAACAACATCCAGGAGCTCTTTATTAAGAGCTCTGACCTACAACTGGTGGGCCTCTATTCAAATAGGTGATGAGGGGTGGTAGGGATGAGTGAGGATGGGGGAAAGAAAGAGAGAGAGAGAGAGAACCATAATCAAAGATGGAGATAAGAAGAGATGAAGAGAATCTTTTGAAGAAGGTGGAGATAGAAATATAGGACAAGGAAGAGAAAGAGGATGGTAAAGAGACAAGAGAGGGGAGAAAGAGAGACAAAGAGAGGAGAGAGAGATGTATAGACAGATGGAGATAGACAGGGACAGACAAAGCTAAATAGAGAAAGAGAGAAAGAGAGAGAGAGAAAGAGAGAAAGAGAGAGAGAGAGAGAAAGAGAGAGAGAAAGAGAGAGATAGAGAAAGAGAGAAAGAGAGAGAGAAAGAGAGAAAGATAGAACATGAGAGAAAGAGAGAGGAGAGAGAGAGATTGGGGGGGGGGGGGGGGGGAGGCAAACAGAAAGATATGTATGGCAAAGCAGAATAAGGGAGCAGAAGATTGAAACTTTTTAATTAAGAATCCTTTGTCTTTTGGCTAATGAATGATTTTGCCTGAGTCAGCAAGAAGACCCACAATACAACCTTGAGACTTTTTTCCTCCAAAGAAAAGATATAAAGATGCTTTTACCTTTGATTAAATTTATTAAAAAAAAACAGAAGATGAAGTGTGCCCCTTTTCAATGAAGTGTTATGTTTGCATTTGAAATGCATTACATATTATTTCAGGAGGTGTTCATGCATACCACTACTTACTATATGTATTTTAATGCATCAATATTGCAGCATTGATTTAAATTTTGTAAAAGCACCAGGAAAACACTGATAAAAAGAAGTTCAAGTAAAACTGAAGAGATATACGTAAGTGTACTGTTCACTAAAAAGGAAAAATAAATTGTAAAATTGACCATTTTACCCTATTCTGTATATGGCCAAAGCTTCTCTCCCTTATCATGCTATAGATGATTATAATATTTTAAAGAGTACATGGACACAGGTTACAGAGAGAAAGAGAGAAAGAGAGATAGAGAGAGAGAGAGAGAGAGAGAGATAGAGCAAAAGTTAGAGAGGAGTGAGAGAGAATCAAAAGATGGGGTTAGACATGTAGAAACAGAGGGGAGAAAAAGAGAGAGAGAAAAAAAGAAAGAGAGATTAAGAGAGATGGTGATGGGAATGTGCAGACAAAACAAGAATACAAACACCAATGTCATCTATCACAACTAGTTGCTGACGACAGGCTCGCAGGACCAAGCGCTTCGACTTTGTCCATCAACATGGGGAAAAGAAGCGCTGCATACCTTGCAAGAGGGAAAATATTTTTAATTTGCAAAGAAAGAGAGCGAGAGAGAGAGAGAGAGAGAGAGAAAGAGAAAGAGTAAGAGAGAGCGAGAAGGTAGAGAGATGATTATGGGGCTGCTATTTAGGAGTCAGAAAAGAGTGAAAGTGATGAAGTCTTGGTAATGAGGTGCGGAGTAATGGCCCCGTCACAAGATACACACGCCCTGATTGGCCAAAGCTTTCAATTTCAAACAACCCACTGGAATTACAAGGGGCCAAAAGAGAGCGAGGAATGGCCATCTCTCAGTGGGATCTCAACTTTTGGAATGGTGTTTGACATCCAGGCTCGCATATGGACCACTGTGGTGGGAATGTACCCCATGGTTGATAATACTTTCAACTCTTGCCAGATGCTTGCCATAACGAGGCGCTCGATTAGATTTGTTATGTGTGATCAGGGGCTAATTGGTTCCTGTTTGGCATGTTTGACTACGACACGTCACCTAGACCATTCAATACCAACTTTTTACTTCATGGAATAGATCTCTCTCACTAGTAATCTAGAAACATGCCAATCATCTGTGTCACAGATTCAAGCATACATATCTTATCATACATTTTATTTCAATTTCCTCCTCAGCTCTACAGTTCTTCCAAAAGCAGACTGCTCTCACCATTTGGCCCATGTTAGACATCACTGCAATCTTACTCTTATCTTATCTTACACTTAGTATGAAATTTTCAGTATGTTCCAAATAAAGTCTGTATTAATTATTTCCTCAGATCATTAGCAGCTAAGCCCTCTCCTTTCCCTCCTCTCCCTTTCCCCCCTCACAATCAGTACTTTGTTTCATTGTTTATTAGTATTTTTCAATTTCTTCCTTCTTTCTCTGCAATACTTCCAAAGATTTAATAAATTCCATACTGATCCTTCCTCTACACTTATTCTTCAATTTCTTATTTCTTGTCCCTTTCTCCCCAATACTACCAAATTTCTCCTACACTTTCCATTGATCATTTCTCCACACTTCAATATATTTCACCCCCTACTTTTTGTCTTTCCTCTTTCCCTCCAATATTTCCAACGTTGCGCCATACTTTCGAAGTGGTCCCCAACCAGACCCAACAGCTGCCCTCTCCTGACCCGAGCTACAACAGAACAACATTTTCATTTTCTTCAACCCTGTTCCCTGAATAAACATGTATTCCATCCCTCTGCCTTCGTGCTCCTATCATGTTGCAGTCTATACTTCTCCAAAGAAAACGTTTGGGTCTTAAGACAACCGCTCCAGTTCCCAGCTAGTTTCGGTCACGGGTTCAGCTCGACGACGGTGATGTCTTAATCGTCGCTATCACACTCTCTGTGTGGAAAGCATGACTGTAGAAGTGGAACTAATATATTAATGTTCATTTAGAAGATCTCTACTTGCAAGGAAAGCTTTTGGTAATGCCCCAGCCCTAAAGAAGAATCTTAATGTCATTAGACACTTTTCAATGTCGTTCCCAACAGTTCAGAAAGCATTTTTCCGAGGAGTATGACAAATAATGCTATAAAAAAAAGGTGGAAACTATAACAATAATTTCAGGTAAAATATCATATTGGTGACCTAACAAGAAATAATGACAATAATAATATTGTCCATTCATATAGCGCAGCTACTATACAAATATACTCTACTGCCCTTTACAGAGTATCATATTATTAGCCCGGTTTTGGCCAAGCAATGCCCTCAATCAAAGTAAAATAAGTTTCTGCTAGAGGAAAAAGAAATCGCCATCAGCTTCGCCTTTCCGTGGTGAACATTTCATTACTTTACTTTTGAATTCATGAAATCAGCACAAAAGGGTTTTAAAAAGTAAGAAATAAAACAAATTGATTGCCATCTGTCAGTAACATGTAGCTTATATACATGTAGTTTCATCAATTATGACTTTTCCTACAGGACTAAGGTTGACTAAGGAAAGGCTAATTTGCCAAGTTATTGTCCGGTCGAAGTGAACTGATCCTACAAGTTCTTGACTTTGGCCAGCCCTGCTTCATATCCTGGAAGGATGCTATAGAAATCGAATACACAAGCAACCAATGCCAAGTCAAATTTGTAACATGAAACGGCAGGAACAAGTCACACTCGTTTGTTCACGCCTCACAATTAATTCCTTTATAAGTCGCCTGCACAAGACAATTGCTGGGAAACTCGTATATGCGTTAAAGTTCTTTAATTCAACTGAGAGCTCTTTAATTCAACAGTAACTAACAATGAAAAATAAAAATCCCTCGATATTGGAACTGTATTCAGCATATCACCATGTTTGTCTCGAAACACTTATCAAATGTCTTTACTTTCATGGTGGGAATTTAGAAGCTCGTAATTCATTGTCCTACGCTGTGGAACAAACAGGAACACTTTCGCTGTCATCTGAATAGTTTTACTCCATAAAATACATCTTTAATCAGTATTCTTGGTGAACCTGAGTGAACTGTGTAACTCAATACTTCTTCATGTGAATTCAATTTCTCTTCAGACGCTTTCTCCATCTCTCTCTCTCTCTCTTTCTGCCTCTATCTCACTATTTCTTTCTTTCTTTCTCTCTCTCTCTACCTCTATCTCACTATTTCTTTCTTTTCATCTCTCTGTCTGCCTCTATTTCACTCTTTCTTTCTATCTCTCTCTGTGTCTGCCTTGATTTCACTATTTCTCTCTCCCTCTCTCTCTCTCTCTCTCTCTCTATCTCATAAAACTTTCTCTTCTTTTGTTCATTCTATTCCTTGTTGACATTCCTTGTTGACAGTAGAATGTGCACCTCCATAGGGAAATCACAGAATAACTAAATATGGATAGACTCTTCTCTAGCCTTCTTCAACCATCACTTCTGATCCTTATTCAACTTACCCAAAATACAAGTAACACCAAAACAACACGTCCTACGATATCTACGTTAATCCTGAAAGATTAATTAATATCATAAATGATAATAATAGTGTAGGCTACATTATTTTTTCCCCTTTTGTAACATTTTTGTATCCTCCAACATTTTTGATAAAACTGAAAAAGAAAATTCAAATAAAACTCTGTCATGTGGAGTCTAGTCATGTTTGATAAGGGGTCAAAGGTAGATTTCCCCAAAGTGGGGCCAGAAGTTAAAATGTCATAATTGTTCGCCAATTTCTCAGACAGCCAACATCAAACGAAATGTTTGGCTAAGTGGTACAGATCAAAAAAAATGTTGGGGGGGGGGGGGTTGTGGGGCGAGTGAAGAATGGCTGACAGGCTGCTAACAGAGGGAGGGGTTAAAAATTGTTATAATCGTTTGAAGAATATGAGAAATGTAGATAGTTAATTTCCAACAGGTGTATAGATGATAATCCGGCATGAGATCAGCTTCTGGGTTGCTCTCGGATAGGAAATCATCCATCATGAAGATTTACTAGATCAAACACCAGTCTGTCTCCTGTCTTAACATTTATTTCCTCTCATCATAAGTTATCGTTTACTGCAGAATATGACACCAGTCTCAATCTTGTCGATATCATCTCTTGAGAGAAGAGGCCATAACGGGTTCGTCACAAATCTCTCCTTTTTAAAAAAACCGTTTATGGGGAGATATCATTGCTTTTTACACCATTTGGGTGGTAGTATTGGCTATTCCAGTATCACTCAAATTATATGATTATCAAACTAACCCTCTGCCCAAAAAGGTACAAAACATACAAATAAAATATGTAAAAAACATAGAATTTTGATATTGTGGAGACTTGAAAAATGTTAGGGAACGATGTGGGGAAGGGAGGATATTTTATTAAGTACTCCAAATGTTATAACAAACTATAATATAAAGAATATTCATTCTATTTACGGGAAATTTGTATTGACATTCTGATTTGGCATAATACATTCTAACCCAAGAATAGTCAAATTTAGCTTCTCAAAAGCAGAACTAAAATCCAGCGCAAGCATCCATGACAAGTCTTGTCTTGCAGGCAAATCACTCCAAAGTATTACACCAGAGTCAGGATAACCAGTAATTACACTACAGTCAGTACTCGCAGACCCTGATAAAGCAACAGAAACTGCAGCCATTGGCACAGTATCAACGACTACTACTTCTAGCAGGTGCCCATCATAACTGTCATATTTGTCTGGTTTATCTGGGCTAATAAGTGTTGCGCCCTTCATAACGATACCCTATGCACCCTTATTCACTCATTCCCTCTTTACGTGCACTCAAAAGACATCAGGGAGTAACAAGAAATAATGGGGTTTCAGCACGAAGAAGCTATCGCTATCGGGAGAAAAGCAACTTTAGAAAACACAATATAAAGTGGTAGCAAGGCTATGAAAGTGAAAAATGCGTAAACTTCTTTAACCCATTGGATACGATTTGAATTTTAATAGTATAAGACACAATCCCCATTGACTCCAGCCCGAGTTATCACGGGCTTAGTATCTAATGGGTTAAATGTATAAAATATACTTTTTTTGATCACGATAGCTCTTTTGAAATGTGCTGCTGGAGATGTGAGGTTTTTTTCTCAAGCAATTTTTCATGTCTTACTCTGTGTTTTAATATGGAGTTCTTAAGTGTTTTCAAGAGCTGAATCACTCACTGTCCCCATGTTTTTTGTTTTTACAGTTTTTTAACCTCCTTTACCATAAAAGTCCCTCAAATTTTACCCAAAGCCAACAATGATATAAAGTAATGAAACGTATGGAACTTATTAATATATCGTCTGTTTGGAGCCAGAAGGGCGTTAACTCTGCGTTAAAGTATGGAGTTAATGCCCTTCTGGCTCCAAACAGACGATATAAAAAGACACTTTTTTCCTGGAGGTGATGTTAAACAAAATATTTTGACTCATATTCTCCTATCCAGATCATGCTACTGATATGTCATCCCATGGCTTCATCGTTGCCATGGTTACAAGCATCAAGGGACTGTAATGTAAGAAACTCCAGCATATCCTGTGTAAATTGTCCAAATCAGTTTAATGGTAATTTTCGTGAAAACAAAATCCAAATGGCAAACCAAAATATCTCGCACTCGGCAAAATAAAATTTGGATAATTAATTGGTATGAACCAAAACAGATGTTACATAAGTTGGCTTTGTTGAGGGGTAATAGCAAACAGTCGTATAGCATTGTGGCATTCTGTTTCATAGAGCATCGAGATATATATGCATGATAAGGAGAGGCAATGAGGTATTGCGGCGAACCGTGCTGAATAATAACTGTCATATTTGTCGATGATTGTCGATTCTCGGAGGGGAAACGGCGCTCCAAATTACACTAACAATCTGATTAACACCTCGCAACCACGGTCTGCCTTCAAGCTATAAGCAATATTTATAAGTTTGAAAGAGATGGGAGAAAGATAGAAGAGATAGGAAGAGAGAAAGAGTGAGAGAAACGGTGGAGGTGACATATAAACAGACAGGGCAACACAATACAGTGAGGGAAGATGATAGACAGCTTAGAGAAAAGAGACTGGATAGGAGAGGTCGATAAGAGAGAGAGAGAGAGAGAGAGAGAGTGGGGTTGACATATATTTGATAGAGAACAAGACAAAGGGGGAGAGAAAAAGACAGGGAGAACAACCTAACACAGGGAGAGAAAAAGAGAAAATGAGTGAGGGAGATAGCGAGAGAAATAGAGAGAACAAAATAAGTTCCATGTTTAAAAACAAAGACTGATGAGACCTATAATACATAAAAACACATATTGCAAAACGGTTCCAAAAGAGAAAATGGAAATAATCATGATTGATATGATATGAAAAAAACATGAAGGAAAGTGAAATGCACTTGGGTATTTATAGAGCTTGATTGAATGTAAGACTTGAAATAGAGCAAGAAAAGAGTGAGAAAAGAAGGGTCATCCATATTAAGCTAACTCAAATTATTCAAACTGTCTTGACAAATAGGGAAAAGTAAAAGAGAGACAGAGAGAAAGGATAAAAGAGTAAAGAATTACTGGGAGTAATAATGGCAAGCTGGTAGGTGACTTCCATTAAACAAAGATTTACTCTCTCATTCATTTAATGCATAAAAATAAACTGTGCCCCTGATGAAAGTGACAATAATCATCACTCTCTTTTTTTTTTCCCTGAGGATGTCTATGGAGGTTTCGGTGTCAAATCCCCTTCGAGCAAAATATAGCATTTCAATAATTAATGCTCTAGCAAGAGCCAACAGAGCTTGTTTCTTAGAAAGAATAAAAAAAATACATCTTCTCTTTTCCCCTTTCAAAATGAATTCATAATTCTCTGGAGTCTATTCAACCCAGTATCACAACAACAAAACAAAACCAAAAAAATGAATAAAAGAAGAAAATTTCTGAAGCTGAACTAGTTATATCCTCACAGACCCATAAATATGTTGTTTGCCCACCTACTGATCAAAAAATTACTTTTAAAATTCTCAACTGGATCACTTTTTTCAAGTTTAAGACTTGTTATGCAAAATCTTAAAATCTAAAAGGCTGAATCATTCATTTTTGACTACCAATGTTAAAGCCAATCCTTTTCAATTTGCCCACCAAAAGTTTCTTTTTGTCTAGTTAGCTAACCTTCTCTTAATCAATAGCTTGAAGGATGAAGACATTGCAGCATGAAACGTGAAAAGTAGAAAAGTTGCTCATTCAGGAATTGCTTTTTAAATTGAAACTTGGATCTATCTGAATCTTTGAAACTTGGTTTGCAACCGCTTAAAGTTTAAACTCTCAATCTTTCCATCAATAACATTGAACTACAACTTCTTCACTTCCATTAAAAAAAGTTTCTTTTTCTCTAGCTATCTTTCTTCTTATAATCAATAGCTGGAGGGGCCAAAATGGTAGAAAAGTAGAAATTTGAGAGAGAACGTGGTGAGATGGATCATGTTTCATGAGGCATCTTGAGTTGATTACTTCTCAAAATGTCTTCTTTTCTAAGCTTTGAAACGAAGACCAAAAGCAAGGGAAATCAAGGAAAAAGCCACAAGTGATGATAAATTAAATTATGTCCTACTTTTCTTCTCCTCTCTCCTGAATTTCTTTTGCTAGCTACTCCAAGTTCATATCGGGGGCTGTTCACATCATGGTTTTATCTTAGAAATGGTATAGAGATGCTTTTGAGGAACTGTATTTTCTACATATTACACTTGAAAATCATAGCTGTATAGCTAGATATTCACCATTTTCTATATTAGAGCATGTCACAAAACTGATGTAATAACAATTTAAGGGATGTCTATAAACCGACATCAAAAAGTTAAAAGTCGTTTTATAACTGTTGCTGATTCATGGTAGAAACACAACAGAACATCACATCACTTAAAGAACAAGCACTGAATATTAAAATGCATTTTCTCAATCATTGCCAATGTCAAAGTATGAACGCAGCCCACAGGTAAAAATCGCAAACAAACGATGAGATGCAGGATGCCAGAGGGTATTCAGGTTTATCTTATTATACCTTCTCTCTAAAGCCGCAAATAAAAAACAAAAGCAGGAACTAAAGGAGATGAAATTTTAGAGGACTTGAGGCTGCTAAATGGAGGGATATTACACAGAACTTGGACTTGATGACGAAACCTTGAATACAAAACGGGACGAGCAATGTAATAAAAAAGTCCTATAAAGAAAAAGATTGGAGGAAAAGATTGGAGAAAATTTCCCTTAGTGGATCTCCCCATGACATCTACATTTATAAAATTTAAGGGAAGAAAACATTTAGGTAAATTTTGTAACTTTATTCTTTCGTCGTCGTTGTTTGTTTGCTGCTGTTGTTCTACTTCAATTTTCTACAAAACAAAACAAATGTACTCATTCCATTATTTTGTAAACTAACCAAGAAGCATTTGCATTTAAATTACATTAGTGATAGGGCAAGTGATACATGGATTGTCAAATTTTTCCCACAATAGGATTGTAACAAAAAAAGGATTTGCATTATTAAGAACTACTTCAGTGCATGGTGGGTCAAAAACTAATGAATATCATTACAAATATTTCCCCAAATTTGATAAAGAATAACACTTGCCAAATCAATACTAATGCACTCTGAAGAATATCCCTCGCGGGCGATTTTCCCCTCGGCAAAAGCAGATATGCACTTGGAATAACTAAGAATCTATATAAATCAGAAATAAATTGGCAACTGTTGGGTGTTAAGAGAAAATATTATGAAATCATATCTTCTTCAGGCTATGTTTGTGTATCTTTCATTAATTCCAAGTCTTATGATATTTGAAAATTCGAATTACATCATGAGGATATATAATTAAAAAAGAAACACAAAACGCTCAAGTTACCTTCCAGATAAAGCTAAACTGCAATTTCCCTGATTCAATCATTTCATTATTTCCTTAGTACGTACATGTATTTTATATAAATCATCTGCTCAGAGCCAAAATGTCATTGTCTTATGTTATTAGGTGATCTGTCGTAGTCGACAGATCACCTATTGTATTCGTACGAATTGCCTTTCTTGGTCTTTTTTTTTTCTCCCACTTTCTTGTTTCCACGAAATCTCAAAAAGTTTTCAGTCAATTTTCATGACATTTCCGTCAGTCATCAGGCCCTATGAGATCAAGCTCAAAAATCTTTTTCAAGATCATCAGGTCATCATGACGTCATCCAGACGCCATTTTGTAAAATGACATTATCGATCATATCTTCATAACGAGTCATCAAAAATGAACCATATTTGACACACATGAACTTCAGGTCAAGGGTCAACATAAAATGTCATCAAAATCCGCGCACGCGTCATGACGCGCACGTACGCGCGCGTCGAAATTTAGAAATGCTCAAAATCACTTTTTAATCAAATTAGAGTACGGTTCAGCACATTTTAAGCATTTCAAAATTTTTCGTCCGTGCGCGTCCGTCCGCGCGTTATGCGCGCGCGCAGCGCGTAAATAACGTAAAAACGCCGTTTTTTCGCATAGTTTGTCTTCCTGACACTATTCTTGACAATTCCCACCTATTTACAGTCCTTTTCGACCTTCCATAATGCAACACGCGTGCGTCAAACTTTCAAATTCGTGCGCACGTCAATGTGAATTTTAATGTAAAAAGTGGTAAAAACATGCCTATCTAGAATCCGCCATAGCTCGTCAGAATGCACGGATACCCCCCAATTTCTTTACATATTCTAAAAGCCTGGGAGTTGTAGATTTGAATTCATGTAGAATTTTTGCCGATCTCATGTTCTAACGTCATCATATTTGCCTATGAACTCAAAAAAATGATTTTGAAAAAATGACGTCATCATTTTTGTATTCATTTGATAATATTTCAGTAATAAGTGGTCAATTTACTTCCAGATTTTGATATGTTATAGCTGAGACAATTTCCTACAAAAACAGCGACCACCATTTCTCATTTTGATGACGTCATCACAGTGAAATTTTCAATTAAAAACGCCATGTCAGAATGTTCCCTATTTGCGTGTTATGTCTATGGAAGATGATTTTTTTTCGAATCATGAATCTACATGACATCGTTCTCTGAGCAGTATCTCAGTTATTTTTGGTCTATTTCCTCCCAGATTTTAATATGCTGTAGCCTGATAAATTCTCTTTCTATGAGGGTTCGTTTTTTAAAATCTGATTTCGGCATCATTGTCAATTTTAAACTAAAATATGTGATTTGAGAATCCCGTTTTTCCTTTACGTGTTAGCTCTATGGGAAATATTTTGGTCTATTGGTCAAAGCACTTGACTCCCATGCAGGTGACCCAGGTTCGATCCCCGGCGGGTCCATAATTTTTTTTTTTTTGTGCTTCTTTTTGCCTGTCATTTTACCATCCTCTTCGACTATTATAACATAAACAATCACAAACCATGCAATAAATTGCATTATTTTGCGTGTTATATATGTCTATTAGAAAGTAATGTGCAGTAGTTTGTGTACAACCCTATGGAAATTGTGATTCCCTGTCGTGTATTAGAGCTATGGGATTTATCTCCCAGTATCCTGCAATATCATATCGACTATTATAACAAGCAATCACAAACATGTAATAAACTGCCTTATTTTGCATGTTATGTCTATTGGAAAGTAGTCTGCAGTAGTTTGTGTACAACCCTATGGAAATTTTGATTCCCGTTGTGTATTAGTTCATGCTCATATCTTCGTAACGGAAAGTCATTTCTCATTCATATTTGGCAAGATTAAAGCAAATACCAATCCGGTCAATTTCAGAAAATTAGACGCGCGCGTACGCTTATGTTCGCGCGTCAGTGCGCGCACAACAATGAAAAATGCCAATCCCGATAACTCCTAAACAAGACGGCCAATCTTTCTGAAGCTTTCCACAATCATCCCATCTTGACCAAACATCATGCACACAAAAAAACAGATTCGTAGCTCATTCAGTTTTTTTTTATAAAAAATAATTTATTGTCTCTTGGACCCCCCTCCCCTTTTTACGGGGACAATAACTCGAAAACGAAACAGTGAATCTTTTTCAAATTCAACACAGCCATGAGACCTGATGAGAAGAGTTCACAGTAACAATTTGAAGTTTACTACGTCATTATGACGTCATCTAGGCTTCATTTAGTGATTTTTTGATGAAAAAATTCCCTTTTCGGACCTCTAACTTCAGTTTGCGTGGTGCTAAAGACTTGGGACTTGATTCAGATGATAGAGCAAAATATTCTACACAAACAAGGCTTATGTAACTTTAACGTTTTAACGGACGTTTTCAGGGTGAAAATGGCTTTCAAAGATAAAACTGCCCATTTTGCCATAGACACACACGTTGTAGGTATTCACCGTCATCATGATTATCATCACCACCATCATCATGATTATCATCAGCATTATTACTCTATCTTCGCCATCATCATCATGATTATCATCATCATTATCACCATCATCATTATGATTATCATCATCACATCATTATATTATCATGATTATCATAACCATCAACATCATGATTATCATCATTATCACCATCATAATTATTATCGTCACATCATTATATTATCATGATTATCATCACCACCATCATCATCATCATTATGATTATCATCACCATCAATCATCATCATGATTATCATCATCACATCATATTATCATGACAGATCACCTAATTCGTCTTCAGTGACGAATTAAATTTCTAGTTTTACTTGGAATTTATGCCCTTCTGGTTCTTAGTTGATGAGAATCTAACATATCGTCTGTTTAGAATTAGAAGGGCATTAACTCTGTACAAATAATAAGACTTAACGCCCTTCTGGCTCAAAACAGACGATATATGAGGTTTATCACTTGGAGAGAAATCATAAGATTCCTTTCAAACTCAAAGAATTTGGTGGTAAATTTTCGAATCTTCTACATTTCTTCTAAAATCCCAGATGGTGTGATCAGCATCTGGGTTGAATCGTTGTCTGAAACGTTGTTAGAAGGAGAGTGTGAACATGAGGCCACAGGAGAGAGGGCTGGAATGGTATGTGGAGTGGATGTGACAGTAGCAGGCAGGGAGTGATATGATAGCGCAGTATCATCTTAAAGGGAGGATACACCGCCAAGTTTCCATATGGGCCAAAACTTCCTCTTTTGCCATACTTTCTCTTCTGTAAAGTCCCACAAATTTTGTAGATTTTGGGGGTTTTTTCGTTTCAAATATGATGCAAACAGCTGGGTAAGGAATTTTATGGAAGCTTTTGAAGATAGACTTTAAAACAACTGCCCTACATCCATATGTCTTCTTTGAATGTAGTTGAAAACAACTGAAATGTTATGTTCTAAAATTCAGTTTCCAGTTAAGAGATTAAAAAACGGACAATTTACATTTAATATCCTGGAGTAGTATTTAAAAAAAAAACACTCTCTGATGAGAATGCATAGTAAATAATTGTTTTAAGAGGATGAATTTGTTCAGAGTTTGACAGAGATTGATGCCCTCGACTTTTCCTTGGATCTGAGAGTGGCTTCAGCATTCTTTATCGTCATGACGATATCAACTGCTGCCTCTCTCCGCAGGGGGTGGGAGGAGTTGACTGCTAGGCCTGCTGTTCTGAAACATGGCAAAGTTGAGAGCCACTTTCAAAACATCCCTGTGTTTCGTGCTGCCCCCAAATGACAAGTTCTATTTCTGGTGGTTAAATCTAATAATTGGTTGTCGAAACTGGTCTACTTAGGACTTCGTTTAGGTACTGAAACGTGATTGAGGTTCAAGCTGTGTTTAGGCCATTTGAGATGTGCAATTAGGATAGGATTCAATGCACTTGGTATCTATAAAACAATAATATATCAATGACAATTTCACAACTATTTCATTGATTAAATTCAACTGAAAATTTAAGCCTACACACTTTTATAACTGCCATACAAGGAAGGCAAACCTAAACCTTAAAAAAATGTTCCATTGTATGCAGGAATCATACAGGATATGTTTTTCCTAATCACCTGTATTTCTCTTCGAATAATGTGTTTTCCATCTACAATGAATCAATCTTTTCAGAAGAATTACTTTCTTACATTCACATTTACTTTGTGTCACTGCTGAGAATGTTTTCCTTGAAAATGTAGAGGATTCTGTTGATCAGCTGTAGCAATATTTGTGCTGAATTTGGGTACATATCATCATAATAAAATAAATCCCAACCAAATTGAGTGAAGATGAACGGAAGTATCTTGTCTAATAAGTCTGTCCGATATACATGCCTGAGCATTACTTGCAAATCATGAGAACTCCCTTATGATTGCATCTTACTGATGGGTTCTTTTCTTTCTTGAGAAGTTCTTGTTTTCTTTTCATTTCATTTCAAAGACATTCTCTCTCATATTTCATATATTTTCCCTCTACTGCCCCACCCCCCCCCCCAAGAAAAAAAAAAGAGGTAGAAAGCCCAAAGATGTATCTATGCTTTCTTGCAAAACCGTGAGGAGAAAGGGCTAAGACTTGATAGATAACAGAGACATAAAACTGGGGATCCTATTTCTGTGGCAGATTTACAAAAATCAAAGAAAACATGCATAACCGTTCCCCTCCGTCAATCCCCCTTAACTTTTGGTTTGTAACGGATCAAGACATCAGCTAAAGAGAAAAATGAAGAATGACTTGCTGGAGTCCAGCCTGGCAAGTTAAGATGCCAGGGTTTACCTCAGGAATTTTTTGCTGGTTCATGCTTCAAGGGAAAAACTCTTGGCAACAGTTTCTCTTTCTCTCTTTGCAGCTGCATGCAAGACGTACAAATTTGTCATACCGAATTTTTTCTGAAGAAGATCATGAAAATGCAGATTAATGGTCCAGTTGCTGTTTATATTCACAGAGCAAGGGATGTCTACTTGAATTATGCCGAAATAAAAAATGACATTATTTTGCACATTTTCCCACATTTTCTTCCAGCAAAATATAGATGTCCTGAAAAACCACAAAGAAAAACAAAAATATTGACCTTTTATACACCAAAACCCTGAAATCTGATATATTATACAGAGATTCAAATGACAGGAAGTGCATTTCAAAAGCCATTTTGCCCCACCCCCTAAAAAAATCCTGCATGTTTATACTTATTTGAAGAAAAAGGAAAGTTGAAAAGTACTTCTAAAATGACTTGTACATTTCTTTGATAAAAATTACATATTTTGGGGGATATGTTTACCTCTTTGAGACATTTATAGGGCCACCTCCTTTCATAAATTGGCCAGCACTACTTTCCTAAATTGTACTGAAAGATTTAACTACCCACAGGTTCCTTGACCACCGGAATGAGCTCTCTCCATAAATGCCTCCGAACATCTATGACAAACCAAAGACGATGTCGCGATAACGAGGGAGATGAGCCGGCAATTTGTCGCGGGGCCGCATCAGATCGTATCAGGCCCTCTTCAAAGCGCAAGAAGCCGACAAATGAACGACAAACAAAACGGGACAGGATAGGAGGAGAAACATACCGCCACGGTGTGCGACTCTCTCCAGGCTTCAACCATATTACATACACGTATAGACAAACATAACTAATGGACCCCCTAATTTCCCCGAACGATTCCCTCCCTCCGTTGCCAGGGGCACTAGCGTAGAGACAGTTTTGGCAGCAGGTCTTACGTTAGGGGGGCAAATTACTAATGGCCAAACTGCCTAGCTACCACAGGAATGAAATCCAAAGTCAATGTTGACATGGTTAATTAGACAAGTCACGCTTACATCAATTCTTATATGTGGGTCAGGTTACTTGGTCAAGAAATATTCCATGCCAAAGAATTTACAATGTATGGTTTAAAGAGATCAGAATGATAATTGAAATTAGAAATGGAAGACCAGAAGTTGCCAATTATTTTATGAAATTAGATAAGCAGGTAGTACACTAAAACATGACTTACAAATAAAATATAATTATGCCAATGGACCTCCATCATGAGCTTTATCATAGAAGAAACGGTGGATTCCTTGTAATGTATTTACATGTCATAACAGATGTATGAATTCACTTGAAATTCATAGCTGGTTAAGGCTTTTGTATCTGCTTCTTTGCCCTTTTTTTTCTTTAGAAATTCACACTCCTTTCCTTTAGAGTACACCTGTGGAAATGAATGCCATTTTTTCAAGGAGAGCCTTCACTTGAGGAATCCTTGCGAGTAAGATTGCAAGAATTGGTCTTTCAGACGCATATAGACATTTTCTTCCCACAAAAACACAGCAGTGTTTTATCCTTCCCTTACCTCTAAATCCGCACGAATTCCATGCCCAACAAAACAAATTGTGTTTGCTGCCCCCGCAAGCCCTCGTCCGAACAGCTGATCGGTGAAATTGAGATAACAATAACAGCAAGGAATATCACAGATCGATGCTCGCTCTCAAGCCATCGTTAGACAGGAAAACAGAGCTTTTTACCTGTATGCTCTTTCACCAGCGCTCTCTTTCTCTCACTGTCTCTCTCACTGTCTGTCTTTCTCACTCACTCACTCTCTCTCTCTTTCTATCTACCTCTCCTTCTAACTCACTCTCTCTCATTCTCTCTCTCTCTCTGTCTAACTCTCTCTTTCTCTATCTCCCGTTTCTCACATTCTCTCCAAAATCTTCCAAGACCCTGAATAGTCAACCGAAGAGACAATTCTACAACTGCTTGTACTGCTACAACTACAATTACAACTGCTTATACTTGTACTACAACTACTGTTCTTGTTACTATTTTTCTATAGAGGAGCATATACATCTCCTCAGTGGTCTAACAAATCTTTGCTTTTTGATGTATATTGTTTTCTTATAATACATAAAAATTATGGAGTATACAACTCCTGGTAAGCACTAGTCTTTCATGAAAACTAATTGGTGATTTGAGTGGGAAATATTTCAATGCAATTACAATTTTCATCAAAAATATATCACACCTATAGATGCTCAGAATGAATTTTCAACACGAACAAAATTCCTTCCTTAAAAATTAAGACAGATGAATGATTCCGTGTTACTCTTGCGACCTGTACTAATAGGTTTGGACGCACGATCCTCCCATCCCGCTATCGATCACGCAGTCAGTGCGTGAGAAGTTTGACATTCCTAATGAGCCTAAGCTGACAGCACATTAAGACGTGGGATAAGAAATGGTCGTCGGTATAAGCTGCGGTGGAGGGAACAGAAAAGACGTGACCCTAAACGGTACGTCAGAGGGTGATTCTCCCAAATTACTTCATTTTCGATTCCATCCCCCATAAACGTCGCTACCCATCTTGTCTTGTTTATTAGTGGTGCACATCGAAGGCAGAATCCTTCACCTCGCTTTCGTCGCGTACGACATTCAGGGTCGTTCTTGTACGTGTCTTGCATATACACAATGCTGCAAAATGCATCTCCTAATACGTATTCAAATTCCAAACTTAATCATGCCCATTCAAGTTACTATATGTTTCAAATCAATCAGTTTTTAATTCTTATGCTGAATTTTTCACGTGTTGATCATGATTGCTATCCATGACAATATGTCATATGAACAGACACAAAATTTCTACAGCGAAATTACAAAGTGAATAAAAATCTTAGTACAGGTATAATTTATATAAGCTGTGATTATGACGATATTGATCTTGAAAGAATACATAATAAAAATTTACCAATCAAAATAAGAGTAGCAAGATCAACTGTATAGCTGTTGATGATTTCTGAAAGACTGTATGGACTTGAGCAAGGTCATTTTGGACTCTGGGAGGCTGCATCTCATGCACTTTTAATTAGCAAAGCCTGGTGTGACACGAACAAGCGCTATCACTGTAATCTCTAGATCGTCAAATTAATCATGCATAGGGGTCTATTCAGTCCGAGAGGTGAAATCAGGTCACAAGTTGTCGTTGGTTTCAAAAAATCTTTTGACTCCGTGTATCGCTGGTTGTAATTGACTTGACCACAAACATGCGCCAGGAGGGTAAGCCAGACAGGTTACTGTATTCATTTCTTAATACGGGTGCCCCCTTTTTACTTGGGTTGGACAGTGTATCCTCTCCCTCCCTCTCTCTCTCTCTCTCTCTGTCTCTCTCTGTCTCTGTGTCTCCTCTTTAGCTATTCATAATTCCTACCCCCCCCCAAAAAAAAAAAAAAATAAACCACAAAAAAACCCCAGAACCAACAACCTTCACTTCAACTCTTTTTGAAGTATTGAAGTTTTTGAATTATCATTGCTCTCTAAATATATGTCATTAGTAATCAGAAAACAGTTCTAAACACCCTATTCTTTCTATGTTTTCCCCAATAATTTGTTACATATTATGTATATAGACATTGATTCAACATTCAACCTAAAAAAAAAAAACACTTCCCATTCTAAATTGCCTTGTGAGTAATAAATTACTGTGTAAAGTATTATGATTATATCCACCTTACAAATGTGATGTGATGTGATGTGTACTTTCTACATTTCTATAAACAAATTGATTTAATTGTTGTTACAATTTAAACTTCAATAATTTCCTTCTTCACAACTCTCTACATATTTCCCCATCTCAGCTCACAGCAGCATACATTCCCAAATTGGATCCCACACCCCTCTCCTTCTCAACTCACAATAATGCTGAATTTGGTTTCCCATTAAAAGATGAACAACCTAAGGTTCATGCACCCAAATATCACAATCAATTCACTGATCAACAAGCCATTATTGACTCTTCACGTCATCCGCTAATGCCAATTTCTCATTCCTCCTAATGACTCTATTTCTCCCACCTCCATCCCGTTTCACACAATTACAACTCCGCTACACACATGGCTATTTTTCATTCAGTCTAATTATCCTTTCTATTTCCAACCACCGCACAATATGCCCCATCGCCGACAATCAAGCCACGACTATCCAAGCTATCACAGAATATTCGACAATTGGTAAAGTTCACGCACCCTCACCAAGCACCATCTATAATACTGCACAAATAATGCAACTTGATCCGCAAGGTAAACAATAACCCTAATCATGGCTATGCATAAAACAAGTTCCTCCACGCTTGAGCGGCGGAGCGCATCGCATATCCAGGCTCCTCTTCAATACCAGGGGTTTCTCCCAAGTTCGATGACACCTTTCTGAACCTCCAGTCCATTATCACCTACGCTGTGTGGTTGACCAGTGCCAACATGACTTCAAAGCCACCAAAAGGAGGAGAAATATTTCGGTCAAAGCAAAGAATACTCACGCAGACTGATACAATACATGCATAGTTCACTTCTTACTCATATTTGCAAATATTGAATATTATTTAGAATATTTCTCTTCTAAATAGCCTATTGAATTGTACAGGGTTACCTAAAGTCATTTAAAAATAAGGGTATGTAATGTAGGCCAACACAGATATTTAATTTGACAACTAATGCTTCCCTAACTTTTAATGTGTTACTATCTACTGTAGATTTAAATCACTACCGCACACCCTCCCCCCCCCACAAAAAACAACAACAAAGAATGAAACAAGCTGTCCTGTTCCCTTTCGTCTATATTCGCTATAATACAAACATTTTTTCAATGGTAATGCCAGCAATTTAATCTATGTTGATTTCTTATAATAATACAGCAGTGCACTAAAAACTGAGAGGTACTCAATGCAATTGACGCATCTTGTTTTTCACACGTTCCAGAAGTTGTAAAACACACTTCTGAAACAATACCACGCTTGCACTTATCTCCCATCAAAATTTGATGGGTTTCCTCTAGCAGGGAAAGATGCATGCCCTTGTCTGAAGGCCAGAATGCTGGAGCCATCTCCCATGCATTTTACATGAGCGCTGTGACAAACGTGTGAAGACAGCGCTGCCTGAACCCAGTCAAAGGCACTAAATCACGGAAATGCTTACAATAGGCTGCCATGAAGACTTGGAAATAATAAGAGTATTACTACTTCTAGTCTCTATGTCTCGAGTTTCTCTCCCCCCCTTCTCTTTTTCTGTTTCTAACCATAATTTTTATTTTTCCCCCCAGCTTTTTACCCATTCCTAATTCAAAAACTTTGCATAAACCCTTTCATCATGAATTCTCATTCCGTTCTCCACAGAAAAATGTCTTACATTTCTCTTTTCTCTTTCAAAATCCTTTGCCCCTTATCATCTCTCTCTCTCTCACTTTCTCCTCCAACAACCAAACTACTCATATTTTTTAATCATCTATTTTTTATCCAGCATATATGCCCTTGACCAAAGTAGTTGCCAAGTTATCCATGCCTCTCTCTTTCATCGTCATGAGCCGCAGTTGTGATATTAACAATTGTGCTGGTGAATTTCTCCTACGAAAAGCACTTGGTTATGAAACTATAAAAGAAAAGGACAGTAGCCATGGACGAAATTAAATGATCCACATTTGTTTTGATGTACATAGTAAAATACACTTGGTGTCCTTTGCTATTTATCCAGTGTTTTCTTGTTTTCTAATAATTCTAGCAAATACTCTTACCTGTGTTGAAATGCAAATCCAATATGATAGAAGAAAAAAAAGTCCAGTCCAAAGAAATATGCAAGAAAAACATGAGACAGAGGAGAGAAAATTAGCTATGGCAATTGAAATCATCTGTAAATCACACATACATGTAAACAATGTCACTGTTACAGCAGAAATATGTCAATAAAAACATTACAGCATTTTTACATTTTGCAATTTCAAATTCATTTACATAACAATAAAATTTAAGAAAAAATTGTGTTGATAAATGCTAGTATATCCACAAATGAGTTACAGATACAAAATTATTTTTGTCAAAACAATTTGTGGATAACAATCTGACGGTTCAGACTTGTGGAATGTTTTTAATTGTCTTCCAAGTTGTAAATTTACATCCCAGAATGTGATCAATGGGTTAATTAGTGCATGCTGAAACCATTAACACCTCGCAGACCAAAAAAAAGAACAGAGAATTCTGCCAAGACCGATCATTCATCCCATCGAACGGATGAACCATAAGGAAAGATATCTGGAGGACGCGGGAGTGACAGGGACATAATTGGCCGGTCGTCCCTCGTGATCGGGTCCTCGTTGGCAGGCTCGTCCCTCGCCGAATTTAATTGGGATTTCAGATGCAACGGCTGAACGGTCTACCTGCAATGACCATTAAGAACATACTTGGCAATTAGGTTTTGTCGCGCTCCTGTGAGGTCGATTGTTGCAGGAATGATGGAGTTGATGAAGAGGGAATGCTCGGTCTTGTTAGGTGATAAAAGATACCGGTCCTGAGGATTTATTGTCTTCCATCATTGTGTTCATGCTAGGCTGAACAAGGACATAGCCTAGAATCTGGATTACTGGTATAACGGTTACAGAAGGCATGAGGAAGGTATGAGAATAGTGATGCATCATATTGGAAACCAGGCGTTGATAAGCTAGCAAGGTTCTATGATGCCACATAAAAATTCTATAAGGTGATTGTGTGCACCATCTCCACAACAATATAACTCTTGTCATATCTTCAGCATGATATGTAATTGATATCCCTTTGTATCCTTGCAAATAGTCTCCAGAGAATATATATTTCATATGAAGCAGGTGTATTTCAATTAACTGTTTAAACAGAAACATGGTTACCATCAAATTGTCGCAACAAATTTCTACATTTATACCTCCTATTCAATATCTCAAACCAGCTTTCTAATCGATTTTTGATTTTTGTGGCCCATTTTGCTGATGTATTTGGTAAACAAAATCATCACAATCATCATCATCATCACTCTTGTTGACGGCGCTATGGAGTCTAGTCCATCCGCCCATCTGTAGCGCTTCATAGCACAATGAATACCTTCGCCCAGCCTCTACAACGTTGGGTAACCACCATAAAGCATTTCACCATCTGTGTACCCAGTCATGCATATACTGGACATGAAGTTATTCCCTAAAAAGCCATCAAAAATAGTCAGATTGATGTATTAAACTTCAAATTCATTACTAGATTTATTGGGAATGTATATGTATTTGCAGTCATGTTGAAGGAAAAGCCAACTGGTACTTATTGCCATTATTGGTGCCTCTGAATTAACAGTAAATTAGCAGGAGTGGCACTGTAATTTGCAAATCCATAGAAGTCGTCCCCATTGAGGGACTACAACTAGGATAAACAGCTAGTGTGTCCCAATATAGATTCCACATTATATCCTCAGGATATTTACATTACATCCAGATTACTCTTAGAAAGCTAATGTATCATAGATCAAACAATTTACAATGAGGAGACTAAATGGTATATGTCAATAAATTATCTTTCATTTGAAATGCCATGAATTAAGATCTATGTTTATATGGTACATCAGACATTTAGTGCAGATAACGCAGCTAAAAACTCTCAAGTAATATGTTCAATCCATTATTATGTTGATATTGGAATTTGATCAATGATAGAAAAGAAAACAAAAGAAGAAGAAGACATATTTTTTGTGTAAAATAACAATATATGTTCCACTCTTCATCAATTCTCTGTCATGTTGTATAGCTCACATGCTATGTCCTTAGACATAAGAATTCAAATGTTTTCCTTTCTGCATACTTTTCGTTTTGGGCGTTCTTTCACGGAACAATTGCTGGCGCCCTCGCCTACATCGATCAGCCCAAAATCCATCAAGTTGGGGATTATGCTTGTCTCCCCTGCAATCAGTCGTTATAAAACTAATGTGTGCGTTTTCTTGAAGTAAAAACAAAGGTTTCTTTTCAAAGCGGAGTACCATTTGATTAATGCGAAACAAATCCGCCAATGACATTTAAATATCAACAACAATTTAGCAAAAATAAATACAAAGCACAAGAATACAGGAAAGAAATATTTCCCGGAGTGTCTTGGAACAACTGGAAGGCTATCAGTCAAATGTTTTGAAAAGTCTAGTCTACCCCCCTCAATGGCCCGACGTTGACGTGCAACCTTATCCATGTTTGATCTATGACAATCGTGTGAGCTTGCAAAAAGAAAATATTTATACAGAAGAGAAAGGAGAAGTCATTAGACCTACGAAGCTGCAAACAAACGAGAGGGGTAATTCAATTTTCGTTGGTAATTCCGATTTTGTTGCGGCAAGAATCAGAAATAATTTGATAGTCGATAATAGTGCCAGATGTTAAGCCTAGACTTAAGAGAGGGCCATTGTGGTCTTGTCGCAACACTGGTACCCTCCCGACTCCACGAACAACATAACGCATGCATTCTAGTTGAGCCTAAGAGAAGTCATGGGAGAGTTTGTGCATCACGTAATTCTGTTCGTTCATAATACGGTATTGTTGAACAGCGACAGGGCCGTATGATGGATGGCCCCCGTTTACAATGCGTCCCACTGTCATGGGCTCGAGGGCATAAAATTGCAATATTTTTGCAACCTATTCAACGATTCCACAATACGTAGTGCACCTTCTCCCTTGCTGTTCATGCCCATATCTCTAATTCTCTTTTCTTTGATCCTCTTTCCCCTTTCTATCCTCCCTCCCTCCCTCTCTCTCTCTCTCTCTCTCTCCCTCTCTCTCTTCCTATTTCCCTCTCTCTCCTTTTTTCTCTCTCTTTCCCCTTCTCCAATGATTCCACTCCTGATGCATATGCCCATCTCTCTCTCTCTCTCTCTCCTCCCTTTCCCCCTTTCCCTTCATCACCCTCTCTTTCTCTCTCTCTCTCTCTCTCTCTCTACATGTTCCTAAATGTAAAAGCTTCATTCCGAAGGGGGTATAGGCCCTACAGCTCAATTGAGACTGTCGTACTGATTTTATCACCATGCATCGGGAACAGTTTCAGATCGATCAGCCGCTCCTTTTGTCAAGTTACCCCTTTCCAAATGGAAACAATTCTGCTGCCAGTGCTAATTCCCTTCTCTCTATTTTATCGAGTCACATCTCAGTAAAGCAACAATGAGAAAGTTCAAGTGTATAGTTGACTTGTGGGCAAATTGTTGTTGGGACCCAACTTGCCAGTCAGAAAAAAACGATTCTGGGCATGAAAAAGTCAACTTCTTCTCGCTATTTCCTCTTCAATACCTGTATACTGGCAGAAAAACTGGCAGCTGCGTGCTGGCAATGCATGATGAATGCCTCGCCAAAATCTGATATGCCTTAAGCAGTTCTTCTTTTTCTTTAAATTTTCTTTCATTTAAGAGCATACGCAAGATATGGCGCCTGTCGTATTGCAGCGCAAATGACGGGGTTGAATATTTCATACAAGGTATGACTATTTCAATCCTTCGGAGCACTTTGAGCCTGCGTAATGCACAATAGCGCATGCATGGAAGATGCAGGAGAAGCTTTTCGCTTGCATCCTGTCAGGCTCTCTGTCGTCTTGGAGGCAGAGGAAGGATTTATGTGGCTCATTCTCATTGGACGATTGCTTCGTAATCCTCCCTAACTCTACCAGAGCGGCATTAGATGACTTTTTTGTCAAAGGATGCACCTATAAGAAGTGGAAAATATGATTCTGAAACCCCTGGCCTTTTTTCCTTCTGCCTTTTCTTTTGATTGATGAATACATGTTCCTTCAGCCTGACCCTGGGAAACTAAATCCTCTGAATATGATAAAACTCATCAAAACACTTGTCTATCTCAAGAAGATGTTATGAATATTCGTGCCTAGACGCATAAAAAATATGCTGATGCATAGTTGCAGGTGATACATCCACAGGTAGATATAAACCTCTAAAATAACACTGCTCTTTTTCTTTACTATTTGAAAGCCAATATATTCAATGACATTTTTTTTTTTCAGGACCCCAAATATATTCCGATCACTGAGTAATAAGTCCTTATGCATTCTTTCTTGCATTTAGGTGAAAATTTCTAGGGAGAATACTGCTGGTGCACTATAAATGCTGTGTCTATCATTATATACATGTAAGCTATTTCCTTACAAATTTATATGCACTCTTAATTATTTCAAATTTGATCACATCTCTTTTTAAAAAAATACTGCCAAAAATTAGCTTTTGCTGCTACATGTACCTTTTACGACTATATATATATATATAATTTTTTATTGGCTAGATAGTTTAGCTTATGAGTCGTACAGCCTGTTTCACCCGAAGGTTCATCAGCAACTCTGTGTATTGTACATTACTGTACATTACTTATATATATATATATATATATATATATAAAAATATAAAAAATAATTGTCCTGAGTCGGTTGATGAAAAATACACAAAAGTCAATGATGAATGAAACAAGGGTGTATATATATATATACACACACACCCTTCAAACTATTTCCGTACCCAAGGAAGCTACTCCCGGAGCTATTTACAATGTAACTGGTGCCATGGAAAAGCAACAGATTCTAAACGTGCTGAACACAATAGTCTGAGGAATATTACCATCTAATGAAAGCCTGTATATTTTTATTGCTTTTCTTTGATACAAACGGACCTCTGAATAGTAGGTCTATCAGAGAGTGCTCCCTGTAAAGCAAGGTCATTTCCTTCTGGCGTCCAAAAGCTTGTCTACGTTTTGACACTCGACTGGACAGATTCCTGACAGTGGGGGCCTACTGCTGAGGAAAATAGATGAAGTCTTGTCCATGGAGGAGGCTGCGTACCAGCAAGCTACATTTATCTTGCTCGGTGATGTGCGGATACCTTCAAATGTGTATGAAATAAAGGAATGTTAAATCTCTATTCGGTGTAATTTTCTTCACTTAAAAAACAATGCTAAACTGTCTACTCAATGACTTCTCACAGCAAAAACAAAAGGTCTAATTTATTACAAACATTTTTCTCTTATCTTGCACAGTGAATTAGGAGATATTGGACAGGATTCCTAAAATGTTATGTTACCTATACATCAACATATTGTCTGCTGAGAGCAAGAAGGTCTTAACTCCTGCCCTTAAACACAGAGTTAAAGACATTCTGGCTCTCATGCATGTCAGAAGAGAAAAGGTATATTGTCCTAGATTAAGTTTACATCATTAGAGTGCATTAGGCCACGGAAAGTAACTCTTTGAGGGAAGAGCACCTCCTGCCCCCCCCCCCCTCCCCTCCAATCTGATCAATTGAGTGTATTTAGGAGGCCTTTTCTTCGAAGCAGTAGAGGAATTGGTGTCTGAGGTATACGATCAGGTTCAAAATGTACCTGACCCTGCGCATGGCATCCTGATTGTTGGAGCCTTTCAAGCTGAAATTGATTGATTTATCGACGATTAACGAAGAGACCTGGATTTACTGCATGCATTGCGGGTAGGATGTAACTTTACATCTCCACGTGGGATAGTTCCTAACCACAGAATTTCTTTAGAGATCATTTTGACCAAGATACAACTTGTTTCAAGAAAAAAGTTTAGAAAGTTTATATATGCCGTTCCAAGTTTCACTCTCATTGTCTTCACAATTCCAATTTGTGAATACATATTTAAAGATGTCTATGTAACTTCATTTTTAATTTTTAATTTTTTAATTTTTAATTAATTTTTTTTTGTTGGGGGGGGGGAGGGGAGGAAGGAGATAAAATTCTAATAATTTAAACAACAAAGATACCATTCGTCATTAGATTATATCAAATGTGTACCAGAAACACTAAAATTCAACATGATATACTTAAACATCATTTGAACGTTCGAATCAAGGCATGAGCATAATACTCGGTATGACAACAAGGATGCAAAGTACATTCATAACCTAAGATATAGCAGAGAACATATAGCACAAGAGAGAGAGAGAGAGAGAGAGAGAGAGAGAGAGAGAGTGACTGACATAGCAGGAGGGACGATGTATAAAGGTCTCAAGATGGATTTACAGTTTGCAATCTGGCCACTTCTTAGGGCATTTGGAAAAACTTTAATTAATCACTTTGGACAGGAGAGGACAACAGGCAGATGAATAGGCTTAAGAGCGGTGAGAGTTGGTGTGTCCGTTAAGAAAATTAAAAAGGGTTTTTGAACGCATGCGACGATGCAGAAAGCTGCTTGTTGGATTTTGTCATCTTTCATCTTTCAGGCTGGTGTTACTTTAATGAAAATCAAAGTAAGATTTCAATTCTCAAGAGTTCACTCCTTTGAATGTAAAATAAACAATACAAAGAAAGGAGAATTATTTATACCTGACTGCTAGCTGGAATTGTCAGGGATGAGATGAATTTGTAATTTTTTCATTCATAAATGTTCCTTCATCTCTTCAAGAGTTAAGCCTAAAGTATCTTTTGTGTGTTAGCAGCTGGTTAACTCAAAATAGTTCTTTCTAAAACAAATTAAAATGCCCATGCTCAAGGAACATTTACAATACTAGAACTGGAAGCATTAAAAAAAAAATTTCCTGGCCTAGAGTCATTTAAAAAAAACATTGAATATATACTGCCCAATTTGAAATTGTTCATTTTTTGAATAGAATAGAATAAGCACCAGTCTGAAGAGGAGGCTAGCTATCGATATTCCACCTATCCTAAGATGACAATAAACCAAGTACATTTGCTCTACTCCTCTCTTGCCGCTTGAACATCAGGCAAATACACAGCACAGCCAAATTGGAGGCATTTTCACGCTATTCCGGACACCTCGACGGAGGCCTACGAGCAAACAAGTGTGTCAACATAATTGCTTTACTATCGATTCACCGGGCTTTCAGCGCCGTGGCCGAGGGAACGCTTTCCACGCCAAACGTTAAAGTCCCCGTCGGGAGGTGCGCGCACCGAAGAGCCTGGGAGAGGGCCAACTCTCGTTTGCCATCCATCACGCTGACGTAGTACCCACAAGCCTCTCCCTCTCGATCGTACGAATGGAGGATGCCATCGGGTTTGGAGGGGTTAAGGTAAACCTGAATGTTATCGCTTCATATTGACACTGTAGCTGTACATCCCTTGAGCAAGAGATAACAACTTGTTTCCTGAGTGTGGGTGGGAATGACATTAACCCACTGACTCTCACGGAAGAGAGAACTTTCATTCAGATGATAAAGGAGGGGTGAAAAGAAAAGTAGGTCTCTAGTCATTGATTGCTACAGAAGAAGTTGAGATGCTGAAGCATTTCCAACCATGAAGATCTGATATCTGATGCCACTCAACTCAACTCAAGCAATGTTAATTCACATAACCAACTTGTAAGCGGTGCAGAAGCATTTTTAAGACAGACGACTCTATATAACTACATGTATCTCATAGATGTTTGAATTATATGTCTATTTGAGTGAAGGTTACAAAATACATCTTTTCCCCCTTTATCATATTTCACCAAAGTCAAAATATCCTGTGAATTACTAAAAAAAGGAAATCAAATGGAATTTTCCCTTTTGGCTTTTTGCCTAACTTTCCATTCTCAGGTCATTAGATTTATGAAGCATTTAGTTTACGCTATGCAAGCAGAATATATCAAGCTATTCCCCCCCCCCCCACACCACCACCTCCTAAAAACTTGTGCCTACACATTTTTCAGCTGTTTGCCTTGATGGCACATTGACATTTGCGATAGAGCTCTAGCTGCAGATATTGCATCGAGCGACCCTCACGCCATTTCAAGTTGTAAAACTTATAAAGTCGCGGGAGAATTATTGAGCTATTTATGTATCCCCTCATGTCCTGCCATTCTGCTACTATACTGCCATCTCTCCCTCTCAAGCTCCCCCACTCGCTCCCTCCATCTCTGTCTTTCTGTCTCTGTCTCTCTGTCTCTCATTCAACCACCTAAACCAATCTCTGTTTCATTCAACTCTCCATGACATTCCTTTTACCATTTTTAGATCTTACCTGTCACTTTTAAATTTTTAATCACTCCCCTTCTCTCTCTCTCTCTCTCTATCTCCTCTCTTTACTCTGTAATGTCTGTCGAGAGTCAAAAGGGCATTAACTCATATACTTTTACATAGAATTAATGCCCTTTTAACTCTGAGCAGATCCTAAAGGGTATACCATGTCAATGTTACAAAAGCACTAACTAAACAAACACCGAGACCACAAGATGACAAAATACGGCAGCGGCAGGTGCTACGTGAAATATGCATCAACCGAAGGGAAGCAGTGGCCCTTCCGGAATAAATAGTTTAGACGTGCCCGAAAGCTAATCAACTTTCAAAAAAAAAGACCGCAAGAAATTAGAGGAAAACAGCTACAGACCTTGTAAATATAACCTGTCCAAGATTATACCCAAGGTCAATTACAACTGGGTTACACTTTCTGCGCAACTGGCATTGTGAACATTTACTAAGTGAGTACCGTCAGACAGAAACGAGAAAAGAAAAGAAAATTGAAGGAAAATGTCAGAGAAACCTTAGATGAGACACTTTGTATTCATGGAAATAGAGTGATTAATACTTGGATACAAATTTTGATTACAAGTCCTGCAGGATCAGACAAAAGAAATACAGGAAACAAATCAATATAGATGCAAATTTCATGTTTGCGATTACAAAACAAAGACAATTCCATCCCCCTCCATGACAGTAGAGTAAAATACTCGTAAATGGCTGCTGTAAACTTTGACGACATCAAGTCCGACAGCATGCCCACGTTTCCGACCGATAATTTAACGTACGAATGGCCAGGCATATAAAAGAGGAAAGCGGAAAACTGATCAAGAAAAGACAAAAAATTTGACAGCACTGATGGAAGATGTGGTGATAGATGAAATGCTATATGCAAATTTTCCAGACATCCTGGCTCTCTCGTCGTACTGCTGTGAATGGTCAAACGACAAGAAGAATGCATGATGGGAAACATTAAAACAGAGCAGTTAGACTGATGGGCGTAGCCACATGTATGGATAGGAAACCGTGTTGATAATAGACAAGACGATTCTCACAGAATTTATGAATATTTGAGCAAAAGCGTAGATCCTACCCCAGCAGCAAAAGCTGATAGTGGGAAATATCTCAATTTCATACATGCAAGAGAAGATTTTGATGTACGTGTAATTACAAGCAACTGTGAATCTTGGCTTGATTTATGTATTTGAAATTGAACTAGGGAAAATGAGATCTGGCTTAAAGTGCATGACGCTTTTCTAACATTTCTGACATGTTCTGCCCATTCTGGACCCATACCTTATAGCCAAAGTCTAGCAGGTATCCTATTTCAAAAGGAGAAATATGACTTTCCGAGACTGGACATTTGTCATAGCGAGACAATGGTCAGAATACAAATGAGTATGATTCATTAAAGTTGTACCAGAAGAAGTACATTTAGGTTCAACAGAGAGAATCCCAGATCACTACTGCTGGTAAAAAGTTCCGCAAGAGGGTCGAGTTTTCACACTTTCATTTGCTCTTATACTCTCAAAAGTCGAGTCCAAGGTAACATATTGACCAAACACCTCTGCATATACCCCTTAAAACTACAATATACACACACACAGATGAGCCCGCAGCCATTTCGTCTCATGCATTAAACATGGAATCTCTCTCTCTCTCATCTTTTCTTCTCCTCTTCATTATCCATCCAGCATCTCATCCGGAATTCGGCGAGCGGACTCGATCAAGCCATCCAATGAGATAACTGTAACGTTGGAGCTCCCCAACGGCACATTTTGTTCCCTGATATTTACCCATTCCCCAAGCCCAAATGTCATTACACATTTGTCTCAGAAGGCTATCCCAAACCATTTTACTTGGCAGGATATTTGGGATATGATATTAAGAACGAAGGTCAAGAAATATCATTTTACAAGTCTGTTTGCCCATGTTACCTGAAATATTTGGCTACGACCATCATGATTAAGAGATATTTGGTATATAATACAGACATGTTGCCCCCGCAAATATTCACTCTTGAATGATAAGCGCCTTAAAACGTAAATAAACAAACAAACAAACAAACCCGTTGACTACTGAATTCTTTAACTCTCATAGGCTTAATACAGGAGCCACCCGGTTCCCGTAGTCTATGGGTTAAATGTCAATGATCATTCTCCTTTAAACAACTTCAGAATATTCCAATATTGGAGAGTACCTTGTTGGTAGTGATAGCACGCAACAAAGAATATTACTATAAAAAAAAGCTTATGATATCTTGGGGTTAAAATAAGGAGAGAGGTTGTAAGGAACAACAAAGGGTTTTTAGCTTCTCATTACTGCAGCAATAAAATGTCATTACATCTATAGATTACCTCCAGGCAAATGTTCACTTTGTGTCCTTTGTGACCCAAATAAAGTTAGGACTAAAGTGAATGTCGCATATTTCATATATCTTTAAAGCTTTGACCATCAAAGTGAAAACAAAACTAATATGGAAAAGAGGCAGGGTCAAGGAACCACAAATAAAATTCTTTGTTAGAATCATTTCTTTAGAAACTGTGGTATTTCCAAGGAGATGAAGAGATGAAGAAGAGATGAAGAAAAGAAGAAGTTTAAAAGGTCGTCTCTTTGTTTTCATCAACTAAAGTACCTCTAAATCCAGGCTTATATTCCTTACAGTTTTTTCGAAAATACTGGAATAAAGAAAAAGACAAAGGATTGCATAAAGATATGGAGAGCAAAACATTTCCCTGATCATATCTCCCGGGCAATTTTTCCATGCCATTTTTAGAAGAAAAAAAAAATTTGCTTCTTTGACTTTTATCTAGTTTTCTCCCCACAGACAGATGGTCAGAGAGTCTTGGCAATTAAACTTGAAAATGAGGGTTCTTATGTCTCAAGGAAAATGGGGAAAACGTAGCAGGAATCAAGCCTGGAAGGGTACAACTCAGGCTGTTAAATGTCAACAGTTTTATGAGAGTTCATCAGAGGACAATGGTTTGAGTCCTCTTCTATTGAACACAAGACACACAGGACTATAAATAGGTGATAATGGGAGCATGTGCACAACTGGGTCTTTCTCAGAGAGATGCATACAAGAATGTGAGAAGCTGATGCAGGTGTGATGTTCGAATAAAGCCCGTGTCCATCTTGCCAACGGAAAGGCATCAGACATGGACTTTGTTGGCAGTGGGAATACACCACCATGAAAGACACAGATCAAAGTGGATTTTCATGGTAATACAAAGGAAAACCTTGTCACTTTTGATTTTCAGCTCAAAGGATAAAATACCAGTCCACCTTTACAAATTTACAAAACTTTGTAACTGACTGTTCCCTGAAATCCACATCAATACCATATTATAATGTTGTGGTAATTGAGTTTAAATCAAGAATAATAATTCAAACATACTCCTTTCTATGAAACAGGGGAGCCTAAAACAGGACATCATATAATTCTAGTAATATTCCACTGCGCAGAAATAAGAAACTGTCCCATTTCAGAATACATATTAGGGAAAATATAAAATATTGTTGCCACTGTAAAACTCATTAAGAAAAACGCTTAGTTTGGAATGTTAATTTATTAGATCATAACACATTGTACAATTCACAGACCATTAAACTTCTCCGCCAAAAGAAAGGGCCTAAATTGGTACAGCCTACAAAGGGTGGTTGGGGACGGGGAAAGTCCATCTAAATTTGATCATTCAGCTCTAGTTTAGAAGCGAGATAGATGCTGGCGACAGGAATAACTCTTGAGTGATCAATGTTTCATATACTCCTATCCTCCAGCCCATGTATTATGCTGCCATTTTACGCCTGGCTGGACGACACATGAATGATGTAAACTTTGCGAGACTACGCGGAGACAGACCAGTGACATGATTTTACACCCAAATCTTTTTTGTCAGTTAGACCCCCCACTCCCATCATCACATCTACCTTCATACCCTTTATTACAAAGGGTCTTGGAATTTTTCCAGCGATACTATGCTAAATGTCCATAAAGTTTTTATTGAATAATAAGTGATGTGAATGTTAATTTTTGCTGTAGAATAAGTGCCATCAAATTGAACAAAAACGTTGACTTTTTGTATTTCCAGAAATTTATGAATATTCCCTGAAGGTAACTTTCTGAATGATACAGTACATGTATGTGATGATTTTGACAACTGAGTCTCCTGAATATCAATAATTTCATCCCTTTGGCCTCCTCTCCTTAACCCGTAGACGACTGAATTCTTTAACTCTCATAGGCTTAATACAGGAGCCACCCGATTCCTGCAGTCTATGGGTTAAAATTTGTTGGACGAATCTTCTTTCTAAAACCTGCTTGGGAAGATGCATTGTCTTCTACACTGCCTTAAGGCCCTTCATATTTTATTCCGCTCTAAACCTGTCTTAAATGCACAAACATTGTTTAAGAATTCAAAAATACCTTTCAAACTTTTAGTACATGTCCTTGCATCTTGTCCCTCAAGGGGGAGATGATGGCAGTACCCCATTTGTCAAGGCAAAAGGGTGTGTTTCCATTAGCCCGAAAAAGGTTGACCTTGGTGCGATCAACGATTCTTCACAAAATAGGAAAATTGAACTTCCCCAATCCCTACTAGCCCAAGTCCACTAAAGCCCATTCACTTAGGAACTAGCACATACATGTACTTTAGAGCATATCACAGCCAGAGAATTTGTCGAAATTGCGGGCTATTTCAAGTTTGCTTGGGGTAACAGGGTAGCTAAGATCCCATGCGCAACATTGAAAAAGCCTGCTATTTGCACAGATCTTCACATCAAATTAGTTTGAGCTAATGGTGATCAGGTTCTTTTCCTTGGACCAGAATTGACTGGCTAATATATTTTAAAAACATTTCAGGCTAATGAAAACTGGGCTACAGAGCATCATAATACTTAATAGATGAGGATGGAAGCTAGGGAAGGTGTAGATAACAGCTTCAAGTGTTTGGAGGTGAGGTTGATCCTATCGTACCATTGCGCAAGTCTTGTTTCTGTCTTCATGCCATTATCGCCTCATTCCCAGGTGGGTGATGACATTTCAAATTCCAAGAAATCCACCTTACTCTTTTACAGTCTAATAACATGATCTTTGGAGTAGTCCCGACTGCTTTCCTTACATGTTGCTTATCACTCACAGGTACATTATATTGACTTCATGAAAAACAAAAGCAGGACGCAACATCTTTGGTAAGTCATCAAGATGCATGATGATGAAAAATGTTTTCAAGTTCACTTCCTTACACTTGACCTTTGACCTTCCATCAATCTAAATTAGTCTCGTTTTAAACTTTTATTATCATATGTTACAGCAATGTGAAAAAAATGACTTTATCTCACACACACACACTTTGATTCAACATTTCTCCCATTATCATGTTGATGAACAGGGGGAAAATTCGTATACACAGCCATTACATCTCGTTTGAAAACGATTTGACCACTGGTTATATTCATAGGACGATTGAAAAAACAGCAAAGGCACATGCCAGTTTTTTCCACCGTGTTTATTTTCCATAAACAGAATTAATGTGCCAGAGGGGTGTTTTCAAAACTAAACTAATTCTTGCGGCAGAGATTCCGCTAATTTGGCGATCAAAAAGTTTCTCTAATGCGGAGTGAAAACCTACACCTGACGCCGACAGGGAGGGCAGTAATTTCCTTTCTGACGAGAAACACTCTCTCTCTCTCTCTCTCTTCCATTCTTGGAGTGTCGAAGATGAGAAGAATGTTTGAGGATGTTTTTACAGTGTTGTCATTTTGCTGAAGGCATGCAGAGATGGAGAAAAGCATACCTTCATCGAACAAGGGTTTTTACTCCATTTTTTTCTTCTGGAAGTTATGTAACTGAAAGAGAAAGTAGTCATTTGATTCAGGGGTTTCTCTTTCAATGATAACAAGAACTTCCTAATTTTTCATTGCGTTTTTCATTTTTTGTTTTCATGTTTGCCTTGGAAACAGATGTTCAAGCCCTTTTCACCTTATAACATCTTTACAATCTATCATTTTTGTCCTGATATATTCAAACCTTATTATTCTTTACTCCTTCCCTTTATTGTTCACAAGATTTGCATACTTCAATAATTTTCATTCAAACTTTAATTCATCTTTTCCTGATCTTCTTTCTTAATATCATCAATCAACTTGCTCAAGTGTAAGATGCCTCTTTAAAGTTTGCTTTGTTCTATCAATAACATTATTCAATCAATGTCTAAGTCCTAATCATGATCAAAAGCAACATGAACATCAACTTCTGATAACAACAACCTCCTTTCCAAGAAGTTCCCACAATGTCCACCCGCTGCGAAACACAAGTACACCTTGATAGAAAGCTGCCATAATCCCTCCGGGTCCTGCAAGGATATGCCTCCCCGCTGTGAAGTGGGCTGATCCAATATAATCCATTCAGAATCACTGCCGGCCAAGTTCATTAGCTTCCCGACAGGGGGTGGGCTTGGATGTTACATGAAGGAAACATCCCCTCCCACAACATCTGATGAAAATGGTTGGGACCCTTGCCCCTGCCATTGGCTCTTAACTTATAATGGTAAATGACAAACCAATCAGCAACAGCTCTTCCGTGATCTCTCTTCGCTGAAACAAGTCTCTTCCAAGAGACACATTTTTCTTTGAGATAATAAGGATTCTTACAATATCGTGGGGATATCAAGAAGTCCAAAACGTTTCTTCCTCTAAACAGGATTTTAAATCCTGAAGATTCGTTGAGAGATTGCCTTCTAGGAATGCACACTCCAACCCCATCCTGACCCTGAGGTTCCATATTTCCCTGGACCCAGACTACATCTTTATCCCCACCCCTCCTCCAGAAGGGATACACATACCTGTGTCTACAGACTGGTTGAAATGAACATGTCTGGAAGCTTTCTCCATGTCATGTTCCAAGAAACATTGATCATGGCACAAAGATAGCAGGCAGGTCATTCCCAAATCACTTTAGATTTGTTGAGAAAAATTCAATTTCGCATGCAGCTCCAGGGCAAATAGTTCTGTCTAGATGCACTCTTCCGTCTAGAAATCATGCTGCCATTTCCTCCTACTTAACATCAGACCAATTCTACCTTCCTGGCTTTGTGAAATATTACACAGAAACCGCATTTTGCTCCCATACAGCTCACATAATATTAAACCTTTTATTTCATCTACCTACAACAAAAATAGCAGTAAAATGATAAAAATAAGACCCCCACCCCCCAAAAAAAGGAAAGAAAAGAAAAGCTAAGCTTTTCCTGCCCCTTCCCCATCACGTATTACATCCATTACTCCAAGTAGAAATCAACCCAAGCTAATCAGTTGACTGTTGAAATCTCTCATTCCCAAACGCTTTACATGGCTCACCTGGTTCCAGCATGCAAAGGACTAAGAGCACAAAAATGAGATCCTGATTATGATGGGAATTACACTCGAATCCAGTCTGGAGTTGGGCCATATACTCTTTGTGTTTCCTTAAATTATGACTGCTTTCGTTAATTAAGACAGAGACATTGAAGTAGAACATCTTAGTCGGGACAGAACAGATCGAGGCCAAACAGGGATATTAATATTATAAGGAAGGACTCCAAGATGAATTATCTGAGCTGTATGACTTCCTCTATTGCTTCCGCTGTCATAACTTGGCAGTTGACTACTTTAATAATTACACGATATATCAATGAGGTACTTACCGCAGAAGGTGAAAGTCAAGGGGTATGGATGATCACCAAAGAAAAAATATTTCTCACAATTTTTGCCTGCTTGAGGCAGTATTTAGTGGGTATAATGTCAAGATTGCAAACTTGATTAACAGTCACACAGCCATCAATCAAATATACATCTTGCATTTCTAGAGTTTTCTGACCCTTTTAACCCCTTCCATGCCACCAGATTTTTGAGCAATTGTCAAAAATAAATTTTCAAGAGTCAACTATTAACTTTCAATGAGTTTTTTCTTGAGCAAACTGGACAAAGATATATTGCATAGGAATAAAGATATATTGCATAGGAATAAACATTATATTGAAGGAAGAATTAGGAAGAATTTGCAAGCCATTCTGAGCCTAAACGAAAAAATGTTCAACACTCCAATGTTTGGGCAGGATTCACCGCCCACGGCTTGGTAGGGGTTAAGGATCTAATGTCAACTCTAAAACATTAATCGTGATATTTGCTTGATGTCAAAATCACTTTAAATATCTTCTTCCTTTAAACTTAATTTTCCTACTATCAACATCCAACGTCTAATCCCTTCTTATACACACATTAATTTTATTATTTGATTACATTTTCTTCTTTTGCTCATAAACGTGACATAGGTTCAAGTATAATTTTAGATTGAGTTGTATCAACAGACTCTATTTGTAATGCTACAATTTATCCCAAAATGAAAGATGCATATAGTTCTTATTTCATCTCCCTGAATATCCTCCAGCAATCTGACCTCAAACTCTTTATAATATTTACAGGAATCTTAAAAACCCACAACTTCCGAACATCATTGCCAAATTCCCAGGGTTCACACTAATCCATAATTTCTGGAAATACGAAACTATGTATACACAAGAACAGGGAATGTGAACATGCCATAGTTGAACTTGATCTTCAAAACTTGAAGGATAAGACTACCCAGCATGGTACAAAGACTACATACAGTTCATGAAAGGAGAAATTCAGAGTTACATTGCTGTTTTCTTGGGTCTTTTCATATTCGATTTGACTTTTAGTTTGAATAATAATTTGACACATCTGGGTCAGATTATTTTACAATTTGTCCACGGGATGATAAACAGAAATTTAGAAGTGACATTTTCCTTTAATTTCCATTACAGCGAGGGTGTGATACTTCACACAAATGCTTCCCAGACATGTTGCCTAATTAAATTTCAAATCACTACGCCTCCGTGACTTAACAATTTCTTATACTTTCTCCATCAGGGTAGTCATAAGAATGACTTGACAAATAGAGACACAGTGCTCTGCAGCAAAATTGCAATCACGAAATCCATAAATATTGGACTATATCTTCCAGGAAAACAGTACTTGATCTGCATCTCATGTTTGCAATATTGCTGGATTGTTCATCACTTCAATATTATACTTGCATGAGGGATTATCTGGATATTACGGAAGGAAAACGGAAAATAGATACTAGTATGTTTCCTGGCATCTACTAACCCTTTCCGTACCAATAAATTTCAAAACATGTATCACAACTAAACACGTTTTTACTTGTGGTTCACCTTTTCATTGTTCATCTTGATAGAAACAGTGTTCCCTTTGAATCAAAATTCGCAATTCATGGGGCCCATTTTGAATTCAAGCAAGAAAATCTAATTCTCAATCACAGGGTTTTAAATACAAGTTTAAAATTTGGTTGGTTAATGCTGCAGGCAGCACTTTAAGGGTTAAGAAAGACAACAATGAAACACAGTGGCCAAGATCGTTTTTTGCAATATGAGAAATTAAGCCTTATGAACGGTAGTTGATGAGCAATGAAGTCCGAGAGCTAGGTCAAAGCCGCGATATTGACAAAAAATGTCTTTGTTCAGTTATTCTCCTTTCCACAACAATTGATCCACTCCTACCTCCTTAGACCTACTTCATTTCCTCCCATTTAATGAGGAAGCAATCCCTCCTAGATTAACCCGTCAGGGGTAGAAGATGATGGGTTGCCGTAGTGATGAGATAACCAGGCATGGAGGCCTGAGGCTGGTGGTAGGCAGATCAAGGGGGGTAATGACATGCCCCCTAAGGGAGGAGTCAAGTTCAAGAAAAGGATACAGGAAGGTGGGGTTAAGGGATACAGACAGACACCCTTCCCTTCCCTCCCCTCCCCCTCCCCTCCCCCTCCCCTCATTGAGAGATGCGTTCTCATGATTGAGAGATTGGAGATTCGGCAAGGGGTAATGAAAAGCGAAGGCTAGTCACAATCGATGAACTCCTCTGGTATAACCCGGGATCATGGGGTACTGACACGCCTCTTCCCAAATTGGGATCATATTCAAAAGCATCATATGCAACCAGGAACGACTATGGGATAATGAAAGCATACCCCCTAAATTATCTTCTGCATTTATTTCAAGAAGCAATCCCTCCTATGTTTGATGGAAGGGGTACAGATATACACAATTGGAGTATAGTTTAATCTGATGCTATGTGTCTATCAGAGGAGCAACTCTCTGACTTTTCTCAGTCTCTCCATTCATGTCTCAGGCATGTAAACGGTTAATTTCTTTTCTATCGTATCTTTGAATAATCCCTCCTTAAATAAATATCTTTATCCAATGGAAAGTTCTAAACCAATTTCCGAAAATGAAATCCCACAGCAGAAGTTTTTCTATTTTGCAAACTAGCTCCCACCCTACATGTTTTAGAAACATGTTTCAGAAATGGAATAGGTACTGGAAACAGATGTAATCGATAACTTTCAGTATCTTTTTACTCTTTTCTCATCTAATTAGATTTTTCTTCGCAGGAAGTATGAACTCCAAACAACGCCCTCACACATCTGTACTTCATCTCGTACACTCATGCCCAGGTTATGACACCAATGTATTTTTCTGTTGTCGCAAATGTTTCAAATGACACATCGGATTTGTGAGAGAATGTAATTATAAATGTTTGTATTTCCTTTCCGTCTCCCCACCCAAGAAAATGGAATTTGAATTTCCACTTTCCTAACTCGAGGAAGTTGCGCTAATTTTTAAAACTTCTGCTTTCGATTTGGGAGGTCCAATTATAACCACATCGATCTTGTTTCATACTTTTAAACCGCCTCTCACTTTCTGAATCTGGGAACAATATCTAAGAAAAATGGAATCAAGCAAATTTCAATACTTATGCTCATGTAGGATACATGTACAATTTTTTGTTAGATCCTTTGTTAAAATGAAAATCCTGCTCCGTGATATGTGCATGAAACTTGCTTTTTACTGAAAAGGAATCATACTGAAAAGGAATCAATCTACTTTCAGAGGTTGAGCAATATAGAGATCCAAGAAGGCAGTATACACAAAAATATCACGCCTGGCCGTAAACTTCTTTTACCACTGAATAAATAAACTTTCTGCATTGTTAGCTACACTCCTGGCCGCTAGCGGGATATCATCTTACCCCTCCCAAATCCTCATCTTTGCAAATTCTACCAGGAAGAGGTACAAACCCCACGTTAACCTCCCCTCACCTCATCCCCCGACATCTTATTAAAGTGGCGATGACAGCCAACATCAGGCAAAAACTTGCGGCAAATAAGCTTCGCGGCGGATAACGCCAGCAAGAGTGCATTTCCGACCAACTCCATGACGATGCCGAAAGAGAAAATCGGGAGGTGAGAGAGAGACTTGAAGCACGGTCTCTAATTGAGGGATCAGGAACTGGCTTCGGTCGGAATAAATAACACTTTCATTCTCTAAACATCACAAGGTCTTTGGTAACAGTTCAAAAAACATATTGCTAACACATTTGGGAAGGAGTATCCTCTATTACCATGGCAACCGCCTCTAACTGTAGACTGTTAAGTGAGAAAGAAAGAGACATACTTTTTTGAAGGCTTATAATTCTTCCCACCTCCGCCAGACACGTTTCCTTGACTTTCTCATCTTCTCACCCAGATTTCCTCCTTGATCTTGGGGTCCTGGACTCCTGCTGTGAGAAGTTTTGCCCGAAATCTTGGGAATTTACACCAAAAATTTGATACAAGTCATGTGTTGGGAGCGATGGCCAGCACTGATAGTGGCTTGTTGTCAATCGCAAGTCTTTTAGCACCAAAACAAAAGGCACTTGGAGATTTTTATCCGGCACACTTATCTGATTTGGATACAATTTCCAAAGGAATGGATTGGGGGGGGGGG